>CACRXP010000263.1:163412-201105 GCA_902702965.1 Spirometra erinaceieuropaei
TGGTGGTGGTGGTGGTGATGGTGGTGGTGGTGGTGACGGTGATGGCTGATCACATGCTGGTCTCTCAAACTGAGAGTAGCCAACCAGTGCCGGGAGCTCCGACGTGCACTTGCCACACCCGCCTCCACTGCCCGCACTGCCCACGCACACCCACTTACCATATTAGTCTATTCGGCCACGTTTGTATCCATGACACAGAATTAATCGCAATTACGACATTCTAAGCCCAATTTTCACGGCTAGAGGCTATCTTCTTTCCAACACTGCTAGTTCCCCATCCACTAGCGCGGCCACCACTAGCAGCATCACCGCCGTAGCGGGCTTTGCAGCCCTTAGCCTATCCTGCCTAGACTGTTAACACACATGCATCTCGCGCTCCGGCATAGTCGTTCACTTGCGAATTCATTGCACTGGTACTGGCGAATCAGTGCCAAGAGCACCGACGTAAATCCGTTGTCATCGTCCTAATTGTCCGCACTGTCCACGCATATTTAGCCATCGCAGGGGCCTGTTCAGTCGCCTACACCCTCGTGCTAATCTGCGGTAGACGATTGCAGACAAAACCCCACCATACCGAATCCTCCATTAGCGCATACACCTGTGCTCTGTTGCCCACCGCAGGCTCCAAACAAGCACCCCCCACCTGAATGGGCGACGTGATCTTCGACTCCTTCTCCATGCGGCCTCCCTGCTACTTTGCCATATGGGAGATCCACGCAGCCCACACACTTTGTGTGAAATCCTGGTGTGTTGGACTGGGGTGCCAGTTTGTGTGGGACATGTGCAGACGGGCCGTCTTTAGCTATATCAGTCACCTCTCCTAATCTCGGCATCAGTTGGACGATCGAATCGGACGATCGACCGGTGTAGGAGGGAGGGAAGGAGAATTAGGGTCGATCCCCAACGCACATTCCATACTTTGGACAATTTGATAGGGCTTGAATCTGTTGGAATGCACTAAAGGCCGTGGCTTAGAGTGCAGCCAACTGATAGGATAACTCACTCCTTCTCTCAGAACGGAAAGTAAGGCTGCAATGTCTCTTCCCTAATGCGACCCCATAGTACTCCCACTTAGTTGAGAGCCGAGCCGATCACTTGTCGGTTCTGTCCATCGCGCGCGGATCAGGCGTGTGTGGCACGCGTAGAAGGTCTCGTTAACCACTGCGCCCAATTTATCCTCTGGCCTTCTTAACTCTATCCTGGGAGTAGGGAAGGGAGAGTGCGGCAGATTGGGCTCAAGTCTACTGCCACTGTGAATTACGTCACGTTCAAATTACCGTCCCTGAGCCCATCATGCCGTAGGGCAAACGATAAACATTGCCGGTAACAACGATCAAAGTGTCGGATGGGGAGGATGTCACAGAACGACGATCCAAACAGTTCGCAGCTCACGCAGGTGTCAACTCTTTAAAGAAGTCCAACCACGTGACCGGGCCTCATCAAGTGGGCCGCAACTTGGGATTTGACAGCATTACTCCTTCGTGCGGACACGTGTTGGATCGTCGACACCAGACATACCTTTCCCGACTAACTGACGGCTGGCTTTGCCCGCACTAAACCCGCTGGAGAGTCTACTGACCCTATTACTTGGTGCCTGATAGTTGCCTCACGTAAAACACCAAAGCTGAGGAATGTTAGACAGCTGACCGTCTCCAAGACTTTCTTCACAGACGACAGTCCTCGCCAAAATTTTGGTTGCCGGAGTTTGGTCTCTCTTTTGCATGCACCGGTGACAAGGTTGGTTGCATAATATCCATACACTCTAAGTTCCCATCAAATGTATTGTAATTCACAAACCTTGAATTTCGGTTCAATTCAATGCCGGTTGGGCTGCCCTACGAAACTGAGTTTGTGACTGGACTGTTGCCCTCAAAATCCGGTACCTGCGTTGTACGAAGCGCTTAGATAAACATTTTACTGTCGACAAAATAACAACATTCTCGGCAGACGAGATTACTAGGGTAGGCCACTTACAGTTCTTTCTCCTACACCGTAAATTATGTATACAGGAAAATGGTACAAATAAATTTTCGGAATGAGAGCACCCATTTACCTTCACTGATAATGACGGGCGCCAAGCGTTGATATACGGCCAAAGTTGCTGGGAGTGCCGAGACGCCAAACGCCATAGAAGAGATAGACATTAATTACGCACTGAGACAGCCAAAAAATCATCCATACGGGAAAATTTAATACTTATACAGAAAACGCAGACCATTTAGAGGTCAGGCACTACGAGAAGAACTTGGTCGTAAGACGCCACGCGCCTGAACTAAAGTTGCGTAGATATGGTAATTTCCCCTGAGAATTATCAACATGTTTAAAATCCCACTTATATCACAGGTGGACAGAAGGGGTCAGCGGAGGCTGGGGTGGAAGCTGCTTGCGCGTATACAAAATCCTCCTCAGTCAGCCGCATCACCTGTAGGCCGGGCCGATGTAGTTGGAGGCTAGCTGATGAAAATGCTCGAGAATCTCCAAAAACACGATCTTTTGCCTGACAAAGAGCTTGAACGAACAAGACCTCTAGCCATGACGTTTCTTAGGATGTACGGCATTCCAAAAATTTACTAATAATAGCATATCTCGTCTTGGCGACTTTTCACATTTGTCAGAAATCTGCCGACGTCTAAAGCTCTTATTTACGCACACTTATCTGAAATTCCCTAGCTCTGGAAAGAGGCGAAGGAAGGCCGAAAAGCGGGTCTACAACGCAAGAAGTGGGGTGTAAGCATTAGGTCTTTAAAAGTAGGCGAACGCAGACAGTAGCTATATGTTTTCCCTCTGCAAAGATTCTCTGCCCTCCATGCAATAATCTTCTGATGTGATTAGGAGTTTTATGGAGAGCGCAAGCGGCATGGAATCACGGCCTAAGGCAATTAAGAGTAGTCTTCAATCCTTTAAATAGTTCCAAATGAAAGGACTGAGTTTATTGAGTCTGAACATCTGACTACAAACCATTTAAACACACATCACGAAGAAAAAGTATGGCTTAAACTGCAACAAAATTTACATATCTTGTTCATAAAAACGCCAGACCCAGACAGCATGGTCCAACATGGAAAAAATTAACTCACGTGATAGGTAGCGGTTCACCATGTGCATACTGAAATTCATGAGCGTTCTAGTAAATGGAAGGGGAATCTGTAAATTCGTCGTGTGTCATCTGATAAAATTATATAAATAGACATGTTTACGATTACTGACTTCTCTACCACAAAAGCTTGCAAAAGGGCATTGCTGGCGTGCAGTTTCTAGCTCCCGTATTACATGGTTTTAAGAATCCTCTGCGGAAGCATGTGTGAGAATACACTCACCGACCATGCTACTGTGTGTAAGCTAAAATAGCTGTCTTCTGCGTCATTAGATCTCCTCGGTCTCACTTACGGCGTGGACCACAAATCTCTGGTTGCTTAAAAAATCGCTTAAGTCGTGTTTTGTAGAACAGTGAGTGCGCTGGGCTGTTTTTTCCACGAGGGACTTTATGTGGTGCCTTAATTCAGAACTGAACGTTTCGGGATCTTTGAGCCCTTATTCGATGGCCAGCAATATTTGCCTTGTCATAATACCACCGTGCTCCATGATATTTTCTTGTCTCCTGATTAACGAGATGGATTATCAGCCACACCTTAGAATGATATCGATACGTGTTTTGCGACTGCTTATTCACAAGACCCGTGAACCCGTGTATTTTGTGGCTAGATCTCGTTGAAAGCCGTCCTGCTCTCTTCGCCTCTTGACGAGTCATTGGTTTGCAGCATGGCTAACAGTCAAGCCTGGTTTTCCAGGTGTTTCCTTCGTCGCGAATCAGGATGGGAATATCAGTTTGAACTAATATATCCACAATGCCGTATAGTAGACATTTCACCAATAGCCCATCGTTAACTGGCTTTGGCAGAGTGGACTGGATGTTTGTAAACACTAGAAAAGGCGCTTGCCGACCTTCATATGCAATGCAGGGTGGACCGACCTACAGGTGATGCGGCTGACTGAGGAGGATCTTGTATACGCGCAAGCAGCTTCCACCCCAGCCTCCGTTGACCCCTTCTGTCCACCTGTGATATAAGTGGGATTTTAAACATGTTGATAATTCTCAGGGGCAATTACCATATCTACGCAACTTTAGTTCAGGCGCGCGGCGTCTTACGACCAAATTCTTCTCGGAGTGCCTGACCTCTAAATGGTCTGCCTTTTCGGGATAAGTATTAAGTTTTTCCATCTAGATAATCCTCGCACTAAGTGAAATTTTTGTATCGCGAATGCAACCCTCTCGATCTCGTAGTTTTACGTCGATTCTCGCAACGTCCTTTTTTGTCACATTTCGGTACTTTGTTTTCTGTGTGCCATTTTTTCGCATTCATCCTGGTCTTCAGACATTACCATCAGTTGCTCTCTAAAATCCTCCGGTAAGGGTCGATTACGCTGTTCTGATTCTATTGAAATAAAAGTAAGTTGAAGGGGTACGCTGAAATACCTAGTGGAGAAATTAGCCGAGGCTGAAACGGAAAAGGTTGCCTCATGAATGACAAATCTGCCACGAGACTGAAGGAAACCTAGAATCCCCGCAAAAGACTTAGCAGGTGAGACACGTGAGGCAGAAATACCCCAAACCTAACGGTAAACCTAGCCATAACCTCGAAATATCCTCATAATATTTATGTAGTTTTGAAGTACGATCTCTGTACCTCGCTTATTTTTAAGATTCTATATTCGTTTGACGCTACCTCGCGACCTTGCGAGCATTTCACACCTGTTCCAATCGAAGAAAACACTGAACTATAAAAAGTTGACTTTAACTTGGAGATAATACCTATGTGCTGAGATGAAAGTGCGTTCTGCTTCCCTAGAGCTTTTGCGAAGGGGGACCGCTAACAATGACATGGGGAACCGAGGTTGGCGTTTCTGGCTTATCGCCCATCGTTAACAAGCCTCGTCGAAGCCCGGGTTTGAGCGCATCTAATGCTCGCCCTCTGCCAGACTACCTGATTGCGTCTGTTTGGAACGTTATAGTGGTGGGAGCTTGCGCGATTATAATTGATCATGCCGGATACTACAGACTGGGTTCGACGTATATCCGGGGGGAATCAGCAAAGACACCTCAGCCAGGAGAGTCAACAGTGGATTACGTTTGGGTCAGATTACACCAAGTAACACTTGCGGCGTATAAGCCTGCCTCCGCTCTCCGGTCGCCATTGGTTCGGGTAACAGGGTAAGGTAAAGACAAGGAGACTGTCGTGAATATACTGATCTCCAGCTAAGCGTACAACAAGTTCTGTTTCCCAAACCACAACAGACAAATTCCGTTCACACAATAACCATATTTCAGAGGGAACACTGCAACGTAGTCGTCTGTCTCGAATACTAAGTTACCCGGTTAGGAGTTGGCAACAGTACTGACTACGAATTTTGAGGCATCGCAATGATTCGGGAGCGCTCCAGACTTATTCTAGTAAGGGCTGCCCACCCAGGTCCAAGTTCGCGCTCTCCTCCCTCTTTCATTATAAATTACTGGTAAGAGTCATGCTGACTTGCGATGAGATCGCGTGCAATGACTGACCAGTCTTGTGAGTCCTATATAAGGCTCACACACGCGCTGATCCCTTTACCTAGGTGAGCCGGATTTTAGTACGTTGATTATTCATTGCGTCGTGGACAATGCAATTATGAGAAGCACTTTAAAATGCATCACGCAACTGAAATTTCACCCAGATGGCATGAAACTTCTTCTCAATGACTGCATGAGACGTTATTATCCGTCTTCATGCTTGTATTATAGTTGTTTCGCCAGACGGATTTATGTGCGCATCTAAACCGGACATGGAAATAGGAACGTCCCGTCCAAGTAATAAAGGTGGACCTTCACATAATTCCAGAATGGGCAAAATATTCCCGTGTTCTTGGCTTAACCCTAACCCTCACCTAATCCTAATTTCACTGGAAGTCGGCCGAAGTCACCCGTGTTGCAGACGGTTCCTGTTCTCATGTCCTGTTTAGACGTCCACATAAGTCAGTTCTACCGTTGTTTCCTATGGACCTGGTATTGAACTTCGATTATCAATCCTGGTAGGTTTGTGGAACCGTTTATGGTGATTTTTAGAAGGTCCCAGTCTGATGCAGAAAACGGTCAACGCCATCACATTTAACCCCAACCGAAGTGTCTGGCACGCGCCAGGTGGGCGTCTAGCGTCTCGTCAGTCCCTGTACCCCATCTCATCCCTAGTCAGCTGGTCTCGGATTTGTCCCTGAATTATGATTGGAAAAAAAGGGGAACTGGGACGAATGCTGTGCGGTCTCTTATCGTTGGAATACAGTCAGCTTGCTTTTGAACTATGAGGACGTTCTATATGTTTGTACTATGAAGGCTGGTAACTGACGTGATATATCGACTTCCCTCAGAAATGGGAGTCTTCTGCACTCTTGGGCCTGCTTCGGATGGCATGAGAGGCTACAAATACTACTCTCACACCCAACGCGTTAACAACTATCTGATTTTCAGGGAAGGATCCTGGGACAGCGGTCTGCTTGTTTTCAGGCATTGTATCACCTTTTTCACTGTCGTTTCCCAATTTATTGCTTTTTACCCCTCAGGTTCCTGCTGTTAAAGCATAACCCCTAGCTTTTGGAAGGAAGGAAACACCAACTCCAACTTTAGTTCAAGTACGATGAAGGGAGCCGAACTGTAAATATAGGTCACTTTAGCTTTTTTCCATCAAACAGTCCCTTTGAGAAAGCTGTTCTAGGTTTTTGCTTGCTGGAAACCAAGAAGGGCGGGTTCTCTTACATTTATCTCCTGCTCAACTGTAAGCCGCATGCATGGGTGAATCGATTTAAGTCCAATCATGAGCAGTCAACCTGTCCATGCCTCAATATGACTAACTCGTCATGAACCTACCGTCAACATATTTTGGAGTGCTTTGAAGATTTTAAGAAAAGTCACTCCAAAATTCCCCACCAAAGGAGCTGCTAGGATAGGAGGAGGAGGAGGAGGAGGAGTATCGCACCGGAAATCCGCTTTAAAGCTACATACTTGACCTTCGAAAGTGCGCGTAGTACATTTGAGACAATGCCAACATGTTGCAATTATGTTAACAATGGTCTGACTTCGCCCAAATTTGGCTACTGTTCCAGTTGACGGCAGAGCACCAAAAGAATTTAGGCGCTTTATTCTTGTCTTTGTTTTTGCAGGTCTACTTTTCCGGGCAAGGAGCCTTCCCGTTCACAGCTTGCTTGGTTTTAGCAACATTCTTTTGTTAACATGTAGAGTCATGTTTTACGCTCACGTAGTAATGGTTTTTGTTTGAACTCTCTTCGCTTCCTGGACCCTCCAAATGATGTGTACTGGCCAGTCAACACGGATAAGGTCTAACAGCGTTGACCGAAAACGTTCCACTTCGTTTCTCACTGCAGTCTGAAAAAAAGCTCTCTTTATTCCGAATTTTACTATTAAAAATCAATTTAGACTGAGTTTGATTGTCATTTGGGCAAAAAATGGAAATCAGTCAACACGGCTTGTCCCTTTTGCTTGCTGGGGGACCCACTGATGAGCCGAACCCCTCGTAGCTGTGTTATGCAGCGGCAGAATATCAGCACAACACGTGTGTACGGGCTTTTAGCTAGTACCTGTGCTGTTAATATGGAATCCCCTTACCCTAAAATATACTACTAGCTGCCTGTCGACAGTTAATGAATATTACGCGGTTATCCGCTGTGGCTGATGGACTTCGGCCCAAATATTCATACATAAAAATTTCAGTCTGAGTCTATAGACCCAGAATATACCGATCTATTCCAAGTCCGCAGTCAACTTCTGAGGAAATTAAAAAGCAAATTTTAAATGTTGTTGATTGTTTATGTCTGCTCCATTTGAAATGCAACATTTTTAGAAAGGTTAGGTCTTGTTTTCCAGATTTTATCGTAAATTTCGTTTTGTGTATTGGGCCTAACGAAATGCGAGACGTGGAATCTGAAGGCAGTCATGTTTGTCATTGCATTCGGTATAAATTTCGCATGGGAAACAACGTAACAAAAGACAGCAGAACAGTTTGTGCTGTTTATCCGAATGCTTTAGATGTCCGCTAATGCCAGCACTGGTTCGCCAAAGTCCAATCGGCCGATTTAAACTTCCTGATGTCCATCGCCCTGGAAGAGTAGTGTCGCTGGATAATGAAATTTTGCATGCCAACTTTGGGGTAGATCCTCGTCGGACCATGAAGGAATTATCGGAAAAATAAATTCGTCATTATTTACTGTTCAGAAGCACTTTCAGCAAATAATGTCGGTAGGCTGGGAGTTTGGGTCTCACGACAACGTTCGACAGAAAACAAAGCACAACGTTCCACGATCTGCAGCTTTTTATTAAGCAGTAAGGAGATGGAACAATTTCTTTGTCTAATTTCTACTGGAAATGAGAAATGGACTCCTTGTGTCAACAACAGGTCAAACACCACCGGCTTTCCTTAGGTCCAACGCCAGTTCTTGCGCTGAACCCAGGCCCATAACCCCAGAAAGTCTTGCTATGTGTTTGGTGGGGTATGGTAGGCATACTTTACTTTGAGTTGCTGGAACAAGGTCAGACCGTAAACAGGGTATCGGGAACTTAGTCTCAAGATGGACTACAATGATTGGTAGTGACGGTCATCATATAAATCACATTTTTCGCCCTATTTATTAAAAGCGACGTTATTTACTGTAAATCCTAATCTTTACAACATCGTTTACCATATCGGAATACTGGTAGGCATACTTAGAGGAACATTTAAGGTCCAATTTAAATGTATCATTCTAGTTCAGCTAACGAAGTTATAGGCAAAGTGGTGGAGTTACCATGGGAGTATCCCAGAGGATAATTCAAAATTTACATTTTTACGAAAAACAAACATGAACAAAGGAGAGAGTTCATGGATATACCGAAGTGGTACGTCAGGTATGTTGGGGATATTTCCGCCATAACAGGGAACAGAGTGGACCCGACTGCGATGTTCCTCAAAGTCGATACTCTGCATTCATTCTTAGGTGCATTTCGCAATGAAGATGGACAAAAGCGATTCACCCTCACCTCAACATATATGACTGATAAAAGAGCATTGGACTTCAAGCCAACAGAACGTGGGTTTAAATCTCGCTGGTTGCAACTCTGGGGGGTATAGATGACTGATGACAGTTAACAAGCGAAAAATTGCTATTCTAGTCTCCTATGTTTTTGTTGTTAGTTTCCTCCAGCAAGAGAGACCTCAGTTCGGCTGAAAGAAGTAATACAGAAAGAGCGGGATGTAAGCCTTCAAGATTTCATGTCCACTGAGTCAAAAATATTGAATGTTAGGCGGAGAGGTCAGGCTGAATATATTTCTTAAAGTTGCTAGAGATAACAGTGGGAAAAGCGGAACAATAGCTTCATGAACCTTATATATGAGAAAAAATATTCACCAAATGATAAAGTATCCAAGATGGAAAAGAAGAATAAGGCTTTTGTCCACCAGTTCTCGGAGTCTATCTATCGGAGCGGTCATTACAAACACTCCCACGCATGGCTACGCATTTACATGTTCCTGTGGAGCGGGATACCTCAGCGTAACGACGCGACGACTTCCCAATAGAAGTAAGGAATGACAGTCAACTTGGCTAAAGTGCGAGAGGAGGACTATTTTGAGGTACCTCTTCAAACGCCCGGTCGAAACTGGGCACCAGAGGGACCAGAAGGAAGCCCTTCGAATGCACCATAAATTTTTAGGAATTCCCACGGAGTCTCTGCAAAATAGTATTCTACCTGCGGCAGAGGCAGCGGCCACACACAGAGGGAAGCATATATTTTCGCAAGCGAAATCCTAAAGCAAACTCGACAGCTACCCCAGCCCGATATCCGTCTGAATCGCCCCTTCAGAATAAAGAGATTTTACCAGCACCTCCACGTGTACTATACTGAACTATTTAATCCCTTCGAATCCCTGTCTACACTCGGCTTTTTCCTTGTTCTCCAAATTCACATCTGTTCCGATGTTCTGTTATACATGACGTTGCACTACGCGTTCTCTTCCCTCCAGGCCTGGATAATAAAGGGAACTCGAAGTTTAGTCACGCATATCTGCCTGCTTCAAGTACTTTTAACTACGTATGCAACTGCACGGATTTCATGAGAATCTGCTGCAAACGACCGTTATTGACTGGTCTTGCGCAGACCTGACCTATAATGGCAAGCTTAGCTCCGGTACTTTTGCGGAGACCTGCGCTCAATACTATCTTCCCACATCTTCACGTTTCCGGGCTGCCTTTAGTTGAATTACCACTGCATCTTCTCAAGTGCTTCAGTCTTCTTAGAAGTGCAGCGATTGTGGTGAGGAGGACAAAGAGCAGAGGCTAATGAAATTTGGGCTGACATGCTGCGGTATAGAATTCTCACACGTTTATTAGTAAGCAGGTGGGCCCATTAGCTAGTTAAAAGTGTCGCGCTACTTCAATTTACCGGCAACGTTGTCAGTGTGCTTTCAATTAAGCTCTAATTGAGAAGCCTAACCTAATTTCTTTGGAAAACACTTCAGACTCCACTTCGAAGCAGCAAATGTTGGCAGAAATTATTCAAAAAATGGGATCATGCAGTTTCAGACTTGCTTGTTGATAGCTACGCCATTATTTTTTCTCGGGGTGCGGTCCTTTTTCCCCTTTCTTAATAATTAATTCAAGTGTTTTTGGTGGCCCAGTTCATTTTTTGCCCGAAAACTCAAATTTTTAAATTACAAAAGTATTGTTTTGCACAATCACGATGATGTTAGAAAAATAGGTAAAATTTGTCGTTTTCGACAAGTGTCGACCAAAACGTCGCAAGCAGCATGAAGTTTCGGGCGCATGCATGAAGTCCTCCTTAAAGGACGCGGGATTCCATCATTTTGCCTTGTTACATGCAGGAAAAGCATTTTGCTGTACGCTAGCTACCTCCACATTTTTATATATCTGAATAGATCGCTTAGATGAAAACGCTGTAGCAGTGTCCTTTCTTCCTCCGTTTAATTCTTAGTTGAAGCAATGATTTGCAATTCGGTGACTCAGAAAAGATCACTAGGCTTTACCTGTTAACTGAACTAGCACTTTTTGAGTCCAAAGCTAAGAAAGGTGGACTGATGGAGTAAGAAGGCCGAATTTTAAAAAATAAGTTTGCCCGTATCTTAAATCGACTTCAAAGTAGAGTGCAACTTTCAGCTACTACATTTCGGGCCCAGTGTGTCATTGGGCCTTTACGTCAAACTCTCCTTCCACTTGAGGAATTTGTAATGTCACCCCGGAGCGACGATTACCTATTTATCCTGTTTGCCGGAGTGAATACGAGGTGCAGTCCTTATGCCTTGGAGCACCTGGCCTAGAGCCCATGCAGCAAGCCGTATCTCAAATAACAACCAACAATCTAAAAGTTAAAGATTTTAATTAGTTCAATAAAGCCTAGTTCATGAACGAAATATGATTTAATGTCTTCACCAAATTCAGTGACCTCTAATCCAGCTATATATGACCTTCGAATATAGAAGAAGATGGTAGAGGGACACTTACCGATCGTCTCTACGGAACTCACTAGTCCCGCAGAAAATGTAAAAAATACTGTGAAGGTCAATAAAACCTTATGTGATAAATAGTTGACCGACTGGTCAGTCAACCGGCTTCTCGTACCCACCCCCTTGAATTTAGAAATCGGAATTAATTTTTTGGAAGAACGTAACTGAATAATATATTCCCCAAGAGATTCATCCAGAAATATCGCCATTCTAGGGCTATGAAATTAGCCGAACTGTTGGTTTTGAAGTAGCCTCAAGGCGTTTGCCTGCGATTCAAAGGCAAAAATGTCCCTGACGTAATCAAATGAGGAATCCGAAGCATGTTTGGACCAGCATGCACTGCCGCCAAACTTGTAGTCTTTGCTTTCATAATGAGCGTTCCAGGCAGACCGGTCAAGCATGCCTTACCTGCGCGCTCCACCTGAAACTGCGTTTTATGAGTTCGCTTGTTTTTGCGAACGCAAGATCATAGGACACGGGAGAGGGCAGTGGGCAGTTCGGTCGGTCGGATGCAGGTCCAATTGGCTGATGAGGACTGAAACCAGGTTGCCGTGAAATTCGTTTACAAAACCCCCCGATCGACCCTGGTGCGTCACTTGCTGAAGGCTGGCGCTCAACATCCTGCTACGCGCAAGCATCACGTGTCGTTTATGCTCCTTCGAGGCGACGAATGGACGGAGATGGAAACAAATCCTGCTTAGGCAACTGAACCACGTCAATAATTTGACACTGTCCCGACAATTAAATGGTGTCAATTAGTCCAAGCGTCCTCCCCTTGTTCTCATCACTCCCACCCCCACAACTCGCATAAGGTTAAATTTTCCTTCACAGTATTGTCCGCACTTTCTTCTTTATGCAACGATCATACATAAGTGGATCTGAGGTTACTGAATTTGGTGGGACCAATAAATCCTGCCCCGTCTACAATCTTGACTTCGCTCAACTAATTAAAATCTGCAACTGCTAGGTTATTGGCTGCTACCCACAATACGGACAGCTGCGTGTGCCATAGGTCAGGAGCTCCAGGGCATACTGGCAGCAGCTCATATTCACTCCAACAAACTGGATAGATAGGTGAACAGCACTTCAGGTGATATTGCATGCAGTAGGAGAGTTCGACTTATAAGCCCAACAACCCCCTGAGCCTGAATGAACGACCTAATGACTGAATTACCACTATTTGATGAGAAAAATAAGCTAGATATGTCTTCTTTAGCACCTCTACATCTCAGAAGACTACTTGGAGGGCGTACGATTGTTTTTAGTAAATGCTCACCATGCCATTTCATTTATATGCCAATGTTGTTACTGTAAAAGAGTGGGTAATAAGGGAGATTGGGGGAGGCGAGAAACATAGTGAGATAATTAGAGGCAATGTTAGTCTAGTGGGGTGAGGTTGGCCAGTATGCATAAGGAAGTGGTTGAGAAGAGTCATGCCGGGGAAAGGGAGGCAAAGGTGAACGACTACATGTAGTTTGTAACTTGACTTGCTTTGGCCATGTAAGTGTAAAGCCTGCACTAAGTTATTTTATGCATACAAGACTGATTTGTCTAACCTGATTTTGGTCGCTTTTACGGCCGCTAGTAGACGCTATCCCAGGGACTTTGGGTAGTTCATTGGGGTTTTATAAGCCAATCGACAATTTTCTTGAACTTCACGCGGTACCTGGAATCAGACATACGTGCGAGAATAGCGCTGTTTACGCCCTTAATTTCGCCATTTCTCAGTCATGCGGGGAGATGCTCACGTATTGTTTTAGATGGTCGCTGACTCGTGCGACCAACATAACCGGTTCCAAAGGAACCTATTCTTCACCGTTTGGTATAGGGTCCGTCAAGAATAATACCCTAACTCTGGCTTCTGGGAACGTCGCTGAAACAGCCTGATAGAGGCACCTTTTCATGAGTTCACTTGACACGCCTCTCCAAAAGAGAATGTTGAGAAATTAACTTTTCCTTTCCGCAATCAGCACGGTAACTATTGTCGGTATTTCGATGACATTCCTTTCGGTAAATCGGTCAAAATACCCGTCCTCACAAAGGAAGTTCCGGATCTTCTCAGGCTTCTCCTCAATGTTAACTGTCGAATAAAGTTATATGACCCTTTTTTGCCAAACGGAAGACTAAGAGACACAAAATTGCTAAACTTTGTATATGGCACAGCCCAGGTTTCCTTCCGACAAATACTTCTGCGGACTCTATCGTCGGGACATCTGTGTAGAAGGGCACCCAAGAATGGGAGCAAGGCTGTCCGCCTATCTCTAACACAAATTTCGTTGAGAAGCACGATAAATAATGTAGAATGAGGGTTTATATTTTCTTAGACCCCAGTGGAAAAGGCCTGTAGACCACAATCTTTTGTGAAGGTAAGCTGGAATCAGATTCCGACAGAAACTGCAAGCCAGAGTATGTATAACATACTTGCCATGCGACAAAAGCTGTAGTTTGCTTACCGGCATAAATCACAACCTCGCTTTACGGAACTGTATTTCTTGGTTAATAAGGGCCTTGTGCCAAGTCCGAAAAATGTTGTCTTGCTTAGTAAGTCGCACCAAAAGCCTGGCATTTTTCTTGTGCATCCACGTTTTAACAGAGAGTTCGAAACCCAAAACTCGACTAAAGTCTAAATACCTGAATGAATTCAAACAATGGCCTTTTAAATCGCAGATTCTTAGACATCACGCCCTTCGCGATCATTACCGGCTGCTTTTTCATAAACGCAAACATATTGAGAAGTCGGGAGGGCTAAATTTGAATAAATAAAGAAGTTTTTAATGAGCATTGTTAGGCGTATACCAAAACTCCGACACGTCTCTTCAACCAGTGTACAAAAAATACTTAAATGAAGATGCATTACTTATACCACATTAAAGCATTGATTCCCGGAATAAATTGCGTCGCCTTTGCCTGGTACGTATATGATATGATCTTCATTTCACCCGTTAGTCTGCTATTCTCTCCCTGGACAGCGTATCGCTCTACTGCGAAAATGAAGTCCAAAGTAAACGTTTCACACCTGGAACCTGTATTTGTTTTAATCTTATTCCATTTTATGTCATAAACATGCGTAGAGTTTTTCTTTCTTAGAATGCCTTTTGTTTTTTCCATCTCCTTAAAAATTTCATTTACTATGGTTTTAAAATCCTTCAATTCATATATATTTGGCCACACAGACTGCGTTTTCGGTTTTAAACAGAGCATTCAACTGGCATAGAGTCCACTTTCCCTGAAAGCATTTGCACAGCGTCCATCAAATTTTACGATAAGAACTTTTAAAAACCAATGGAATATTGTGAATGTACCGAAATAACTGTCATTCGCAGGAAACTGCATCAACGAGGATAAAAACAGAATGCAAAGCATTCATAAAGCAATAATGCAATGTTAACTGGATTTATGAACTGTACTCTAAATTAGCAAAGATTGCTCAAGTGGAATTGTAATACTAATTATCATGCGGAATAGTGCCAAGATATGTCGGTCACGCCAGAATGCCGGCTTTTGAAAAAGCTTATTTTCGATTGTTTGCAGAAAGCACACTCAACAAAAGTTTCCGCTTGTGTAGTATGGATTTCTCCCGTTGATTTTCGATGTCCTTATAATTTCAATCATATGTTTTAGAAAACATCAATAAATATATGCTCTTGTGGTCATTTGGTAGCAATTGCGTTTTCTGTAAATTTTATACTTAAAAAATAGTATATTTTGGTTTTGAAAAACGTTTTCAATTTCCGAATTATTTCCGTCCCATCTGCCGTTATGCTTGCATTCAGGCTTTTCAAACTATGAAGTGTATACATTCCGCCAAAGGATATTCTATGCCAAAACAGACGTTTTTATATTCAACCTAGTCCCTTTAGAAATAATCGTCTTATATCAAGTGCGAATATCTGCCTGCGCTTCTCTCTGAGTGTGAAAAGTCCTCATAAACAGCCTTTGACGAAATAAGAATAAAGTTTTCAGTTCTTAAAAACCAAATGTCCCATGAAATGAGTAGCCGTAGTAGTTTTAAAAGACGTAGAACATTCGACTTCAAAAATTTTGGTTTTCGTCTCCGTGAGACTTTCCTCTAGAACTGTGATGTCAAAAGAAAATTTTCAACTCCAGCATGTCGTCAATTACTAGCCAGAATTGCGCTTCCAACTACAAGGGCTAGATTGCGGAACATCTTTCTATAGTAACATTATTTATTTAATTTGGAAGCCGGATTTTACGCGATTTATCGACGGTTTCATCGTGATATAGAGCCGGAAGTATACGTTGTGATTCGTTAAAAATCATCTCAATAATTATAAGACCACTCTGTGGCACATCCGTAAAACATAATGTAGTCCAAAATTGAGCCCAATTGATGGACACAGTCTCTAACTAAGTGGAAATCTGACCGTTTTACTCTGTTTGTAAAGACGCCTGAGCATCATTCAAGTAAGTGCGTGCATGTAAAAATCTGCCGATTTTCACATTGCTCATAGTTTGGAAAATAATAAAGAATACGGGAACTCGTCTGCGAAGCGCCACAGCAAAGCATTTTAGGGGGCAAGCTTATTAGAGAAGTGTATTATCAGTTGAAGAGCAAATGCAACTTGGACCTTATTTATAGAAGTCGATTTTTGTCGGAAATGAAGTTCTACTTTTTGGGACAGCCACAAATACGGCATAGACCGTCTTCCGCGAAGAAGGGTTGTTGAGATCACATCAAATTGCAACAGCTTTAAGAACGGTTTCCCTCGATTGTTTTGATAACTAAAATATGCAAAGCCGTCCTTATGTTAATTAAATAAGGACACCTAGACAACAAGATGGTCATTGAAACATCAGGGATGCGTCGAAACTCGATATCGTCAAAAAGACTGTAGCGTTTTTTCGAAAATTATGCTGCTTGTGCTCAGAAAATTGTATGTTCATATCTGCTCTTACTAACTGGATCCCATCTTTTTAGACAGTGACCAGCTCCTCGACATGTGACCCTTCAATTAATTTTTTCCTGCGAAATGACAGTCACAAAACGTAATTATCTTCGCTCTGATCATCGCCATCTCCAATAATTTAAAATACATTTTTTGTTCTACAGCTCCGCATATCTTTTGAAGTTTGTCTTGCTGGCATACTTCATCTTATGAGAATACTCTGAAAATATTTGTCCCTTCCTCTGTATGCATATGTATTGTGTGCTTCATTGGTGCGCATTTTGTGACTAGCATCATTGTCGCCTTTCCCAAAAATATTGTTTCTATGCAACTTAACGCTTTTCCCTGGACGTTTTTGAGTTTTCTTTCTTCCTTCAAGTTCCTCACCGGTTAATTATACGTTTCCGTCAACATATTTGAAGTAGATGCTGGTTTTTCACCGTTTAGAAGACTAATCATCGAGTCGGGGTTTATACTCGCTTCAAGAGTTCTGCAGAAGTTGTAATGAGCTTGTCAACATGGCCCTGGTGGACATTTTGTGGAGGAGTTTTAGTAAAATTATTCCTTAGCGCAAAACTGACAGCAGCTTCCGTCGGTGGCTCAACAAGACTCGTTAAAAACAACGTATCTCCTACGGTCCTCTCAGTACGGCCTCAGTAGTTTCATTAATTTATTATTTGGATGATGCGGAAAAGGTAGCCGTGACCAATTCCATGAAGTAAAAAGATAAGATAACTGCAGATCAGCCTACTTTAAAGTCGGTGAAGTATTAAACAGGGAAACCAATTGTTTTTTCGAAGTGCTATTATTCCCAGGTCGTGGCAACCGAAGGGTATCTAAATTCAGTCAAATACGACGAAAATGTAACTTCAACGGAAGTGAGAATTGATTGGAAAAAATCTCCGAAAGAAACATCCTGTTATGCAGTTTAGGAAAACACTCTTCATTTTTACGTCATGCAAAGTCATAAAATTGGTGAATTGCATGTCTCGGTTTTCCGCTAATATCCGTCTCGTAAGTATGAGGAGACATACGGGTGTGCAACATATTTGTCTTTCAGTCAAAAATGCAAAAAGGACATTCGGGGGTGATTCAAAGAACAAAGCAACTTTTCACGAACATTACTGTTCTTAACTGCAGTTAAGAACGTTTCCTGACTCCTAGTAAACTGTGAAATTAACTAACTATTTCTAAAAGCTCCGTCGGTCGGGTACGGAAATATAGACCGTTGTACTGCAGATGGCCTCGCGCTAACCTCAAGGGGTACCTATTCCTGTGTTCTAGCTCTGACTCCAACACTGATTCTAACCCCTCCTGAAATTTGAGACAAGGCCACCTGCTGTACGTGGAGTCAATATTTCCATGCCCAACAAATCTCTTTAACCGGCAACGCCTATATAATCCGCGAGCGTCATTCAATGATCCCTCTGTTGTCGGATACAAGGACCGCAATTTGGTTACCTTGCAGTCTCCTTGGCTGGGCTTCGAGCCAGCCTATGTCGAAGATCCATGCCTCTCTCCTGTTTGACATCGGGGCATATCAAATACAAACTGCCTCTCTTCCGTTCATTTCAATAAACTAGCCGGCAGTATGTTATTACCGGCAAAGACAAGGGAGACTGGAATGGCAACTTCTGGCTTATTAGCCGTCGTCAGCCAGTCATGCTCAACCCCGAAGTGTGGAACACCCGAGGCTCGAACTCGCGACCTCGCACGCCTCTAACCACTAACTACCCTGATTTACTGGGAGAATGGTGACTGATAATTGTCAGGATGACGAATATGGTCATCTGTGAAATCAACACTTTGGAATGTTGGTTTTTGAACTTTAGCCTTTACGCCCATACAAGCTTTTTTGAATGCGGCTTGATGATTTAATACCTTCTCATCTAACAGACTGATTGGTTTAAAATTATTCTGCTTGCGCTGCTGTTAGCTAACTTCAGGCAACATAGTTGCGTTTTCTCATCTGAGGACTATAGTTCAAGCGCGACCCGAACCATTCTTTCCACATACGCAAGCAAGAAATTCGCGGAGACGCCAGATGAAGACTCACTAGCTGCATGTACAGTTCCACGGCAAAGACAGTTCACTTATAATTCACGAGATCATTTGGCTGGTAGATGTACTTCACGTCAGGAGGGTTATTCATCACGCAGGGACACACCAACAAAATGGCTTCCTGAAGAAACCAGGCTTTAGGGAGTTATACCAGTGAAACCTCTACCATTGTACATTCCCGATCGCATCCGACAGGACAACTAGCCCGTGGCTCAGTGGATAGAGGCTTTGGACGTCTAACTATCAGATCGCCGGATCAAGCCCCGGGTGTTCCACACTTCGGGTTTGGGTATGACTGGCTGACTACGGCTAATAAACCAGAAATGGCCATTCCGGTCTCCCTTGCCTATGTCGGTAATAACATTCTGCATTATACCAGTCGCAAATCGTCCCAAAAGATCTCGCTTTCCGTTCATATACAAGACTGTCTTTTGGAATTGAATGAATCACTTCCGCGTCTGCCACTTTTAGACAAGGACGAGAAGGTGGTACTGTGGTATCGGCTGTTTACCTGGAGCAGCCTCCAGGATAAAGAAAACTTGAACAACCTATTTTAACCTTCGCCATTTCCACTGCAGACCCGACCTCCCATGGACGTAGAGAGCCAGAAGATAAAATGTCCGTCTGTGGTCAATAAGTGAGGTGTCTTGCCAACTGACATTCAAACTATGTCGCGCTAATTACGATCTGTGGTCTTATTTGGCAAGAAATTAGTGAGCCAGTGCCGATGAACCTGCAATTTGTCGACTAGATAGATAACTAGGCGCCAAGGTCTACGCATCCAGACCGGACCTTCTGAATGTCTAAGTGGTGCCTGGGGCATCGTGCTCTGCAGACTAAGAGAAATAAGTTGTCTGCCGAATTCTGATATGAGCACGACGAAGGAAAACTCCCAGCATATAGTAACGCTGGAAAAGATAGTTTTGAATAAATGGCATCATTGTTATAATCCTCCGTATTTCTGCGTGGGAAGTCCGCCAAAGACGGCCTCTTGTTGGAGTCACCGGCTTTGTTGCATTGCTTCCTTCAGTGACGACAGCTGAAATAACCATGATGACTAAGGTCTGCCCTGCTGATCTCAACGTAATTCTTACCGAGGAACTTGCTCCTAAAAACTCCCAGGCGGCAATAACTTTGATTTGTTTAATAACTGGAACAAAATTTTACGACAAATCTTCACCGGTGAATTAAACCGCCGACACGAGAACATTTATGTTTATGCTATTTTCAAATACTTTACCTACTCCATCTCTGTGAAAGAAATCTAGTCTCATAGCAGAATTAACTGTCTGAGGTGAGCATGGTCAGGATAACATAGGGGTGTCGACTGCGCAGTTGGTGTCCCAATGGCCTGATGCCTATAATAATTCTAGTGAGGGTTATAACGCTACCTGACTTATTTTTCGTTTAATTCGAAAAAGTCTAATAGCAATTGTTACTGTGGATTCGTGGAGTATACCTTTCTGGTTCTTTGCTTATCTTTCTACCGATGCGTACAGTCATTTTCCTATAAAGCCGACTTTTCTTAGTTGCCTTCTTTTCTCTCAAGCGTCATAATGGAGTCATTTAAAATTGACGATTCTCTTGCCTTAGAGATCGGATAAAACTGCTTGAAGAAACTTAGTACAATACTTGGTTGGGCAGAGAATTCATGGAAGACCTTTATTCTGCTTATTCATTTATAAAGGCCTGGTGAAAAGAAGAGGTAACAAGTGTTCGATCGGAGCTTGTTCGCAACGGTTGTCATGTTCCCATGTGCCAGACCTGATATATTTTCAGGCGAGGACTCTTGAACAGGTTGTGACCCGACTGAATCACGCCTGCCTGGTCTTAAGTGAAGTAGCCGTTCTTCCGGTAGGCGCTTTGCTGAAACAGCTCAACCGCCAGTCGACGTTGATACATGCACTCAGTAGGCTACTAACATGCCAGCCACCAACAGCAGCGGTAAAAGCACTGTGGTTAGTAATACTGATGAGTCATGTCATCTGACAAGTATATCGTTGTATGGTAACCGCGCCGTAAAAACGGCGAGGCCTTCTGTGCATGGCTTGCTGTTCAGACCACATGCTGATTTCAGATTTCCGGCTGTGAATTCGGAACCTCTATTCGGACTGGGATCTATTCTTGCGTTTCTAAGGGAAGGTGTGGCACGCAACCCTTCAACACTACTGACAATAATTATTTTTCATCCGAAAATTCCGACGAATGCGCCTTTAAAGCTTTTAGCATCATGATTTAGCCGTCAGTTTCTCATTCGCAACCCACCGGCCAGTTTGCCGGCAAGTTTTGGGATTATGTTTTGTCATAAAGGGCTAATTTCAATATATTACCCCAAATTTAGCCTGCAAACTTCTTATTCGACTACGTGTAACTGCTTAGCAGTCATTTTGTAGCATCAAAATCCGTTAATTCTAAGACATTTCGTAAGTTTGAATTAAGTATTTTTGCAAATATCCGTATGGGGGCGAGTTTCAGACGGCTCTAGGGAAAACAAAAGAGCAACACCACAACCAACGATATTTATCGACATCATGACAGAAATGTATAAAAAAGTAAGTTTTCATCGGTAGCGAATCAAGCAAAAGACCCCGTATTTTTACGATAGGTTAGTTCACGGTGACATCCTGCTTAGATGACCTGTCTCGCCAACAGTAGTAATCAAATGGTCTTCACCATCGTCTCTGGTAACTAGCACTTGTTTCTTGGACGACCACCAGTTGGCAGGAAAACTCGACTCTGCCGACTGCATGTCACGTTTTAAAGTTCTCTCCTCTATTTGGCTTCAACTCAACCCTCAATACTGCTAGCTCCGAGACCATTAAGTTTGTTTTGTGTATGTTGAACTAACGGCAAGTACGTGACACGCACAAGCGGGAATCTTGCGGAACGTCCTCGGCTATACGTATTCTCACCTTCATTCGTCTCTTCCTGATCCTGTCATTGAAACGCCACAGGGGTCGGAGGGGGCGGTAAATCAGACGCTGCGCAGGGCCCCTTTACTATGATCCAAATCACACACAAATCACCATTGTCCCCTCACTCGCTGCGGAAACTACCAAACAGCATAGGCTAAGTAATTTCACCGTTAACCACTCTTTTTGGACTCCTTCAAGGCCCGCCGGACAGCAAGGAAGTCACTCGTCCTTCGGTTTAATTCTCTAATCATGTGGTTTTATTTTCTAGTGAGGAACTCAAGCATGAGTCCAAAGCTTCAGATAAATACCTTTTATTTCCGGAAATTGAACTTCTCTCTCCAGTTTCTGAATTAAGTAAGGCTTAATAATTTCCCCGTTAAAATACCTACGAAGCTCTGATTGCCTAAAAAACTGACAAAGTCGATTTTAAAACCGAGGAAAAAGAACTTCAAACGTGGATTTAGAAAACAACCCGATATTCATTTTAGCATACTTAGGCCTTTTCCAGACGTACCAAAGATCGGGTAGATTATTATAAATTGGCGCTCCTCCTCTTACCTACACGCGTCCTTTTTCAGCTGCCCTAGATGGAATGAAGTTGTATATTTCGTTATTTTTTTTCCAGTAAGAGTAATAAAATTAGACAAAAGCCCAAAAATTCCTACTGCATTGTTGATTATGATCTCATTAAATATCGCCCTGGTACTGGTTAAAGGTAGTTTATTACCTATGTAACAACAAACGTATCTTTGAAATGCGCCCTGCATAAAAGCCTGTACCTCCTCTGCGTGCACAAGATACTCCTTTCTGCCGTACTGACTTGACTCGCAAAAGCCTTGCGGCGGCTAGTCTAACTGTCTTCCCGTTTGTATTCTATTCCTTTACCCTGCTCGTGTCGAACGCACGGCTACTACTTTTCGGCGGAAGCTGCAAGAAACGCAAGATTGCACCTCGTCAACGTGTGCATGTGTGTGTGCTGACGTGCCCTGATGCATGTATGTCTGTATAATCAGACGGGGAGAGAAGTCGAATGAATCGACTGAGTCACTGTTCGGGGTGCGGCACCGATCTTTTTTGTCTCACCTAGGGTAGAATTTAATTCCTTAGCCTATTCGTCGCGCATTTCGTCTCAGCCTCCTCCTCCGAAGTGAGACTGAGCACTTGTTGAAAAATGAACGGAAGGTGATATTACCGTCCAGTCCCGTTCTTTACTGCGCACTTGAGGATCAGTCAGACGTCCTGCTGATGCGCTTGTGCGGTCGCCTTAGCCAGAATTCCTGGGAGCGTCCTGCCAGCCGCGTTCTTAATCGATCTTCTAGTAGAAGGGACTACTTACAGGGAGTGACTGGGTCTCATGAAATGCTGGCTGAAATTCTGAAATGCGTTTTCGATTAGGCAGGATTACTTAGACGGGGTTGTAATACTAATTATCTTGCGGCATAATCCTATAACATTTCGGACTCGGCAGGATGTCAGCTTTTGAATGCTCCGCTTTTTGGTTTCCTGTAGAAACCGTACTCAGCAAAAAAATGGCTACTTAAGTTGCATGCATTTTAGTATTGCTTTTCGATGGTCTTGTAAATTCAAATACATTTTATAGGAGAGTGGACAAAAATGTGCTTTCTTTCACTCATGTGATATAAAATCACGTCATCTTCATATTTTATACTCGAGAAAGAAGTATAATTAGGTTTTAAAAAAGTTCATTATTTCGACATTTTTTAAGACCGTGCAATGTCCATTTATGCAGCATTGTACCTGTCCGTTTGCCACTGCTACTCATACTGGAAGAACTGGTCACGCTTTTTGACCTTCAAGGAGCGACTATCTTAGGCTGGACCTCATAAGGACACAAGGACTCATATTTGGAACGCAATATTGAGATGTCAACTCCAGGAACATTAATATAATCCTTCCTATGACCTATAAAGTCTACTGTCACCATATACGCAAGGACCAGGACAAGACGGTCACACGCAACTTAAGAAAACTGAACAGACATGGCTCGGCAACGAACTTACCTGACACAGAAATAGAGATTCTGCCATTCTTCATGGAGGCATGTGGCCGACATAACCCCAAGCATCTACTAAAAAAAGGGGCAGCAACACGAGAAAAAAATCGATCAGTCGACTACCTCGGCCAGTTATTTAAAATTCTGATCCATTTTCTACATTAAGTGGTTCGACAATGGGAGGCCGACCAAGTTCTCAGAAACGTCAGCTAGACTCTAACTTTTTTCTGATGAGTTCCTTCTTTTTCTCAGATTATCACCTCAGAAGTCTCATGTTTGCGTAGCTGAGAATTTACCGGGTCACAATGCCGACCGACCTGACGCTTTTGTGATTACAACAGAAATTGGTGGGCCCGTTAAATAGGTGCGTGAGAGGCGACGTGCTGATTTCACCCGTTGTAGAGCCACGCCTAGAATGCTCCCTCTCCCCGTTGGTGCCCACCGCTTGGGGTGGGAGTGGCGTACGAGCAATTGTTGAGGAAGGGTCGTGTGAGTCGTGGTGAACATGCAAACTTCACAATACAGTAAGGCTATTTGGACGCGTGAGAGACCCAATCGCGCCTAGCCCTAGGACGAACGTGCCTACGTCAAACCACTTTCGGTCGCGTGACCACGCCAATTTCACACAGTTATTATAGAGGAGTTGGGTCTTCTCGTAGCTTCTAACCCCCCAGTCCCTACCGAAGTGCAAAAGACTAACAACGAATCCGGAAACGTTGACATTGTTCATGTCTCTAGCACGAAGCTGTTTTTCTCCGAACCCTATGATTTTGGCAAAAGGACCGTGCCTGAAAAGGTCTGTTCCGAAGAACTTACTCCAATTTCGCGCAGTACTTTCCTCGTATGCCGGTGGTGTTCGTGATGGTTGTGATTATTACTATTATTATTATTATCACATTTATGTTGTCGGTGATAATAAGCAGAAAGGGCAAGCGGACGTAAAAGTGTGACGATGGTTATTTCTGTAAACTCAGGTTGAATTTCATACCAGGAGGTTGGAGGTTTCGTTAGGAAAGGATAGGCAGGAAGCGACGCCTTCCAATCGCGAACCCATTGGAGATCCTCCCTGTCGTTTTACTCGCTTCAGCAGTCACTTTTGTGTGATTTCATTAGAGTCAGACAAGGGTATTTGGTGGACGAACCACGATATATTAATGCTCATCTTTGTTATGACGTAGTGTATAATCTCAAAAGTGGTCTGAAACAGAAGCATCTTCTGAGATGGCGGCACCGAAAAAGATCAGGGAGGGTGGAATGGCCATTTCCGACCTATTAACCGTCGTCAGCCAGACCTACCCAACCCCAGGCTTGCAGGACCTGAGGCTCAGACTCGCGCCCTTTGGTCCTCAGGCATCAGCAAGTCAAACGCTCTGACCATCGGACCACGGGCTTGCTGTATTGTCAGTTGTGATCGGGACTTTTAAGTAGGGCGCTCACCGGCGGCCACTCCGGTCTCCTCTATCTCTATCGGCGTCGCCATTATAGCATACATTGGTAGTCCGATGGGACGGCCTGAAAAGACTTTAGATTGTGCCTCAAGGTACAAGGGGACAAGCATGTCCCATAGCCTGATCAGTGAGCACACTTATAGCCTTTCCTTTGGAGAACTAGATTGTGTTTCGAATACGACCAGGCCTTCATGATTTCCTAGTTTGTATACTTGCCAAATTTCCTTGTAAAAGTGGCTCAAATGAGGGAATTACAAAAGACGAGACCAGAAGCTTACATCATGTAATAGGGCAAGCTAATGAGTTCCAGCTAAGGCTTCAACAGATACGACATTAAGAAGAGGCTTGACCTGACAACACTGAAAAGACTTCGATACTAAGGAGTCACTTGGAATATCCTATCCTCTATCGGCGACACAGGCAAAATCTGAATACCCAAGATTCCTTTAAACTTCAGTTGATCTAACACATTAACCGAGGTGCTGCGTTGTTTGGTCTGCGGTCCTCTGCCCCCCTTCCCAAATTTTATGCAACTTTTAATACTCTTCTGCCTGCTTTAACCTTTTTGTGGAATAAAAACTCTTTAAACAAAAGAGCACATGCTTTTGAGAAAAAATCACACGACCTTCCTTCTGAACTTCAAGGTATATGTTTCGTGAGTTTTTATTAGCTGTTTGGCTGATTTCAAAGAAGCTGAATTCATAATCAAGGTTTCGACTGTATGAAAGGAAAGCAACCAGTGATCTCTTACAGGCAGCACTTTTTGACGGCCAGTCTACCGCAGTGAAGAAGGTAGCAGAATCCCTATTACGATTGCTTTTGAAGGCGCAATACTGGAGTATCGTGTTGGTATGCCCCCTAAAAGTGTTATCCGCGCATGTGTTCAGAAAGCAGCGAGGGGGAGCATAGATATCTCGGTCTGTCGTATTTAAATTAACCGAATTTCGGCCCGTCAAATGTGTCAGGATAGGAGTTTCGCCTCTGACAAACTGTCTCGTGCCCTATTCCTTCTTCCTGTCTACGCAGATTTCCTATCAGGAATTGATCTCTATCATCACGAAAACCCCCATTAGATGGCTGTAGGAGAAAGGGCATGAGTAACATACCTTCTTCTTGATTTTGAAAAACGGCGCAGTCTTGGATGAGATCATTGTGCTTAATCTCATTTGTCTTCGTAGCAATGGGTCCTTTGTCGACAAATTGGTTACGATAATCAACCATACAAAGTTAAAGAACCCGTCTTTTGAGTGAAGAACAAGTGGGCAGGATGATCTTCCACATAAAACCACATACGTGCTCACTGAATTTTCTTCAGGTGTTTGCTGTTTCACTTTATTTATTACTGTTTGCCTTGCATGTAAGCGACAGTCTTGTTTTTGACTACTCACATTCAATTTTGACATAAAAGGTACAGTTTGTTAGGGCACACGAAATGAATTCGGTCACTTGTGAAAACGACGCTGTCGTTGAGGATCTTCATCACAAGGTCATGCGACTGCAGAAATGGCGGGTTTAAGTGTACATTGTTTCTGAGAATAGCACGATTACACGTACCCCTGTATTACAGATGGCCTTGTGCTAAATCCCGGGGGAGGAGTTAGAGTTAGGATCGGGGTTGACTTTAGTAATAGGCTTAGGAGGGTCCATGTTGGAACTATGGCAAGAGCAGTTAACGTTAGGGCTAGGAGTATGGTTAAAGTTGAGACACAAGAAGGGATAGCCTGCGGGAATTTGAATCAAGGCCACCTGTAGCGCGGGAAGTATGTAGTCCCGTGTCCAACCCGCTCCTGTCTAAGGTACGCAACCTAAGACTGAACCTTCGTGTAAAAATGAAGCACACATTCTCGACGTTAGTTGCCATACTTGTTACCTTCCGTTATCCACTCAAAGTCGCCAATTTTGTGCGTAACGGCGCCATCAAAATGTAGCACTCGTATCCGTCTCTTGGATTTTTATCCAACCTCAGTGAAAAACGGTTCATTATTAATAAATTCTCACCTCATTCCCTTCAAAGTGCTATGACTTTCCCAAAATAAATAGAAGGCCTACATGATATCCACGCGATACGAAACTCACCGTATCTGCAATAATGTTGATTTTCTCCTTGCATAAAATTACACAAAATCGCGTTAATCTACGGTTCGTTTACCAAATGTTTTTTTTCGATTTTCCAAAAATTATGCCATAACTACATCAAAAGTTTGTTTTTGCCTTGTAATTAGTTTCAGATGCTTATGAAGGGCTCCAATGTCACAGCTGGTTCTCCTTTATTTCAACCAATCTCCCATATTCCTGGTATGAATCCCGTATGGAATAGACTCTTTTAAAATAACTTCTGAGGTAGTTTTTACCCCCCCCCTCCCGTCGCATGACGAGATGAACCATCTTTATGATAATACGACGAAAATAAGGTTTATCGTGCTTTATTCTTCCATTTCAGGCACCAGACATCCACCAACTTATGCAGGTTGAATTAATGTAAATGGAAACATATGTCTATAGACTGCCTCAACTATTTAAACAATTGGGCAAAAAATGACCGACTGCACAGCTCCACTATCTCCCGCAAGGTGAACCGGATTTTTGGTCGTAAGCCTAGAGTTCAGAAAAATACGTTCTAGACAAAAGGAAATCGGTCGTCAGAGGCGGAAGGATTTCTTTTCGAAAGAGCAAACCGAACTACAACATTCATTTGGACAAAACGGATCTAGAAGCCAAGGCTTTGAAAGTGACAACTCACTTCGCGCCATGCAAACCATCAATTTTCATTGATTCTAAGCCTAACCTCCAGTATGTGCACATATTGAAAGTGGCAGATGCCTACTGTGGCCGCCCCTTTGTGTACCTCCAAGGATACCATTTGTCATTTATTAACATTGCCTCAAGAGCAAAATCCTCCAAGATGAGGGCTCCTGAAAGCGATGAAACAAATGTAACCGCAAATTTTGGCTGGACTTCTGTTAGGAAAAAAAATATTTTTTCTCTCTTTGTAGGAGTTGTTTGATAATCCAGAAATTTGAATAGTGATTTTGTGCACTCACATGAACAGTCAGAACGTTTTAGAAAGAAAACCGATGTCTTGTTTCTTCAGGCATTGACATACTTTTTTCCCACAAGAAGTCACCAATTAAGAAAAACACTAGTTTTAGATTTGCCCCTTTAACCTACAGCATGCACAAACGTAAAGACAAAGTCCAGAGAACAAAAGTATGCCGGAACACCTATGTGAAATATGCACCGATTTCATTTGCTCAACAATAACCAAAGCAAGATCGAATTAGGGTATTAGTTTGGGCGAAGGAACGTTGCATGAAGAAGAGGGGAAACTCATAACACGCAAGTTCATGCATACCTGATAAACAGGCTGGCAACCAGGGGCGAGTATATACAGGGCTAGAAGGAGGCCACAATGAGAAGCCTTGCCTACAAAACTAGAAATTGTCCTTTTTGGTTTATTTGCTGTTGTCAGACAGTTGTTCCCCAGTACCAGGACGGAAGGCCGTAGTTCTGAGCACATCTAGACAATCGAGTCAACTGCTGGCGTTCTGTAAACTGCGCTCAGGGAGAGTGCAGTCGCATAAGAGTGGCTCTCATCTACCTAGCCTAGTTGTTGTAGAGAATGCGCGCGTTCCGATTTAAACATGAGTACTGATCCAGCGTCCTTACATAGGGTGCCATATCAAAAAACAATTAATAAGTGGTAAGTATTATGGAGTATAACCGATGGCTTCAACTTAGTCACTATTTCAAAACTCCGCATGTATCTGTGAGATGGCTGAGTGTTGCAGTTCAAAACGGATCAGTTTAACGTTAGATTCCCTGGCTTTTATCAAGTCCATATGTTAACCTATGGGTATTAACACCACTAAGGCCGGAGCAGTTTAACTTGCCTGTTCTTTCCAAAACCAGGGTGCAAGTAAAGCTCTTGTGCATTGTTCGAAATACTCCATTTGATTCGCAAGCAATGTCAAGGATTTTTTTGGTCATATGGACCACAGCCACTGGTCTTTAGAGAGAACAGAGGAAGTCACGCACAATAGTCTCGGACAAAGTTATTTTGGTTAGATCGCAGTTGGTAGCCAGGAATGGGAAGCGGACGGCAATCTTAACCCTAATCCCAACCTTTAAACTAACCCTAACCTCAACCTAAAACGTTGACCGTTAACCCTAATGCCCACCCTAACCCTAACCCTAGCCGAAATCGTAAACGTAACCGTAGCCCTTAGACATAGCCGTAACTGAGAGGCCTAACCGTAATACTGAACCCTAATCGTACGCTCATACCCTAGCCGTAACCCGAAAACCTAAGCCTAAAGGCATAACCCTAACCTGAAAATCGGAAACCATTAACCGGCATCCTAATCCTAACCTCAAACGTAAAACGGAAGCCAAATGGGTCAGATGAGATTATGGAGTCCCACAAAACAGCTCCAGTAAACAAACCCCCAGCCGTCTGTAATACGGGGCCTGGCTACTAACTGCGATCTAGCCGTTATTTTGTTTGATTTTGTAATAGTGGGGTGTGTATCATCTCTTTACTAAGGTCTTTATTTCTGTAAAGCAAGTCCGTGAGCTGGACGCCTGATGCCGTATGTTCGCCTGTTGAGAATCGTGAGACTCCCGAATGATAAGTGATAACCGTCCAAAATTGGTATTGGTGTCAATGCTATCGTTATTTTTTCGCACAGGTAACGTTTTCCCTTTAACACGCACATCTCTAGCGCCTTACGATCCGGTCTTCTAAGTGTTGGAGAACTAGATGAAGCTTGAGGGCCATTTCCAACGAACTTAGGGTTTCCACAGAGCATGGTGACTGTAGCTATGGTGACGTAAACGCAACCCAGACGGTGTCGACATGAAAATAGTGACTTTGGCTGTCCTTGACACACGGTGTAGAGCCTTCAGATAGTAATGCAAGTCAAACCTCTTATAAGTGTCTAGTCAGTGATCTGCTTTGATTTGCCGAAGCGCTCCCTATATTCTGCTTGTAAGATGTCTTTTCAGGCTTACGCATAAGAAAAAGCGAAGACGCTGCCGGCTGGAGCATCTCCCCCGCCCCCTGATCACTCTGACTCAGCCACCTGCTTAGCAGATTATCGCAGACGAATTCATGAATCCCTGATGCGCAGATTTAATCAAGCAAGGAGGAACAACTTCGTGACAGAAAGAGTAAGCGCAGTCTTAGATTAAAATCGGCCAAATGGTTACTCTTTGGTCTGTTAGGGCAAGGAACGATATTCCATGAAGTATCAAATTAGTTCACGAAGCGTACCACTGCCGCCTACGTGACAAAAGTTTGCCTGGAATGCTGTCATGACAGTAAGTTAAACCCACGGTCACTGACTCAGTTTTCTGTGTTATCTTTGACTGGTTTGTGATGAGTCAGTGAATGTACAAATTCATTAGGCAGACACTGTTGACGTCTGGTTCTTCGAAATTCGACGTATAACCTTTAATTGCCGCCTTTCGCGTTTGCTCACGCACCTATTTTCTGTCGAAATTCTCCTTTTTAATGCCATCTTCTGAATTTGTCTCATTAGAAAAAGGTTATTAAAGCGGTTCTACGCAGAAGCCTTTCCCCTCAGGATCCGTGGTTTCTGTCATACAGTATGCAGACCTCATTTTTGAAAATTCGCGTTTTTGAGCCACCAAACGACTACTCAAAACTCTCACAAGCTCTTAACTTTTGGACTTAGTTCTTACTCGTGTGGTGAAGGTAAGTCAACGTCGGAATGGAAAAAAGACTTCACTAGACAATTTCGAATCATCGGCCATTAATACTTCGTCCTTAATTGCTTTGACTGGCGCCAAGTAGCGGTACTTACGTCTTGCCGCTGAGATTTCCTATCCTCTCAATTTTACATCCGGCAAACTGCCGGCTGCATAAAACCCTATCTTTTAGGCGCCTTACCTTTCCGCGTGAGCCATAGGATGGAAGGAGGGCCGATGGGTTGCTTATTTGGTCCTTATCACATTGAGCTAACCCGTAAAGTGGAGGGCGAAAACTGCACTCTACCACGCTGCCGGCACGTGAATGTCAACGTGCCCAGGTTTCACGCTGCCTAGTTGAAGTAGCCCACGATGTCGGAGGCAGGCACAACGCTCCGCTAGTTTTTGCTCTAACTGGCTTCGTTGTTCTGTCGAGGTGCGCAAAGCGGTCAAGAGGTGAAGTGTCGGTTAATTAGCAAAGTCAGTAAATAACATTATAAGTCTTAAGATTTCATTTCTTGCGGCTCAACTACTTTCTCTCGTGAATCATTAAGACGGGTTCGGTAACTGAATAGAAATGAGTTGCTTAAAGGAAATATGAGTCAAATAGTAGCATGATTTGGTAGCCCACAGTCTAACGCGATTTGTCTTGGGTTGCACTCAGCTCTGCCTTTCCACGGGCAAGTTAATTTAATCATAGGGTTGGAGGTAAGTGACAAACAAACACGATTTTTCATTGACCTACCAGATCACTAGGATTCTCCATGAACAATAATTTAATTGTTATGTGCTATTCGTGCCTCCGCGACGTACTTGGTATTTTTCAGTTGAGATTGCAGATAAAAACTCATTCGTTTGGAGTCCTCTGAAGTGATTACTTGCAAATAGAATTCGTTGGTTCTATACATAGATTAGACCGCGATTCTCCATTCCGTTCCCCGGCTCCAAGCTTCTCATTCAAGGAGAACTAACCACCAAACCAATGGCTTGACGTCAGATTACTGAACCAACTATTACTGCCTGTCATAAAGCCCTGGAGTCACAAGCACTTTCTTTTAAAGACAGCAGTACCGCTGAATGATCCATTTAAACGGAAGAGGAACTTTTGTTGTTACGGCCCTTTCAAGCTAATAGGTGACGTGTGAGGTTCTCGAGGAACGGACTTTCCAAAAAACTACTCAAAATGAGACCCTTTCCTCGCTCCCATCTTGAAAATATTAAAAAATCAAACTCCGGTTTCCGTCTGCAGGATTTTGTCTTACACAACTCTCATACGCAAATGATTTTTTTCCTATCTAATCTATCTTACATTAAGTTCCTCATTATGAGAAAAATGTGGCATTTTCCACTGTAGACCTTGCCAGTACTGAGGTGGGTTCTGTGCCGAAAAGCCAGTAAGATCTTTTGAGACTCGCCCATATAGCAACAGTCCAATCTGTAGTGACACCCAAACCTTTGCTCTCGCTGAACATTGTATATGCAGAGGTTTTCTATTTTGTTTAGTTAAGGGCGATGAGCACCTACTAGTCACCATCACCTCCTTATCAGGTTCTGTCGGAAGTCGTTCTAGGGGAGGAGAACAAATATCAAGTGCCTATCTCCCGTACACAAACAAACTTATCGCATGTATAGGCGCACACTCTGCGCTCCAAAAATGCATAACGGTGGGATATTTCTGAAAGACGGCTAATGACGGAGGTGAGTCAGTATGTGTGTAGTAGGCATCTTGAGCGCCTCTAATCAGAACACCAGACAATCGAACATCCACTCCGGAAAAGGGAACAGGGGTTAATGCTGTTTGTTTTGAAAGGAGGCCTGAAAGAAGAGAAAGGGAACACAGGCTTTACCTCTATTTAGTCAAAATTTTGAATGAAAACGTTATTCTAAACCGTTTCCCAAATAGCGACAAAGACAATGGAGACCGGAACGGCCATTTCTCACTTATTGGCCGTCACCAACCAGTCATACCCAATCCCAAGTGGGAGTCACCTGGGATCTTTAGTCATTGAGTCGAACGCTCTACCGATGAGCCACGGGCTCGTTTTTATGTCCGTTGTGATCGGAAATATTAATTATGGTTGATGGGCGTTCACCGATCAGCTTACAAAACATGCTTGCCCCATTGTGCCTTAGGGGTCAAACTAGAACCCTCGCAGGCAGTCACATAGCGACTAGTGATATATATATGTCAATAAGGCGATACCGACAAAGACAAGGGAGAGCGGGATAGCCATTTCAGGCTGATGGCGGCCAATAAGCCAGAAATGGCCATTACGGTCTCCTTTGATTTCGTCGGTATCATCTCATTTACTTCTTCTACTAGTCGCTGTGCGACTGCCTGTGGGGCTTCTATTGTGAACCCCAAGGCACAACAGAACGAGTATGTCCCGTAACCACATCGGTGAGCGCCTATCTGTCATTATATATATATATATATATATTTACTGATTCACTTGGGATGACACTGAGGTCGTCACCATGGCTAACACAAAACGGGCGAGAGAATTTATCGAGGCTTGGTACTCCAATGCCGGTAGTATCAACCGCCATGCTGACCTGGACGCCCATTACGAGGGCCTACGCCCACGACTTACTGTCCCCTGCCACATCAACGGCCGCTAATCCCGGAGTTCAATTGATCCACCACCCACCCTCCCTCTCCGGCACAGGGATCCGTAATTGTTCCGCCTTCCCCCCTCTCCCCCCTCGCTCAGAGACCTACCATAACTCTGTGACCATCCCTCTCATGGGCCACTAGTCTGTCTGTCCTGTCGCGCTAACTAGTCTAGTGTGACAACCTAACTTTTTTCCTTGTTTTCATTTCGCATGACGACGGGTTGATGTTACCAGCTTTCGCGGTAGTTAACGACCATCAATGCGTCATAGGCTTTATGAAGTGAGGTATATAAACGTGTCAAGTAGACATGTGATCCTCACTGTTGTGGTTAAGATCTCACGCGACTCCATTTTGTTCGTCCGCCAGCTTGTTACTATATGTATGAACGATCGGTGATCGCCCCCTACCATAAGTATATATATATGAATGGTTGAGGTAGTGTGCATTCCGAGATAATATGATGAAGATAGAAGGCTCGTCAGAAAAAATCGAGTTGTACTCGTTAATTTTCGAGCTGGTGACACCAACCCGTCGTCAGACGAAATAAACAGAGGAGAAAGTTTATTTCGTCTGACGACGGGTTGGTGTCACCAGCTCGAAAATTCACGAGAACAACTCGATTTTTTCCGACGAGCCTTCTATCTTCATATATATATATATATGTGGATGTAGGCGAAAATGCTGACCCCAGGTGTTGAAATTGAAGAAGATGGTAAGGCGAGCTCCGGGGATGGAGCTCCGGAGCTCGCCTTACCATCTTCTTCAATATATATATATATATATATATATATATGAGAAGAAGAGGCGATCTCGGGAACCATAGGTTTAATAGCCTGACGTTTCAAAAGCAAACAAGCTTCCATCGTCGGAGGTGGGTTCTGTACGGCGCCTCACAGTATTTATGGGTGCTGAGCATGCGGGAGTGTTGTCGTTCCTACTGCTATTCGTGCAGGATCTGCTGCGGGGGGAGGAGCTAATTGCTGTCGTGCTGGTCGGTCCCATCCTGCGTCTCCTCTTCGGGTGGGCTGTGTCGGGATGGCAACGGTCATTGACCTCGTCTGCATTGCCCGCATTTGTTGTGCCTGACCCGCGTTTCTCGTAATTGTCGTCCGTTTGCCTCTGCCCGTGTGCACCTCGGTGGCTGCTGGCCCCCGTCATCGGTGTTTGGGCGCGAACTGTTTCACCTGGGCTTGTGATGCTGACTTCCTGCCTTTGATTCCGTTGGTTGAACCGCACTCGTAGGGCCTGGTAGGCTGCCGGGAGAATCGTGCAGCGGTTGATGGAGGTTGGTACGGTGTGCCAGGCTTCGAGCGTTTCCCTAGCTGTCTGGTCGGTACCTCGGCCTAGGATTTCGGCTTTCTGGAAGGCGAAAGTGTGCCCAGAGGCTGCACAATGTTCCGCCACCAGTGAGAGGTGGTCCATCCTTCTCACTGCCCTTGCGTGCTCACTCATGCGGGTTTGTAGACGTTTTCCGGTCTCTCCTACGTAGTTCGCCTCACAGGAACTGCACTGGACACGGTAGACGACATTCGCTGTCTCGCCTCGTGACAGAGGGGCCTTGGGTCTCATGACGAGACGTCTTATTGTCGCTTCAGGTCTGTGGGCGACGCCGATCCCCAGTGGTTGTAAGAGACGAGCGACTGCTTCCGATACATTCTCAATATACGGTAGCGCCCGCCACACTGTTGGTTGTTCTCTCGTTGACCTTATAGCCTTCTTTGGTTGTCTGCTGCGTTCGATGAAACTACGAGGGTAACCGTTGAAGATGAACATCTGCCGAAGATAATGGAGTTCGGCTACTTTGTCGGCTGCCTCGCTGCAGTGAGTTTCCGCCCTCTTGTAAAGAGTCCGCACACAGCTACGTTTATGGCACGACGGGTGGTTACTGTAGTAACTGAGGACCTGACGTGTGTTGGTGGCCTTTCGGTATACCGTCGTTCTTAGGCTTCCGTTAGTTTTGCTGTGGACCAGGACGTCTAGGAATGCTAGCTGGTTGTTGACTTCTGCCTCCATTGTGAACTGGATGTCCGGAAAAACAGAGTCCAGAATCGCGTGAAATTCGGAGACCATCTCCCGCTTGAGGATGACGAAGGTATCGTCCACATACCGTGCCCAAAATATTGGTCTGTGGGTTGCGAACACCAGCGTCTCCAACTTTTGAAGGACCGCCTCAGCAATGAAACCAGACAGCGGCGAACCCATTGGAGTTCCTTTGATTTGTTCATAGACCGTTCCTTCAAAGGTGAAATAGGTCTTGAGGCAAAAATGGAGCAGCTGGATAAGGTGTCCTCGTTTAAGCTTATTGGTCTCGTTGTCATAATGACTCTCGAGTAGATCGCCGACAGTTTCAATTGCTAGACTCTGAGGAATTGAGGTGAAGAGGGAGGTAACATCAAATGATACCATGACTTCGTCTGCATTAAGGTGTAGACCCTGGAGTCTTTCCGAGAAATGTACGGCTGAGCGGACCGTTGTATCGGAGCCTGATGTGAGACAGTTCAGACGTCGGAACAGCCATTTTGCCAGGTTGAATGTAGGCGTTCCGCGCAAAGATACGATAGGTCGAAGTGGAGCACCAGGCTTGTGCACTTTCGGCAGCCCATAGAATCTCGCCATAGCCGAATCTGTTGGTTTAATGGCCAGTCGTTCTGCTTTTAAGATGGCACCGTTGCTCTGTAACCTAGCGAGCGTCGTGTTGATTTGTGCCACCAGCTTCTTCATCGGATCTCCGTCGCACCTGAGGTACGCAAGACGATCATCGAGCAGGGCGTTGGCTTTCTGAAGGTAATCTGTCTTGTCGAGCACTTCTGTGGAACGTCCCTTGTCGGCTGGCAATACTACGATGCTTCTGTCAGCCTTCAGTCTCTCGAGGGCGTCTTGCTCTACTTTCGGAATTGCAATTCCGTTAATGCGGGTCCCAACATTAACGAACATAAGTTGGCCATCCGCCGACGGGACCCCTTGTCTCTCGTGTTTGCGCACTCCCTTGAGTGTGATCACCGCTTCAACTGGGAGGGGACCGAAGTGATCGCTAGTGCCAACACCAAACAAGCGCGAGAGTTTCTAGAAGCTTGGCACTCTAATAGCAATAGCATCAACCGCCATGTCGACTTGGACGCTCAATACGAAGGCTTACGTTCACGGTTCGCCGGCTTGCGCCCACCCTAAGCCACCAACTGCTAATCCATGTTCGGCCATGTAGAATATCATGGATTCAGCACCTCCCCCACAGAGTGAACCATGTGTGAAACCTCCTACACCACCCCTAACGTCCGCCACCTATCCAAACACGTTCTGCACCCCCAAACATAAACGCCTGTCTTTTCGATGTAACCTCGATGTCCCCCTGACTCCCCAGTAGGATTATCTCCCTCACACTTTTCATTTTCGTCTGACGACGGGTTGGTGTAACCGACTTGAAAATTCACGAGTATACCTCGATTTTCCGACGAGCCTTCTCCTTTTATTATATCACCTCGGAATGCATACTACCTCCATTATTCATATATATATATGTATGTGTATGCTTAGATCAGAGGTGGCATGTATTCCGAGTCGATATAATGAATAAGGAAAGAGTTTCTTCTGAAACATCGAGTTGTAGTCGTGAATTTTCCAACTGGTGCCACCAACTCGTCGTCTGACGGTAAGTCAGAGGCCTCTCCAAGAACTCACGATTTCCTAGCTCCAGGTCCACTTTCATGTCTGACTAGCATCCCATGCTAGTTGTCACTTAACACGCTTGAAGTCTCCTTGGCCGAGTCCACGTTCCACACCAACGGCTAGATTGCAATGCAAAGGCAGTTGAATAAGAGACCGAGAAGCTTAGTGAAATCGTTAACTTCTGTTTTGTTTGTTGTTTACATGAAACGTATATTCGAGTTATCCAAGAAGCACGGAATTTGAAAATTTTGAAACTTTTAAAGCTTTAAGTCATGCCGTTTTTTCAGAAATGTCTGCCAAACATTCACCTAGGTGAAATATAGTGACTGTTTATAGATCCCCTTTTTCTGGATATTTACGTCTTAGTTTAATAAGTATCGTCGTATTTAACTGACTACCCAGTTGTGAAAAAACCAACCGCAACGACAGAAATCGTAAGCCTCCACTAAAACCAGCATTATCTGTAGCTGGACTGTGAGGTCCAGGTCAGAACTTTATTCAGACAAAGCCGTCTTCTTTGGATATGAGGCCAGGAAGCAAACAAGACTATCCTAGTTCGGTCGTAAAACAGTGAGCAATAATAGTTTACTAGGGGTCCTGTTATGCTGTACTTGGAGTGCCAGCTATTCTGGGCATGCCACCAATATTAAATACATACTTTTATCCTATTGAGAAGGTACCTGAGAGCATAATAAAGACCCGATGGATCCCGCAATTCGAACTAATCTAACCCTTTCTATAGGATCAAGAGCAAAGAACGATGAAAGCAGAAGTTCTGTCAGATACTAACTTTTCCCATTATTTTAAAGTAATGCACTAAATGAA
>CACRXP010000263.1:206505-224978 GCA_902702965.1 Spirometra erinaceieuropaei
AATTCTGTCAACGTGTACGCCGGGATGCCGGAAAGAGAAATATGATGGCAGTTGGGATAGCCTCCCTGACACCTCAGCATGCCGTAGCTGCCGGCCAGGGTCGCCTTCCGAGCCCTCTCTGCGAACGCAGCCTACCAATTAGTTAGCATTAGGCAGTTCAGCAGTTTTATTCCAAAAATGCTTTATATTTTCTCAATGAGTGAATTCCCCTGTTGCTCATTCCGTGTGCGTATCCGAACCGTCGGGTGAGTAAACTCAATATTCTTACCATCTATGTTTTGCCGCTTGCCAAACTCCCATGATTGTCAGCTCATGATCGGCACCTTCTTCCGACGAGGTCATTTAGGGTGAACTTCTAATGATCGGTAACTAGACTCTCTGGGTATACCAGATGTTTATCACACAGAACTCTCCTTAATCGCCTCTCGCAACGTTCACTACTGTGATGACTTTACAAGGCCGACTAGCTGAAACTTGGAGAATTTGAGACTCTCCTATGAGATTTTCCAGTCCTTCCGAAGTAAAGCAGCTCGAGGAGAAATCGCATTTGTCACAAGAACGATCTGCAATGGATCGTTATACTTACAGTGTGCATAGAACCTCTTGCAACAGTTATCAAAATCTTCCGAACTGACTTTAGTGAGAATGTCGTACCCCGTAGCATGGGGTCTAATCCAGAGTTGATGCATGCTCTGCAGATCAACGGTTTTTGTTGAGCACACTTTCAGTCACTCGAAAAACTGCTGTGGTGTTTGGCATTTTGTCAGTCGATTTTCGGCGCTCGCATAAATTAAGCCGCAGTGCATGGAACTAATGCATAAAATATAGTTTAATGGTCATTTTTTTGGAATTTACGTCCTTCTCCAACTCGGAGGGAAGGGATTATTTCGTCCTTTGCTCAATTTCGAGATTCACCCGATTATTGTGTGGTTTGCTATTTTCGACTTTAATAATTCTGCTCCAAAGGTAGAAAATGTGTCCTATATCGATCGAAAATCTTCAAGAACGTCTGAGAATCCGCCTAAGGCGACATGTGAATATACATAGATTTGCTGAGGAAATCGCATAGCATACGGATTTAGAGCCTTATGAACAAGCCATATGCAAAGTGAGTTTCAAAACCTGCTGGAATTAGTTAATCTCCTAATAGAATTGGCATAAAATGAAGTTTTCCAGTGTCCTCTCTAGGAAATATGAGTAAAGATATACGGACATGTACAAACAACAGAAAATGAAGAATAGTCAAGTGGTGCTTTTCCACCGAGGGTTTGGAAGACGCCTCAATCAAAAGTCTGTGTATGACACTGTCTTGTTTAGTTAGCCATAATATCCTACAGTAGGGATTATAACCTCCTTTTTGAGTCAAGTTTTTCTAGTTTAATTTACGTAAAAGATTGTACTGAGCGTTTTGTGGTCTATGATTAGTCCTTATATAGGTTTTTATTCGGTCAGTTAGAGCTTCATTTCCCGCCAATATGGAAAATTAGCACAAGTACTCCGTAATCCAGCTGCGTCTTCACTTAGAAATCTCAATAGTGCTAATGGTTTTACTTCCCAGGTGAATTCGTTGGCTCTCTTATAAGAACTTCCTGATTTTCCTTACATGAGATGCAATAATATATTTCGCCAAGCCGTCAGCTGCTGGTAGTCCACATATCTGAACACAAAATACAGGCTCTGAATTCGTTCAAGAAAATTATTCGTGATAGCATAAACCCTAACCAAAGAGCATAAACAGGTTGGGCTTGGCGATCTAAAACACGGTGACACGGTTTCACGCGACTTCCCCAACTCAAAGTGTTCAGTGATGACTGTGATACCACCTACTACAAAAGATTGGGTGACTTCTATTGTGCTCGGTCCCCCTCCGCTCCAATTTCAGGAAAGCTCACCGGCAGAACTCCGCTCTCCGCCTCCTTCTTCGGCACTAAATATAAAGCAAGCAAGAAGGCCACGTTGCGCGACAGCTGACTTCAGTCGATATCCACAAAGTCGCGCCGACTCATGCAGCAGTCGACTGATTGGTTGAACCGAGGCGAGGTAACTTGCGTAACGCCTGAGGATAGCTAGGCATTGCATGCAGCCTACCGACGACTGTTGTGAGACCGTGCGAGTGCCTGAACTAGAATGTGCAAAGTTTTAGTGATTCATCGGGTGTGTGCACCCGTACACCTATAATTCGTCGTGGTGGCTCAGGTGAATACTTTTTTCGTCTTGCTTAATTTGATTGCTCTCGGCTTTTAAGTCAGTCAGGCCAGTTCACTAACGTGGGCATGACTGTACAATCAGCCGCATACTAATTACACACCCAAACAGTGCGTGGACGGAAATTTTTCTCATGGGAAGTTGGTAACATTTGTCTCTTTTCAGTTATTTGAACCAACAAATATCTTTCAAAACCACTAAAGAGAATGCCCGGGTACACATTGACGGCACTTACAATAATGCTAAACTCGCAATATGCCTCATAATTACATTTCAAATAGAGGCGCTCCCTCTTTAAGGATCATACCGACAGAAGACAGTTCCACATAAAATAAATATAAGAGGTTAGGTTATGAACATCCCCTCCGGAAAATATAAGCGATTTTATTCAGGTGCCGAACTTAAGTGAGTGGATTACATGTTGACTAAATCTGTGGTTTTTTCGACCGTTGTCCTTGCCTACCTAACAAAAAGAGGCATGCTGAAACTCCAACTTTTCAAATTTTGCTTTTTCTTTTTTAAAACAAGGACAGTCCTGCTTGTCGTTACAATAGGGATTAAGATCTAAGGATCGAGACGTAGTAGCCTTGTTTTGGGAAAAGAGGAAAATGTATTGAAGTTAATCTATAGTTTTCTCTAGAGTCCGCGGATATCTAAATTAATCTCCCTCCCCTCCTCCTAGTTTTTCGATATCACTTCTTCTACCGTGTGCTTTTTGCACCTGTGTGTGTTCACTTTTTACAGAGAGGAGGCTAAACTTTGTTATGGGGAAGTATCTGAAGCCAATGAAACTACGACCACGAAGCGAGTTCCCCATACTCACAATTCTGCCTCAATTCAGGCTACCTTAGATTTGCGATTTCGATGATCTTTCCAAGGAAATTGTAACATCTGTTTGGAGACAATTCCCCACGATTTGGAGGTAACTTGATTTGAGAGAAAAAAATCAATATCTTCAACTTGGTGCGGTTTTGAAAGCGGCTGGTAACTGTCGGACATGAAAGGTCCAGCATAAGGTCATTTCTGGTCAATAACAACAAAGTATTAATGAAACTGATGGGCTTGCTAAGCATTTTTTCCAATAAGACATTTTATGACGGTGCATATGCACCTTGTTCCCAAAGAAGACGCCGATAAAAACTTGCTGGGCACTTTGAAAGTCTAAGCATATACGTAGTGGCAGAGATTACTCTGTAACTAGTGGCTTAATTACAAATATATGTCCTAAATGCCAAGTTTTTCCCTGGGGCAAGTTCGACTACTATTATATACTTCCTTTGACTGGGGTCAATGCCATACAAGGGGGTTACAAAAATTACTTCCATAAAAGACAGCGACGGAATCACCTGATCCTCGCCGAAGACATATTACTGTTACTAAGTTCAACATTCCAAAGAAGTCCTTCCCTTTGAAATTTTCCTTTTGCAGGAGCTGCAGTAAAAGTATCTGTTGGTATGTCCTTTTAACAAAGTTGTTACTGCGAGTATGGTCAGACTCCACCGTTGAAACAAGCTTGCTGATTTAAGTACACTTGTCTTACCGTTGTCAGTGGCGTGGACTAAGAAAATACTAAATCTTTTCCGCCATCACTCTGAGTCAGCATGAATTTTGTCCGTTGCAAAAAAGCCGTTGACGTGCGTGAAAAAGAGAGCGTGTCTGCGTGTACGTACTGACCTGCACCTCCATTGCAAATCAGCGCACCCCTCACAAAAATAGACCTTTGTCACTCGCATCTACCATGACGGGCTCTCAGCCGTGGCTTGAGATGCTGCCACCAGACAGAATGGTCCGATACTTCTAAGAACTGAGGTCCGCATTTCAATGACCGCCTGGTGATGCAGCCTTTATGACACTCTGATTGATGTGTGACCCGGGCTGCACATTCGGAAGCCTGGTGTATTTTGTAGGAACATGTCCTGTGTGTGGCAGGCGCAGATAAGCTGTTTAGTCATGCGTCCACGTCCACCTCGGGCAGTCTTATCTCAGCCTCGCCATTGGGGGAAGAATAGGGTGCGGTAGATGATGCACAAATCTACCTCATTATAGACTGATTGGGGCAAAGGCACCGCAACTGAGCGCATCTGGTGGGACAGCGGTGGGCGTCGTCGCTTGCGACCTTCAAACCGTCACTGCAACGGACCTGCATTTAAAATATCTCCGTACCTTCGGCTGCGAATTTTGTAACTTGCGCATTCTACATTTTTGAATTTAATAACTCATCTCCGCCCTGGTGGTGGTGGTGGTGGTGGTGGTGGTGGTGGTGGTCTTTCTACGTTCGCTTGTGGTTGTGAACGTTACTCCATGTCGCAGCTGTGTACGGTTTACTTTAAACCCCAATCTGTCAGGCAGGTTAAAGTTATGAACAGACCCTTAAGACTATTATCCTCAGGCGAGTTTCCCATTATGAAGAGAACTAGGCGTCAGTAAAAGGATACTTCGATTTTGCACATAAATGGTGAGGAAGGGTGGATTCAGACCGCATAGGAAGCATGTGTCTCCCTTCATGGGTTACCGATGAATGTGTGTATCAAGAGAGAGAGAGAGAGAAAGAGAGAGTACGGGTCACTAGTGGTGGTTCCTTTTGTGCCGTCGTGAGTGGCGAGGTTTAATGACGCTTTTGTAGTGGATAAGAAGCGCTGATCTGTGGTCACACCATGCCTCGGAAGCCCTAGTTTGCCAACCCACACTCCGCCCTTTGCACTCACCACGAGGAGCTTCGGCCGATTCGGCGAATCCTTGCGGTCACAGATCTGAACGATGGTTGATAACAAACTACCGCATAAACCTCGAGTGAGAAAAGGGTAGTGTTAAACAATCTTCTTACGTTCTCTGCGAGACACAGATAGCATAATATATCATACTTAATAGCAAAGGTACTATCTATAAGCCCAGGCATGTGCTGCCAATAGTCTCCCGCTGCATGACGCTGCTCCGAGAGGTTCGGATCATCATTGGGTCTCCCAGCGTTCCCCGTCTGCTTTTCTGGTAGATATTCCAGTTTTTAAATTGCGGATTTTTATTTCCCCAGAAATTAATCACCAACTTGGAGTAAATCAGTCCATTCGGGACTTAATGGCCCAGACTTCTTTCTGAGGAAATTAAAAAACCACAATTTCAAAACTGGCATATCTAACAGAAAAGCAGACGGGGAACGCTCGGGGACCCACTGATGAGCCGAAGCCCTCGCTGCTGTGTCACGCAGGGCAGAATAACGACGAAATACGTGTCTGGGCTCTTAGCTAATACCTATGCTGTCAGGTAAGACTGGCTGTCTGTTGGCAATTTGTGAATATTGCGTGGTTATTCCGCTGTGGCTTATGGGCTTCGGCCCAAATATTCATATCAAACTTCACTCTGAGCCCACAAGTCGCAAATAGATAGAACATCGAAATGGTATTACTATTGTAGTAAAACCCAAGAGGACGCAGAATTTCGTAATTTTATTAGAATTTTCCGTTCCTATTTGAATTTTTATACAAGCAAACTGTCAGCTGCCATGCGCATGAGTTCCGCTGATCAGTTTACCTTAGATAACGAACTTAGCATTTCTGAGCGCTCTCAAGGATCCTGCTCCTTAGGGAAGGTACCCGGGAAAAATGCAGACAAGGAGATCGTTGCAGAATGTTTACGGACTTCGATAAAAATACCTGCAGCCACATGAGTAAACTTAGAGTTCAGACACAGACCAATAATTGACTTCCGCAAAGTGCGAACCCTGGGTTTGGTGACAAAGTTTTCCGGCCACGCTATCTTCACTTATCGAATATTTGCATAGTGTAACTAGAGGTGGCAAATGCTAGTGAAGCGCATTACTTCTAGGATGCAGTTGCCATGCAACTACATACTTGTTAAGATTAGCAGCTTTGGACCTATCGGAGATATTCCTGCCTGGTTCGACGATGGCTTAGTTACCCTCATCAGAATCGCCAACGGTCGCCATTTCAGTTTTTGTTATCGGTCCCTTGGCTCACCAGTACCGTCACTGTAGGCAATGTTCGCCCCTTCCCTCCCCTTCCCTCCCCCTCCCCCACAAATGACTACTAACTCTACCCAGGCGAATCCTAGGTACTGAATAGGAAGGGCTAAATCGTTGAGCTTGTGAGATATCTACGGACCATAGAACCACGACATAAACATCCAATGGCAGACGGGGGCTCACTGATCGTTTTTTACGGAACTCACTCGTCCCGTTGTGCCTTACGGGCTCTCTCTCGAGCCCAATCAGTATCCGCACAGCAGTGCATGATATAGGCAGAATGTTACTATCGACAAAGAAAAGGGAGACTGGAATGGCCACTTCTGGCTTATTAGCCGTCGTCAGCCAGTCATACCCAGCCCCGAAGTGTGAAACACCTGGGGCTCGATCGCGCGACCTGTTAGTTAGAAGTCAAAATCCTCTAACCACCGAGCCACGAGCTCGTTGTCCTGTCGGTTACGATCGGGACGAGTGAGTTCCGTAGAAAAAAGCTATCGGTGAGCGCCCGTTTACCATTGTACATTCCCGATCGCAACCGACAAGACAACGAGCCCGTGGCTCAGTGGTTAGAGACGTTGGACTTCTAACTAAAAGGTCGCGGGACCGAGCCCCAGATGTTCCACTGGACGGACTAATTATCCGTTCAGGGGAAAGAGGACAGTGTGGGCGAATATTTCTTCTAAAGACAGCACCGGCGAGCCAAATGGCTAAGCAACTGCAAAAGTTGTGCCGGAATAGCTCCCATTAGCGACTCGTATGCAGGTAAACAAATTATCGTCGAAGCAGACAGTAATATGTGTGATTGACGCGGGAGTTGCTGATTTTGATAGGTATGTATGTGCGTAGCAACTGCATCTTGTAAATACTGCTTTCCTGTGAGCCCAGCGCTTTTTTCTGTTGCTGTGTCTAATTATTGATCCCCTTATGGACCAGAAACTCTGACGAATTAAATTATTATTGCAGCGGCCCACTCCCTTTTTAACAGCAGTTTGAAGCTCGTTTTTTCACCTTTGTTGGAAAAGTTATCCAGTTTGCAAGTGTTTGAGCCCTGATGATATTTCTTTCAGTATTTTCCCTTACAAGCATGTTATAGGTTTTTTTCACCGAAATGATATTACTTTCGTAGTAGAGCTGTATGAAACTGCTCCGAGCGCCTGTCGCAACGCTGGGCCTCTCGCGAGTGTCTGCACATGCGCGCCAGGACCGCGAACCAGGACACTTTCCTCTGGCCGCCAGCTCCCTCCAATTCCCTCTCGGGTTGTTCTATATATAATATGCAGTTCTCCAAACTGGCGTCCACCTTCTCTTCCCGTTTAGGATCGCTCCTGAAGGTCGTGGTAGCTAGGGTCTCACTCTCGGCTTAAGCTTCTGCTATATGGGTGACCTTGACGTGGTCTAACCAGGCGATTACGATAAAGCCACAATAAAGACGAGGACTCCGGGTAATGGACACCAGATTCCAATGTCTAAGGAGAGGCAACGGAAACCGAAGGTGGAAAATGAGAAAGTACTGATGGCCAGATGAGATAATCCGAAGTTTGGGCCCCGACGGTCGGCTGCCGTTGGTAGGATGACACTGATCTGCATGTCGGTATCAAATGAGAAAAGTCTGCCACTCAGGTTGTAACAGAGGTAGAAGTGGCGACGGGAGCTGGAATTGCCCAGAAGTCTGCCTGCAGTGATCTTCGCACCAACCCGTTTTACACGTTGGCTGTACTTGGAGAAGTAACAAGGGTGGAATATACAGCAAGTAGCAGGTAATGGCTGTCCTGGGCAAAGTTAAGGAGTATGCTGGACCTGCCGGCTAGACGGTGATATGCGGGATGAAGAACGGTCCGAGAAAGGAGAAGTTGAGGATGTTGGAAGTGGGATGGGTGAGGGCCTAGTGAAGCCGATCGGCCATCTGAAGGAGTTTGGGGGCCAAGAGAAAGTCAAAACCGGGTGCCACTGTGTGCTGGGAAATTGCACATTGTCATCACCTGGCCATGTCGACGATTGGGAGGAACGAAGACTGATGTTCATAAATGGTTGCCAATTATCGAAATTCGATAGTCGAGAACAAGAATTTTCCGAAATCGAAAGTCAGAGAAGAATTAATTGGACTGCCTTTACTTCAGCAAGGGAACATACTTCTGGTAAGAGATCGTCCATTGCCAACTCTGCCTCCCCGACCGCTGCTTTCGGAAACTTTTTGTTGTCGATTCTCGCACTTTTATAGATATTTTATGTGTGGTTGAATTACGAAACGGCAAACGCTTGGAAACCACAGTAATCATTTCCATCTGTTAGCTGTTGTCCTATGAGCCGGGAGGCGGGAGTTCTTAGTCCGGAACGCTAGCTTCAAGAAGGGCTGGCACTCAACGTCCCGGCAACTCAGCTACTGACCCAAGCTCTCTCAACTGACATTAATAATGTTCGCACTGACGGCGTGCTGGACCACTTGACACCGAAGTGAGTAAGTCACGTTCAAATCTCAGAATTTCCTTTGCCGCATCTCGCCAGCGTTTGACCTCCTGGGTTTCTTTTATTGAACGACGCCCCGTCAATTTCGTGTCCTCCTATTTCGGGTTTTATAAATGTGGGTTCGAAGGAGCACTTCATTTAATCGGGCTTCTTTTAAGTGGTTCTTTGTGCTACGAAGTATGCCAATAAGATGCCCTAAACGCTCACGTGGCGCACATATTCCTCTTCTTTCTAACCAGTCGGTTGCTGATTTTCCTTGGTTCACATACAATTCGATCAGTCATAACTCTTAAGTTAGTCGTTATTAAATAACATCTGTCGGGTCACGTCAGCAGTGACGCCCAACAGCTATGAGACCAGAACTTTGACTCTGAAATCCATAAGAACTAGCTTACAGATATCATCCACAAACTGCACAAGTATGCCCAGTTCAAAGGCAGTTTTACTGACTTTCAAAGTTATTTTGAGCATGGGTTAGCTTTTAACTGGCCAATTATGGCTAGGATATTTTCATTTCTGTAGTTATGCAAGACCACGGTATGCGCCGTAAACGTCCATCTGCATTTTGCACCGACTTATCCAGTCCTGATTACTTATTGTTAATAAATTGTAGACATAAAAAGCTGTCATCCTTAGTGGCGTAAGAAAAGGCTAAGTTAAGGTAGTTTTGCAAATAATTCATTAGATCTGTACCCGTACGACCATGGTGATCGGACGCTCGTAAAATACGTTCAGAAAAAGAACTTGGGTTCGGGAGGTGATCCAACCTTTCCGGAGAAATGGATGAATAGTTCCTACTATGGGAGCATTTTCAAAAATACTTCCGGAATACAGAATTTTTGGAGGCTTATTTAATGAGCCGTCATAACTCCTTTTTGTGTTTCGCATTTCCGCAAATGAATATATTTAATATTACTTGGGAAATTCAAGTAAGCATACTCGATATTTCAAATTTGTGTTGCATCGATGCGTCACGGTATCCTATGCACACTCAACTGCCTTGAACAGAAGGCCTTTTTGGCTGGCCTTCACGCCATTCTAACACATCGCGAATTTCCATCAAACGATGCAAACCAAGCAATAGTAAAAGTCGTCCAATGAATACTCAATAAGATTAACAGCTAGGCTGATTTTCAAAGTGACGTATTTATTGCCTTCCCCTCTTCTTCTATTCAATTACCTGGGCCGCGCATGTTCTCTATCATTCGGAATACCCGGAGTATGATATTTTTATGCGCTGATTGACAAAGGCTCCTACACCGGTAGTCTATAAACACACAAGGACTTAAGATCTAAGAAAGCTTTGCACCCTTTCCCCTCGGTTATTTTGTTTTCATGAGGAGTCTTGAATCTCATTTTAAAGTCAACAGTAAATTAGTCGACTTCAAGGCGCCAATGTTGAAACATTTAATAAAATCTTAACTGCCAAACACGAAATTTTTGATTTCTTGACAGTATGTAGAACGTGTTACATGATTCGACTGCAAAGAACGCAGAGGGTAAAAGGGGACCTCAAAGATTCATCAAGAGTCAGAGGCAATTATAGCTGGTACAGCGACGGCAAATGCTTCAATTTCCCGAGGGTCTCTGACGGACCCATATCCGAATCCAATTCGCTAGTCCTCGCGGCGGGGAGGACATTCCAACCCTACGGCTGATTCAACTTGATGCCAATTCGACTCCAAAAATGCTGGAATTCTAGCTTAAACCCGCTTTCAAAGCTGCATCTGAGACCATTGTTGTTTTCTTATTGTTGTGAATGCGTAGTCGGTTTACTTACATGTTAGGTCGAAACAAATCCCCCTTTTACGCACCAGCCGAACACTATGCAGAACAGAAGTGCTGGCTGGAACGCAGAGTTGGCGACAGTTCGAACACCGGGGCCGATGACGTCCACAGTGTGCCGCACAACAGGGTGAGCAAAGGGGTGATGACTTGAGCGTGAATCAGTTTATAATGCTAGTAGACTTGCTCTGCATCTGCCGCACTCTCTCCTCCCCCCCACTCACCTGGGCTCCGCGCCATGACGGAAATAATCAGACCGGAGCGGGAAAGGGCGCAGATTACTGGCGCGGCGAGGATGTAGGGGTGTCCAGCTTTTGGTCCACGTGACGCCGTAGTAGGTCTGTGGCGGTCAAGAATGTAAGATCAACTGTAACCGAACACAATAACTTCGTTCCGTCTCATGTGAGAAGTCAGGCAGCTGTGAGAAGAGGTTTATTCTGTGCACAGGACAGGTTGTTGTGAGTTGGCTGTTTGCTTGTGACAGAGCTAAGCGTCCGTTCCCGGTGAGCGTCAGCAGGGGTGTGTTGTTTGCGCAGGAGAGAATGTCTATGTCCGCGGAGTGTTGGTCATGAGATTTGACGGATTAGGGGAAGAATAGAGGGGCGCATTCTCCCAAGGGCTCACGAGTATCAAACCAGGTCGTCCGACGCGCGTTAGGTGATGAAAGTTTGTGAGGGCAGCCGGGAGTCACTGCAGCTGGACAAGAGGTGGCCCAGTTCTAGCCGGCGGTGGTGACCGTGTGTCAAAAGCCTGTCAACGGTGGTCGCAGTCATAAACTGACAAAATGGAGCCGGAGAAGGGGACGCTGGAGCGGCCGTTACATGTCGCTCGCTTGTTTGCAGGTGTAGACTGCGACTAGCATCAATTTGCTGGCATTCAACTCTCACATGTGACTCCCCAAAGCTAGGCTCTGCCTAGCGGCCATATCCCGGGAACCGCCTCGACCGGTTGGTTAAACCAGATGAGATTATCCGTGTGTGCATCTCCGGACACGGTAATCTCGGCTCCGTTGGCCGGATGGGTCACCGCATCGCCATCGCCGAGGCAAGGCTCCGTCTGGAACACCAAAGGAGGCCACAAGGCAAGCGAGCCTCCAGGTAAGCGGACGTTGCTCTGCTGCCCTTTGATCGCTTGTTCTTTTTTGCCTGTTCTCTATCTGCTTCCGTGTCTGTCCTTGTTAAAAGCTAAGTGCCTCTCTGTTGAACTTCCTCTGGTGTCTTTGCTTTTTGCTGTTCTTGCCTGCTTGCTTTTTTGTCTGTTTGTTCGTGTCCAATCTTACGGTAAGCTAAATGCCGTTCTGTCAAATTTTATACTCACTGAGTGTATTTGAGCAACCAGTTAGCCTGGAGAGGGACGAGAAAGCTCTGCTTCCCGTCTCTCTACCCTTCCCTCATCCCTCCTCCCCCCTCTCCTTATGCAAGATCTACGGCGTTGTCATAGGCAGGTCCAGGCTAACTCGGGTCGTTCTCCCGCTAAACAAAAGCCATGGCCCATAGTGGAGTTCGGCAGCCGTCTGGGATAACTGAACAGCCCTATTTAGGAAGAGCACTGCTCACCCCCGTAGGCGGGAAGGGGTTAAAAAAGTTGCCCTAAACAAATGCTGGGATCACGTAATCTGAGCGCTGAAAGTGGCCGTAGACGCAAAACTCACGGTCGAAACAACCAAACCAGAAACAACACTCCCTCTTTCCTCACCACCTCCCTCAGCCCCACTCGCCAGACTGGCAGGGTGAGTCCGCTCACTCTGTCAGCCTCTGATGTTTGTTCCCTTTTAGACAATCCGAGGAGCAACCGACCGGGACGAAGAACGGCGCTATTTGCACGGGAACTGGTGCGCTACAAGGTGGAAATCGCAGCACTCAGCGAAACCCGGTTTTCCGAACAAGGCCAACTGAAGGTGATTGCCGGCTACACATTCTTCTGGACCGGCCAACACAAGACAGAGCGACAGGACGCGAGCTTCGCCTTTGCCATCAGGAACGACATCATATGACGACTGTCCTGTCTGCCGCAGGGCATCAACGATCGCCTGATGAGCCCCCGCCCGCCTCTCCGCGGAGGCTAATTCGCCATCATCGTCAGTGTCTACGCTCCACCAATGACCAGCCATGACGCCGCAAGGTACAAATTATACTAGGACCTGCACGCCCTCCTGGCGACTGTATCGAAGGCGGACAAGTTGATTGTCCTTGGTGACTCCACGCCCGCGTCGGCCCAGACCATGCCTCTTGGAGAGGAGTGCTGGGTCCCCATGGTCGCGACGGCTCCAATGACAATGGCCTACTCCTTCTACGAACCTGCGCAGAACACCGCCTCATCGTGATCAACACCTACTTCCGCCTCCCAGTGGAAGAGAAGGCCACCCGGATGCACCCTCGGTCGCGAAGCTGGCACCTGCTGGAATATGCCCCTGTCCGGAGACGAGACCAGCGAGACGTGCTGGTGAAAAAGGTTACTCCGGGTGCCGAAGTGTGGGCCGTCCATTGTCTCGTCATCTCCAAGATGCGGATTCATCTACAGCCTCGCAGGAGACCTCAAGGTAAGCGACCACCAAGTAAGCTGAATATTGCTTTCTTGTCTTTGCCTGCTCACCATCTCCATTTCAATGACGAGCTAGCTCAACGACTAACCAATCTTCCAGTCGCCGCTGGCGCCGCCGCCTCTGACGAGAACGCCTCCGTAGACAACCGATGGTGCCAACTGTGGGACACAGTCCAATCAACAACTCTTGCCACCCTCGCTCACGTACTCCGCCAACATCAGGACTGGCTTGATGACAACGACGCCGTCATCAGCAGCCTGCTCGCCGAGGAGAACCGCCTGAACAAAAGCCTCCGTAAATCGTCCCATCGATGACAACAAGGCAGCCTTCTGCCATAGTCGCCGCCTCGTGCAACAGCGGCTCCGAGAGGCGCAGGACGTTTGGGAGGCTCGCGAGGCTGAGGAGATCCAAGGTTGCGCAGACCGCAACGTATGGAAGAACTTCTTCATCGCGATCAAAGTTGCCTACGTTCCGCCAACCAAAGTAACTGATCCTCTTCTCAGCGCCGATGGCAGTACTCTACTCACAGAGAAGACACCAATTCTACAGTGATGGGCCGAGCACTTCCGAGGCGTCTCCAACCATCCCTCCACTATCTCCGACGCCGCTATCGCCCGTCTGCCTCATGTGGGGCCCAGCGCCAACCTCGACCCTCCCCCGTTCTCTCTCTACCAAACCATCAGGGCCGTGCAGCAGCTCTCCAGCGGGAAAGCGCCCGGATCGGACCCGATCCCTGCTGAGATCTATGAGCACGGCGACCCCCAATTTATACGGCATCTGACGGCCCTCTTCCAGGAGATATGACGTCAAGGAGAAGTCCCGCAGGATTTCAAGGGCGCCACAATCGTACATCTATACAAAGGGAAAGGAAACCGCCAAATCTGCGACAACTATTGAAGCATCTCTTTGCTGAATATCGCCAGGAAAATGCTCACTCGCATCCTTCTCAACTGCCTGAATAATCACCTGAAACAAGGGCTTTTGTCGAAAGGCAATGCGGCTTCCGCCATCATCGTGGGACCAGGACGTGCTTTTCGTCATCGGTCAGGAGATGCGGATCCACCTGTACTCTACATTCGGGGATCTGACGAAAGCCTTCGACGCGGTGAATTGCGAAGGACTGTAGAAAATCATGCAGAAAGTCGGCTGTCCCGAACGATTCACTCAGATGGTGCGTCAGCTCCACAATGGCATGATGGCGCGCGTCACGGACAACGGAGCTGTCCAGGGACATTCACACTGACCAACGGAGTGAAACAGGGCTGCGTCCTCGCGCCCACCCTCTTCAGTCTCATGTTCTCTGCCATGCTGATGGACACCTAACGTGACAAACGCCCCCGGATCCCGTCGCCTCCAAGACGGACGGCCACCACCTCAATCAGCAGCGGATGCACTTCCAGTCGCGTGTCTCCACAACCACCGTCCACGAGCTTCTGTTCCCCGATGACTGCGCCCTTGATGCAACTACTGAAGAAGACGTGCAAAGGATAATGGAGCTCGCCCAGATCGCAGTTGGTAACTAGAAATGGGGAAGCGGACGGCGACCTTCACTCTAATCCTAATCTTAACCCTAACCCTAACATCAACCTTAAACGTTAATCGTTAATCCTAACGTCAACCCTAACCCTAACCGAAATCGTAAACGTAACCGTAACCCTCAGACATTGCCGAAACCAACAACCTAATCATAATACTGAAACCTAATCGTACGCTCAAAGCCTAACCGTAACTCGAAAACCTAAGCCTAAAGGCATAACCCTAACCCGAAAATCGGAAACCATTAACCAGTACCCTAATCCTAACCTCAAACGTAAAACGGAAGCCAAAGGGGTCAGATGTGATTATGGAGCCCCACAAAATAGCCCCAGTAAACAACTTCCCCCCCCCCATCTGTAATACGGGTCCTAGCTATGAACTGCGATCTAGCCTGGATCTTTCCCCGCCGCCTGCAAGAACTTCGCTCTGATCATCAACACGGAGAAGACGGTGGTCATGCACCAACCGACACCCGACGCTGCCTACGTCGCACCTCAAATCAACGCGAACGGCGTCCAACTGTAAGTGGTGGACAACTTCACGAATCTGGACAGCACCCTCTCTCACGGCATCAAAATCGACGATGAAGTGGCCCGCCGGATTTCGACGTCAAGTCAAGCCTTCGGTCGTCTTCAAAACACAGTTTGAGATTTTCACGGTCTTAACTCAGCACAAAACTGAAGATGTACAAGACCGCAATCCTACCGACGTTGCTGTATGGAGCAGAGACCTGGACGGTGTACATGAAGCAGGCAGGTAGACTCAGCCAACTCCAGCTCCGCTGTCTTCGTTGAATACTGAGGCTGAGGTGGCAGGACCGGATCCCAGACATGGACGTACTGGAGCGGACGGGATCCTCAGCATATTCGCCCTGCTGAGGCAACTACAACTACGCTGGAGCGGCAGCCTCGTAGGGATGGACGATGAGAGGCAACCCAAACGACTCTTTTGTGGAGATATCGCGACGGGTTAACGCCGACAAGGAGGTTAGGTCCGGCGCTACAAGGATACTCTGAAAATCTTCCTGAAGCGCCTGCAGGCCAACCCGGCAAACTGGGAAGACCTCGCCCGGGCAGACCTACGTGGAGGAGAACAGTAAAGACAGGCGCAGCAATTTTCGAAGCCAACCACATCACGGCCGCCAAAGCCAAACGCGAGATATGCAAATCTCAACAGACGCTGCCGCCTCCAACGTGTCCACGATGCCAACGAACATGCCGGGCGCCAAGTGGACTTGTTGGACACCGGACTAACTGCAGCACTCGAACCGCACCAACCGTCGTCTCTCCGTCCAGCTCTCTCTCTCGCCCCCCATGACGTCAACTAACGTTGACCGCTCTCCCAAACCACCATTATCATCCTCCTCCTCTACCGCCTCAACGTCTGCCGCTCTGGCGTCTGCCATGCCCATCAACACTACGCGCAACCCTGACACGCTAACAAACACCAAAACCACCAACTAGCTGACCGTTCTCCCGAGCCACCACTTCCATCATCATCATCATCATCATCATCATCATCATCATCATCATCATCATCATCATCATCATCATCATCATCATCATCATCATCATCATCATCATCATCATCATCATCATCATCATCATCTGTTTCAACGCCTGCCTCTGTGGCGTCTGCCACGCACATCAACATGACGCACAATCCTGACACACTGACAAATACCAACACCACAATCAGACACCAGTGATGAGGACCCGGTCTATACCTTTCCTCATTGCTGTCCCACCTTCACCTCACACATCGGACTGGTCGGTCACTTTCGCGAATCCATCATACAGAGACGGACGAACCAGGGCCTGGAACACCAGTCTACACCCGCCGCATCCGCCTCCACTGTCCACGCTGCCACGCACATTCACACATCGCATGGGTCTATTCGGTCGCATGCGTATCAACGAGAGCGGAATTGACCGCGGCACCGACGCACCTAGCACATCCACCACGCCTAGCCCGGCTCACACTCCGCCGCCCAGCGCGCCCACTGTCACCGGTTCCACCGTCTCCATTACCTAAGCTGTTACTGACACCGCCGACTTCTCATGTTCTCACTATCTCCGTACATTCACCTCACGCATCTGACTGGTCGGTCACTTGCGAATCTATCGCACAGAGACTGGCGAACTAGTGCCTGGAACACCAACCTACACTCGCCGCATCCGCCTTCACTGCCCACATTGCACTCGCACATTTATTCACCGCATGGGTCTATTAGGCTACATACGTGTCCACAAAAGCCTGAAGTAGACAACCGCCGACTGCACTACACCATCGCATCCTCCCTCACCAGCAGCTTACCGCACATCAACATGACTTAGCGCAACACTCAACTGTTACCCTTCACAAAAGTGGGAAGTGTGCGTCTCAGCTCCTTCTCCATGCGGCACCCCTACTGCATGTGTGATCCGAGTCTGAGACAAAGCCGGTGCGTCGAGCGCCGTGGCTCGGAAGGCAGCCGACTGACGTCCCAACTCAGTCCACACAGTCTGTTTATTTGTGTGTTGTTTGTAGTGGCGGACTGGTGGGCTGAGAGACAGACTGTCAAGACTCCTTCTCAAGCGATCTGTGACACTCTCATACATGTGAGGAGTGTTTGTGTGTGCTTTATATTTAGTGCCTCTCAGCCGACGACTGTTTGTCTACCAAGCCTTGAAGGGTGACGGCCAATGCTAAACGCAGGGCCACTTGTCGCCCTTCCATGCCAAAAGGCCTGAAAGCGTGTGCTATGCCAATATCAGCAAGCCATGGCTCTCGCAGCCTGGTATGCGTTGGCAGTTCGCTGACACCTGGTCCCCCCTGGTAGATGCGCATGCGCTCCCACTGTGTATACAGGTGGTGGGCATGGCCGCCCAGTCATCCTCGTCCTTTCGACCCCTGCTGGGATGTCGTTGTTGTTGTTGGTCAAAAACCTGGTCATTTGCTGTGTGGACCAGGGGGTTTGGGGTGGAACGCCAAGGTGCGGACTCGACCGTGTTATCCACCCGTGCTCTCCCCCGCCTCCGGTCTTCCTGACTCTGTCTGGGCACTGGGCCCCGATGGGGAGTGGGGAAGATTGTGCGGTAGATGCTGCGCAAGTTTAAATTCACTATAGACTAAATCACGCGCGAGTCACCGTCCCTGCCTCATGTTGTTGTGGAGCACACGGTGGAAATAGTCGGAATCGACGGTCGATTGGCGTGGCGCCTATCCGCATCGAGGCGGGACAACACACCCTCTCGCTTGCATGCAAACAACTAGGATTTCACACAAGGAGAAAATGTGGTGAGTCAGATCTCAGCTGAGTGGGAGTGCCATAAAGGCCACAGTAGGAAGGGGCCATTGCAGTCCGACTTCCAGTCTAGCGGTAGGTCGCTCCACACAAACACGCATAGATCTGACTGCGAGATCCGAGTTGAGTCTTCAGTTGTCAATCTTCTAGGTCACGACTTTTGGCGCACCGTGATGATCTCAGGCGCGATTGGTTGTTTATAGTGAACAAAACGCGGTGGGAATCGACCTAACTCGTTCTCTCTTCCCTTCCCCGTCCACTAATTGATTGTCCGAGCCGGTCAACTAACTGATACTTGCATTGGGAGAGGTATCTAGCAGACTGTCTGCGCGTGCCACGTGCGCGGCCTGGTCCCCACACGCACACACCAGGATTTCACACAAAGGGGTGGGTGGCCCCGATCTCACATATGTGGAACCGTATGTGATGGGCCACTGAATAACACCACCTAAGTGGCGCACTCATCGTGTATTTTGACGTGACTCACTAGACCTATCTGTTTGAGGACTGTTATAACAATCGAATTCTTCTTCCAGCACGCAACCAGCCGTGTAGTATATCTAACGGGAGGCATTTCGAGGTCGTGCATCAACTTAATCGTGACTAACTTGCCTATCATATTTGAACTCAATCAAGAATATCTGAAATTATAGTTGTCTCAAGTTGAAGGATATGGATGA
>CACRXP010000263.1:225050-257212 GCA_902702965.1 Spirometra erinaceieuropaei
TTCACAAACCGCCAACAGGCAGCCAGTAGTATAGCATTGTGCAATAATTTACCGTACTAACAACACAGGTATTATTGCACTTCTTGAGACGCCCATCTTTCAAGTAAATAAGGGTACAACCCTTGTTGCATTACAGTTGATTTGGTAATGTGTCCGGGTTTCCATTCAATCAAAATAATCTGGTGAAACTTGAGTCTATTACTATCTAAGCTATCAAGTTTATCAGTCGGACACGCTGTTTGCTTTTACGGCACAAATACCCCTTATACCTTCTATTCTACCGCAGACATACGCCATGCCCGGTTTGCAATGGCGGCAGTCAGTCTCTCTGAACTATCGGAGCTGAACTGTCTGGCTAGTTCAAACGGCAGCTGCTCTCCAGCTCTCACGTGCCAGTGCGTTTGTGCGCCTGCATCCACCTAGCCAATCAACGGCATAGTTGGTTTGTAAGGTTAGGAGCGCGCGCGCGCGAGCGCTAAGATCAATCGATGAAGTACAAGACGGCGGCAAAGGCTGCGCATGAATGCGGCCTGTTTTTACGCAGTGCGCGTGCGGGCGGACTCGCTGCTACCAACGCCGTGCGCGGTGCAATACCAGTCAAGTTTGGCATGGCACGTACGCCCCACGTTTTTTCTGGCACAGCGAAAAATACACCAACATCACGGTTAGGCCAGTTTTCGCGTAGAAACTTCCGACATTGAACCCGCGCCTTTCTCGACCTAGTTTAGTCTCCTGTGAACGAGCAAAATTTACTGGAATGTACAAACGTAGTCGCGGAAAGGCTAACATCACGCTAGGATAAGCGAAAGTCTTTTTTCGATACATATTTACATTCTAGTAAGACCGCAGCAATTTGAAAGGTTTCGCGCAGATCCAACGCCCACTATCGCTATGTGGCGTTTTCGGTAAAAATACATCCGGTATATCCCTCCAGGGATGATATCTAAATGAGTATTCGTGAACCCCCTAATGCACGTTGCAGTGACGGAATTTTGTCCATTAAATGGAACCGCAGTATTTCTAACGTGTTTGGACAACACTGGTGGTTAGCTCAGTGTGAAGCGTCTAGGCCCACAGGGATTCCGTAGTGAAAAATTTTTATATTCGAATAAGTGACATGCGCCGATGTGCGTGTTCGTTCTGATGCGGTTGGAGAAGAGACAATATGATAGCTAGGGGACAAAAAAAACGAGCGCTCGCCCGTATAGCCCCACGCAGTTGACTGATTACCCTTTCTGATAATTACCTCTTACTTTTTCACCTTTTTCTTCTCTAGACTTCTTTTTGAGTGTGAAAGTGACTTTCGTGATTAAACAGTTCCCTTTCTCCTAGTCCAGTAAGTATTTGGGAGTAAATATCGGCTTTTATTACTAAAACGACGGGGGACCCGCCGATTAACCGAACTCCTCGCAGCTGCATGCAGCGGTTGAATACCAGCGAAACACATGTTTAGACTTTTAGCTGGTACCTGTGATGTTAGTATAATAAATCATGCAACACGTATACTTTGATGACTGTCCGTTGACAGTTTATGAATATTGCGCAGTTATCCCATTGAAGCCGATGGATTTATGCGCAGATATTCGCACTAGATTTCAGACTAGGCTTATGGGACACACTTCAGAAGAATTTACTCCATGTTAATGCATTAATTTTTGAGATTAAAAACCGACATATCTATAAGAAAGTACCAAGAGAACCCTGGGGGACTCTCTGGTGAGCCGAACCCTCGCATCTGCGTCATGCAATAGCAGAATACGGTTGAAACACGGGTCTGGGCTTTTAGCTAGTACCTGTGCTCTCAGTATGGTAAATCATGCCAGAAGTGTAAAAAAGAACCTGTTTGGCGAAGACTAGAGAGGAAGAATCGTTAAACTATCTCTTGACTGAATTTGGGGCCTTTAACAGGCAATAGTAGACCTAGGTAATAAGCTGTTTGGATTCAGTTTCCCAAAAAGTAATTTCACTGACCTTTTGCAGAAAAGGACGCCTGCGATTTCGGTAGAGGGTCTTTGACGTTAACCAACCTTTGATTTCCCTCCACCTTCTTCTGTAATGGGCACCACCTGGTGTGATTGTGTGGGTCACGAAACTTATGACATCTCGACTATGTCCTCCGTGTGTCCACGGTGATGCCCATTACAGAGGAAGGTGGATGCAAGTCAGAGGTTGGTTAAAGTTAAAGACCCTCTACCGAAATCGCAGGCGTCCTTTTCTGGCAAAACGTCAGTGAAACTACTTTTTGGGAAACTGAATCCAAACAGCTTATTACCTAGGTCTACTATTGCCTGTGTGGCTGCTGGCGGTGCTCGGGAGAGAGAGAGAGCTCTAAGGCACAACGGGACGAGTGAGTTCTATAGCGCGATCGGTGGGAGCCCTCCTACCATTGTATATAACCGATCACAATCGACAGAACAACAAACCCGTGGCTCGCTGGTTAAGGGCATTGGACTTCTAACAGGTCGCGGGATGGAGCCCTATGTTTTCCACACTTCGGGGTTGGGTATGACTGGCTGACGACGGTTAATAAGCCAGAAATGGCAATTCCAGTCTCCCCCGTCTTTGTCGCTAATGCTATTCTACGTATACTGGCAGTCCGCGCCAAACGTATCGATGGACCTTAGTGGATACTCCTGCTTCGCTCTGTCTCGGTACCCAGCTCCCATCTGTGGCTCCACGAAACCGCGCTCCGAACGACGGCCGCACCACGGTAATCGTCCTCGATCATCAGGCTAACCGGATGAGTGTTCGGCGTGTCTGTCTTCACGCCCGGTAGTCCCCGAACAAATTCCTCTCCACCCCAAAACATAAAAAACCTAACGAGAGGACGACACGCAAAAGGCGGTCTACATTAATTCGACTCGCCTTCCCATGAAACAAAAGTCGTGACTCATAGCAGAGTTTGGCAGCCGTCTGGGACGACTAAGCAGCACTATTTAAGGGATAAAAAGGTGCCCTACAAACTGCTGGTAAAATGCTGTCAGTAAACGGACCGTGGTTTGTGAACGCGAAAACTGAAGTTGAAAAGCTGCAGCAAGCGACAGTCCCTGTCCCCATCACTGTGGGCCCCCAACGGCTACCAGAATGACACTGCTCACTCTGATAGTCTAAAATGCTCAGTCTTTTAAAAAAATCAGACGGCAAACCGTCCTGAAAGGAGGACGGCTCTATTTGCCGAAGAATTAGCCCGTTATAAAGTGGTCATTGCGGCTCTCGGTGAGATCCGCTTCTGCATGCAGGGCCAACTGGAGGTGGGTGTCGGAAACACCTGCTTACGGAACAGACGTCCAAAGGCAGCTCGATGAGAAGCTGGTGTCGCCTTCGCCATCAGGAACGTCGTTAGATAGCAGTTTTGCCTGTCATAGGGCGTCAGTGACCATCCTGCAGGAACAAATTCGCCATCATCGTCGGCGCCTACGTCCTCTCAATGAGCAATTTCGACGACGTGCAGAACAAGTTCTACAACGACTTGCATGCCCTACTAGCAACTGTACTGAGGTCGGACGAACTGATTGTCTTTGGTGACCTTGATGCCGGCGTCGGCACAAACCATGCTGCCTGGTAAGAGTGCTCGGTCGTCATGGGATCGGCAGCTGCAACATCAATGGCCTTTTCGTCAAACAGGCCTGCAAGGAACACAGCCTTCTCCTAATCAACACCATTTTCCGTATCTCAATGAAGGCGACGTGGGTGCACCTCCGTTATCATCACTGGCATCTGCTGGACAACGTCCTAATCTGGAGGTGTGATCAGCATTACTTGCTCGTAACTAAGGCGGTGTGCAGTGCTGACTGTTGGGTCATCGCCTGGTCGTCTCCAAGATGAGGCCCCAACTGCAACCGCGCAGATGACCGCAAAGTTAGTTAAATACTGTACTTTTTAATACGGCCGAGCGTCCGTTAGATCTTAACAATTATATTAACTCCAAACTGGAAGGAATGCAAATCTTAGGGGCGCATCCCAATGTCAGAACCCAGTGGAGAAGGCTGCAAAATACCATCCAGGCAACCGCGGTGGAAGCCCTCAGCTGCACACGCCGTCAGCACCAGGATTGGTTTACTGACGAAGAAGCCCACCTTCTCTCCTAGAAACACAGTCTGCACGCGACCTACACCATCGAAAGCAACAATACCAATCCCATTGTCAACGTCTGGTACAGTAGAGACTGAGGAAGAGGTAGAACGACTGACTGACTGCACCACTTCTGAGCGCAGATAAGCGACCTTCGTGACGCAGAAGTCATGGATTCTGGAGTGCTGGGCCGCGCACTAACAGGACGTCGACAATATGCGAAGCAATCAACCGACTTTTTCAAGTGGACAACAGTCACGACCTCAATCACCCGCCACCTCTCCTTGAGACAATTAAAGCAGTTCAACAGCTTTCCAGTGGAAAAGCACCAGGATCAGATGCAATTCCAGGCGAAGTCTAGGACTACGGCGACCCACAACTCGTAGAAAAGCTTACCTCGCTATTCCAGGAGATGTGGCGACAAGGATACACCTCCAGAACCTCAAGGCTGCCATCATTGTGCACATCTACAAATACACGGATAAGGAAGAGGAAGGTGACAATCACAGAGGCATCTCCCTTGCAGCATCGCAGGAAAAATGTCCTCCGTGCTTTACTCAATCGCCTGAACGCGCATCCGGTGTCGGGATGCCTTTAATAGAAGTGGTGCGGATTCCGAAAACACCGCGGAACCACAGACATGATCTTCGCGACCCGCCAACTGCAGGAAAAGTGCCAGAAAGTGAGGACCAACCTTTACACCGCATTCGTCAATCTGACGAAAGCTCTCGACATGACCAATCCCGTGGACTCTGGAGGACCATGATGGAATTCGATGTCCAGAATTATTTACTCAACTGGTGAGATACCCTCAGGACGTGATGATGGCTCACGTCACGGACAACGAGGTAATTCCTGAAGCACTCGCGGTGACTGATGGGGTAAACAGAGCTGTGTCCGCCCCACCCCATTCAGTGTCATGTTCTCCACCATGCTGATGGACGCCTACCTTAAGGAGCAGCCGAGGATCGGCATCAACTACTGAACCTAAACGCGTCTTTAAGAGTACCCACTGTGCGAGGATGACTGCGCACTAAATACTACAACGGAAGAGGACGTGCAGCAGTGTGGAGCTCCTAGCCTCCGGCTGCTCCAACTTCGGCCTGACCATCCGCACTGAGAAGACAATGGTCATGCACACGCTAGCGATAGGGCTGACTATGCCAAAACCTGTATCAACGTCAGTGGAACTCATCCCACAGCAGTCGGAAGGTTCGCGTACCTTGTAAGCACGATTTCAAGAGGCTTAAAGACTGACAACGAAATCTCAAGTCGGATTTTAAAGGCCAGTAAAGCTTTCGGTCGGGTAAAATCCTTCGCCTGGAATCGTCGCGGCATCCTACTTAACAGAAACTTGAAGATGTATGGGGCTGTTGGCCTGACAACCTTCTTGTACGGGGCGAAGACGTGAATTGCTAAGGAAGGCCAAGCAAGAAGACTCGACCCTTTTCACCTCAGGTGACTCCAAGGAATACCGAAGAAGAGGTAAGAAAGGATCCCAATGAAATCCTGGAGGGAACCGACGTCATCGGCTTATAAACTTTGGCCGGAATCGCGTCGGATCCCGGCGTTGTCCCGCTAGAGAGTTAGTGCACGGCTCGTATTGTTTCTGGAAGAGAAGGCAGGAGGTCCAGGTAGTCGTTTGTTTTCACTTGAGGGTGCCAGTCGTTGGCGACGTCGGAGATTGTAGATGGGCGACTGAGAGGGCTACTCAATTGCTCAACCCAGCGCTTCAGAATCTGTGATTTCTTCGCCAGAATCTTTGTCCCATCGGAGCTGAGAAGCGGTGAGGTTTCTTTGGTTGGGGGCCGTAAAGCGCCTCCTTGTGTGAGGCGAAGTTCTTTGTTTCATTGTGATCAGCATACTCCTGGATTTCCTTGGCCTTGCACGTCATTAAGTCGCTCTGCATCTCCCACAGTCGTTGTTGAACGAGGCGGCGACATTGGTAGAAGACGACTTTGCTTACACAGGCACGATGGTCAATTTGGGCCTTGTTAATCTTATGCTTTTCGGTGGGCAGGTTGTCGATGTCTGGGTCGTCGTCTAAACAGTCCTGGTGTCGGCGACGTGCACGTCCGAGGACACCCAGAGCCGTGAATTGGATGGTATTCCGCAGTTGATACCACCGGGTCTACGCCGTGACGTTGTCGTCCGGGGCCGGCAGTTCTTCCAGGTGCTGGGCTAACTGATTACCGAAATGTAGGCGGTGAGCAGGAAAATTCAACAAAACAGTATATAGCTTGTGGCCGTCTGCTAGGCTGCAGATGGAGCTTCATCTTCGGGATGACAAGACCGTGATCCGTCCATCCATCAGTGTTGCATATCGCCTTAGTCACCAGCACGTCCTGTCGATCCCACCTCCGGAAGGGAACGTAGCCAAGTAGCTGCCAGCGCCGCGATCGGGGGTGCATCCGGGTCACCTTCTTCCGCACCGGAAGGCGAAAGATGGTGTTCTTCACAGGTTCGTAGGGGAAGGCCATTGTCGTTGCAGCCGCCGATCCCGTGAAAACCCAACACCCCCTACAGGCAGCGCAGTCCGTCTCGACGCGCGCATTAAAGTCGCCAAGGACAACCAGCTTGTCCGCCTTCGGCACAGATGTCAGGAGTGCGTGCAAATTTTGTAGAATTTGTCCTTCGCCTCATCAGAGCTGGCCATTGGTGTGGCGTAGGCGCTGATGATGGTGGTGAATTGGGATCCCCAAAGAGGCAGACGCCGGCTCATCAGTCGGTTGTTGATGTCCCGCAGCAGACAGAGCAGTCGTCCCACGATGTCGTTCTGGATGGCAAAGGCGACGCCTGCGTCACATCGCTCTGTCTTTAGACGGCCGTTCCAGAAGAAGGTTTAACTGGTCCCCGCCTCCTCTAGTCGGTCCTATTCGGAGAAGTGGGTCTCGCTGAGAACGATGGCCATCTTGTAGCGCGCCAGTTCTCAAACGACTAGTGTAGTCCTTCGTTCCGGCTGATTGCCTCTCGGGAGAAAACTCACTCTAACAGCCTATGGGACGGAGCGGGGGCCATGGTGACGTGAGCTGTCGTTTGTTTGACTGTCTTGACCGCGAGTTGTATATCTGTGAGCCACGTGACCCCAGCATTCGTCTGACATCTTTCCTAGCCTTTGCCCGCTGCGGGTCAGGCAGCGCCGTCTCCCACGAGGGCTGCTAAGACATCTCTTGTCTTTGTCGGTAATATCATTCTGCACATCCCGGATGGCTGCCGAACACTACCATGGGTCCACGGTCCTCGTCAACCACAGTAGCCTGACCATGGAGGAAACCGTCCTATCTTGGGATCACCATATCAAGAGGCACCAAATTCGATGTCACAATTGTAACTAGATAGACATTTTGAAGTCTCTGAATCAACGGAGTTCAGGGGTACCCTCGCACAGAACCAGTAGGCGTGGAAACTTGGGGCTAACAAAATACAAAAAACCCAGGGGAAGTGTTAAAAACGTAAAGCCTTTGTACTGAGGGACAATGCAAACGGCCAACCTCTTCCCATGTGTCTCCCACTACCAACGCATATTCGATGACAGCATTGGCCTTGCGGTAAACCATACGCATCGCAACACTGTCTGTGGTCTGGCAATCGTAAGCGACAAGGTCAATCGCTCTCCCGGAGACGCCAAGACGACCAGCGGGCGGTGGCTGAAAAAGCTAAACGGCCCGTCCGCGCGTGCCGCGCACGATCCAGCCCTCAGCTCCACATCAACCGGACTTTGGGGAGGGATACCCCTGACCTTCCGACCGCACAAGGTCCTTGGGCGAGGTACCATAACACCGCGGAAAACACTCAATTACTTGGATTGCCTCGACCGACTGAAATCAAGACAGTGACGAAGAGTGTGGGAAGACAGTAAGGGTGACAATGTCAGCTATAGAAGAGATAAGGCGGCAGCAGGAATTTGCGCACAGAGGGTCCAAGTGTCTAAGGACATGCGCGAAAAACGGGATGAAGGTAACGTGTAAAACCGTGGGGACGGACGCGTACGGTTAAAGAACGCGGGCAACACCCTCCCGACTCATCTGCCCGACAGTAGTCGACGGAGTGCTGCGCTGCGCGGGGAGGAAGCACTAATGAAGGAACCCAATGGAAGACGAGAGTAAATGCGGTCTCTCCGTCTATTAAACAGACCCGTCCGTCCCGAATTCCCGGTTTAACGACTGGTTCGGAGGGCTATCAAGGGGAGCTCACACGGCCAGCCAAGAGATGTACGCTAGCGAGCAAATGGTCGGAAAACTCAAGGTGGTGAACAAGAGACTAACAAATCCTTGATGAGCACCAAGACATCCCTACCTCAAAGGGACGAACAAACCACCAGCACCTGCAGGATTGGTAAAGACGTTGACGGAGACGGCACTAAACCAAAAGCTCCACGATAGGAGGGAAATGTAAAAGAAGTCGTTCTAGTATGCCAAAATTTTGACGTTATCAAAAGTTTAATTAATCATCTCTGTACAACCCGAAAACGCATCACAGCTTGCAATACAAAGGCATCTGTTTACACTGTACATTATAAAATTCGGCAGTTAGGGTTGAGGTAAAATCTACTGTCGGGTGGATGAGGTCAGTCTTGGGTCGCGTGAGAGGGAAGGGGGGCTTGGGGTGGGGTCTACAGGCGGAGGTATAATTGGGGGTGGGATTATGCTCACGGGAGGTTGTAAAACAGGTGCTGGGAGGGAGGAGTAGGGGCCTGGCGCATGCGACCAGGGTGGGTGGAAAGGGGGGTGGCCTGTTGCGGGAGGGGGTGGGGGCAAGGTAAATTCATTATTACCGAACGCAGGTGGTCTTCTGCCGTAGTTTAACATCTGGGGTGGTTGATTGGCAAAGTTTGCGGCAGGCCTGTTGAAAGCGTTATTGAAGCGATCGTACCGTCTGCAAATGGATCGTAAAAAACTATGAAATGAGATCTCACATTTCTTAATTGAAGCAAACAGGAAACTGCATGCCAACTTGCTGCTGCAATATCCGAATCGATTACAGTTACAATCAGACGCTCCTGGGAGTATACACTCGCTCCGTACTTGACGGGAAACCCAAAACCAACTGATATACATGGAAAATAAGTGCAGGTGAAGAGTGCTATTCTAGCTTGTAAAATAGTAGATATATAACGGCCGACAAAACAAGTGGGCTAAAATTGCGAAAGTGGTAGAGACCACCGTCCTAAAACTGCTCTAGCAGCACGAGTGGCGTGAGGTCCAAAATTATTCAGGCGTGCGGATAAAATTGATATTCGCGCACTTGACTAGGACCGTACAGTAGCATTAGAGAAAGTTGAGATCACAAAACTACGTCAGGATGATAAAAACGTTGGTTCCTTAAAATACCCCGGACAAGTGGGAGTGACGGGGTGCGATTCTATGGGTTAGAATGTGGCAAACTAATCAAATTGGGCAGTGTGAGGTTCTCCTTCTCGGGTAACGGTTTAAGATCCCGAGTAAACTCACGTGGACGGCTCGTCAAACACATACTAGACCAAGCGCGTCTCTGTGGACGCGATCAGTCGAAAGAATTGGCCCGAGTGGGAAGAGGAGACCGTCGTGTGAAAAATAGGTCCAGTCAGCTGCCGGCTCAGCAATTAGTCCGACCCCAAGATTGATTTTTGACTTACTCTCGAAAAGTGCCGGCAAAAAGGCAAAAATTATGATGGCCGGTGGAGCGGCACCCTAGAAGCTGCGCACCTTTTTCGCCAAATTACATGCTGCGCAAAAAGACTGGTTCAGACGCGGATGTTCCTAAGAATTTTTCGCTGAAGAAACGCGACAACAGAGGTAAGAGTCAGTACTTCATACCCAGATGATTTCATTTGCTGATGCTCATCACCTGTGCGCTCGATGACGGCTCTTTGGAAAGAGGCATTAATTTAAATGAAAAAACATAAGGAACCAGTCATCGGAAATCCGAAGCAACTCCCCAGCCGTCGTAAATCACGTAAGAGGCGAATATGAGCGCTATTTTACAAAAACACTACAGAGTCCGACTTCGGAAAATCCGACTTATAAATGTATGCACCTTTGGGCAACAGCAGGTTGTGTTACCACACCTTTCAACTAAATTCGATTGTTCTACTAATGTGTTTATGAGAGGGACCATTCACAATTATTCTTTAAAAAAATAAGTCAGGGGGAGGCGTTCGACAACAGAAACAGTTCAGAGATATCAAGAAAGGAGACAAAGTAAACCAAAGTAAAGTAAACCAACATGCAGCCGGCGATCCTTGCAGCACGCATAGCATGATGAGTACCGACATGGCACAAACGGGTTTAACTACCCTTTCAGAAGAAACAAGTAAGTCACGGCGTACGGAATCGACAACGAAAGGCAATGCAAGCACATCGGGGTAACTATGAGATCAAAGACGAAGGAATTACAAAGAGGTGGAGCGAGAACATCATGCCAAATAATTTATCAATAGAAAAGTCATACTGAAACGACTCGATGCATGTGGTTATATCAAGTGTTGGGTAACACACAAAGGGAGACTTCCTGTAGCTATGGATTAATAAACTAAACAAGGCCTTCTAAAACAAATATAGTAGTTATCGATACATGCAAAACCCAGTGGCGTTAAACAACCTATCCTTACCCACCTTTGCGCAAATACAAAGTAACGATGCCAGCAGGGAATTTTTTGCCTTCTAACCTTAAATGTAATTAGCAGGTAAATTGTTCTAGACGACAAGGACGAGCCGAGAAGTAAGATCGCACCACACTACCAACGATCAACGAAAGGCGAGATTCAGGACAAAGGGGAGAGGCAGGGACAGGCACCTCTGACGATTGCAATGGACGAGTGGCGCTTAATTTAATTTTGCTGCGGGACGGCGTGTGCTCGCAAAACACAACAGAATTCCTTCAAAACAAAAAATTACCTGTCACTGTTGAATCCACATTGACCTGACCAGTCGCCACTTCTTCGATGGTGCGGCCGATCACGACGGGACCAGTCACCGTGACGGTCACTACCATGTCGAGACCGATCGGAATCGTGAGAACGCAAATCAGTAGACTTTCGGGAATAAGGATCAAAGCGAGCATCTGATGGGCGCTTGTGATAACCATCGTGACGAACGGACTTGTCCGGAGGGAATTCTTGGCGATATGGCCTTATTCCAGAGTCAGCGGCGGATTTCTCACTTTCATTACCAGGGGTGAAGTTTGTATTCCGGATTTTACCGTGTCCAGATCTGTCCGCCGACTCTTCCTCAGGGTGTTTTTGGCGCTTTTCCTTTTCGGAAGCTTTCCGTTCACGCTTGATTGCGGAACGATAGACGTGCTGCAACTCGGACGGACCCTTCTTTGAGAAGTTTTGCACAAATTCCCAAAAGTAGCTAAGAAAAGCGGTCGAAAGTTACAATCAACTTATTGAGAAAGCATATAAATGAAGTGGGTTTGGAGCCGAAAACTCACCCACGCCAGGAGTGTCTTTCATGTTTGTGAGTCATTTCTTTTGTTAATGAGCTAATATGGTCCCCGATCCTCATGATCGCCTTGTCGTACTGCTCGGAGTCTGTCATGTCTTCATCTTCGAAGTATTCCAGTAATTTCAACTGCTTTTTGACGGGATACAATTTCTTTTTGCACTATAAAGCAGAAGGAAAAATTTGCTCTTCTTAAACAGAATTGAACATAATTGAGTGGACTGCGCCGTGAAAATGAATTTACATTCTAAACACGACAGCTTCGTTGACGGCTTGTACTTAAAAGGTCTACTTCTTTTAAGGAAAACTTCGTACCCGTCCTTTCGGCAAGGACATGCGGTGCACGTGAGTCGACTGCTCCAACAGTGACAAAATGACGACTCGAACCAAGCGCAAAGCCTAAGGATTGAAGCATGAGTATCGAACTTGGATGTGTTCGGGGAAATGAATGGAAACCACACGACAAGACTTTAAAAAGGCGAAATATTTTGAATTTGCTAGCTGTGTGACAAGAGGCGGAGCCTAAGCAATGATGCAGATAAGCAGGATAGAGATTTTGACGATAAAAACTTACTTCATCGAAAAGGGGACCACGCATTTTGTGGAATTCTTCTTCTTCTTCTTTACTAATTTCCACAGGCTCCCGGTTAGCAGTAAAATGGAGAGGTTTTGATGTCTTTTCGCGCGTTTTTTTCTTCTTTTTCACTTCGATGGAACTTCGTTCTGCATCGTTTACAAGTGACGTCATCCTCGACCGCTTGAGCGTTCGGTGGGAGGCCTTCGGCTTAGTAATCACAGCGGAGAGATCAGGTTCGTCTGAGGAATCTGAGGAGGTGTCGTCGGACTCAACGAACTCATCAGATTTTGGATTCAGACCGGAACCGCGAGATGAATCCACATGCCGAGTTTCAGCAGTTGATCGCTTAGAGCGGCGTTTAGTCTCCGATTCAGTTTCGCAGGGAGCTTTCAGATTCAAACTGTGGCTCCGTGAATGGTCTCCTATCCCGTCAATTGTCGCTTTGTTCGCCTTCTTTGTGAGCATCTTCAGCAAGTAATCGACCCGTGTCCGGATGTGGCTTGCTTGTGGTCGCTCGGTCGCCGATAGTGGCAAAAGTTTGGAGCCCAAACCAAGATCCGCATCCAGTTTGATCGCCTCCCAGTTATCGTAGCCATGCTCATATACACCGACAAGGAGTCTGACGTCATCTTTGACGTCCCAAGGCATTGTCCAGTTCACTAATTTGGGCAAAAAGGGCAACTCGTAGTTCAGGCGGTCTTCCTTCGAGCCCGGAGGGAGACATTTGTGAAGAATTTCAAGATCGTTAAGGCTCTGTAGCAGTGGCCGAGCCGACACTGCCACATTGCCGTAATAATACACTGGGCCCTTGTTCTTCCCGTTTCCGTCAACGAGCTCTTCTGAAGGCCTGCTTAAAGAGGCTTCCATTGCCGCCCGACATCCTTTTAAAACTGATTCAACAACTTCACGAACTTCATTACTAGTCCGATCTGGTAGTTCGGCTTCGGCAGCAATGGTATCGATGCGCTCAAGGGGGTGAGCAAAACGTTTCACTGCTCTGACTAAGGCGCGAATTTCTTTGTCCGAAAACTTTGATGAGGGCTTTTCGTCTGTGGTGCGCTCGCTATCTGAGGACGACTCTGAATTGTTATAGTTGTCCAGACCAGCTTGGTAAGCTTTAACCTGACGGCGACGGCGAGGACCGAGCTCCAAATCTAGCAGAGACTGTTTGGCATTTTCAGTCTTTACCTGCTCCCGCAAGTCGGAGGGGATGATCTCAGACCAATTTTTCCCAACAACTGATCTGCCAGACTGTTCTATATGCACAGGCTTAGTCTCTTCGTCCGGTTCCAACTGATCTAGAGTTACAACGCTAAATGTGGAGAGGAGTGCGTTGGCTGGATTGTAAGCATCTTCTGTATTGTCTGCATCCCGAGTTTCCGCCCGTCTCAAAATATCGTCGATGTCCACCTCTACATCGGCGCCTTCCTCGTCGCATTGTTTAAAAAGATTCTCAGCACCGTGACGGAGGATTTCGGTTAGGAGTTGTCCCTTGGAATCGAATCTCCGACCAGGACCCCTATTGCCGCTTGATTCCATTCTTTGTATAACGAGGTGATCAAGCAACATCTTTCGGGTTGCGCTTTCAATGATTTTCTCCTCAACTGAGTCCTTTACAACAAGTCGGTAAACTGAGACTTGTTTGGTCTGGCCAATTCGGTGTGCCCTGGCCTGGGCTTGTATGTCGTTCTGAGGATTCCAATCAGAATCAAAAATTATGACCGTATCTGCGGTGGCCAAGTTTATACCTAAACCCCCAGCTCGTGTTGACAACAGAAAACAGAAGTCGGTGGAGCCCTCGGCGTTGAAATGGTCGAGAGACTGTTTTCGAAGCTCGCCGCGAATTGAACCGTCTAAACGTTGGAAACTCCATCCGCGCAATTGGAGGTATTCCGCTATGATGTCCAGCATGCGCACCATTTGGCTAAAAATTAGAACCCGGTGGCCTTTTGGTTTGAGTCGCAAAAGGAGCTTGTCAAGCAGCATTAGCTTTCCGCTCCCTCTAAGCACCGTTTTCAGAAGTTCCTCCCGATCCATTCGCAAAAGTTCGGAGTCCTTGGGAGGCGCAATAAGATTGGCGTGGTTACAACACTTCTTCAACTCCATGACAATGTTTATGAAGGAAGTTTTATGGCCGTGTGTGACTTTCATTAGACCATCATAGTTGCGCGCTAGTATGAGGCGGTAGATGGTCGACTGTCTCTTAGACATTTCCACACGAAGGACCTGTTCAGTTTTGGCCGGCAGTGACTGTTCCACATCCTTTTTCACACGACGCAACAAAAATGGCTCGAGCAACCGGTGTAAGCTCCGAATGGCGTCATAACTGTTGGTACCGTAGTTTTGGTCCTGGTTTTGTAGGCTATAATGGGCTTCAAAGCTATCCCAGTCGTCAAACTGACTAGGCATCAGAAAATGCAAAAGGGACCACAGTTCTTTGAGAGAGTTTTGAAGTGGTGTCCCTGTTATGAGGAGACGTGTATTCGTATCAAAAGAAAATAAGGACTTGTAGAGCTGGCTCGCGTCATTCTTTAGACGATGGGCCTCGTCTACAACGAGCACAGCCCAGGATACCTGGCTGAGCCAAGACTTGTCCTTGAGCAGAATTTCGTAGGTAGTTATGCACACATTAAATTTCAAAAGTTGCTGCCGGCGTCCACCACCGGAGGAAGTAGTCGACCACTCATGCTCGCGAATGAGTTGGCGTGAGATGTGATCACCAGTGTATGTGATGGCATTTAACTGAGGAGCCCAGAGTTCCAACTCCCGTTGCCAGCTACAGACAGTGCTCAGAGGGACAACCAGCAAAAAGGCGCCGCAGAGGCGATGTTCGTGGAAAAGATATGAGAGGAAACTCACAGCTTGCACCGTCTTTCCGAGGCCCATTTCATCGGCGAGAATAACGCTGTTTCCTCGAGTCCATGCGTGTGCAATCCAATTCAGACCCTTAAGTTGATAATCCCGCAGCTGAAGGCCCTCGACTCCAGCACCTATGTATTCTGGCTGTTCTACAAGACGAACGAATTTCGGCCGTATGCGCAAAGCTTCGTGCTTAGAATTTGGGAGGGCGGTGGACTTCAGCCTCTTATCATATGCCTCAACGGAATCCTTGAAGAGAAAGTTTATCACTCGCCCCGACTCCCAAGTACAGTAACGATAGTCAAGTCGCCGCCATTTGACAAGATAATCAAAGGAACCCTGCTCCTTGTCCCGGCTATGAGCCACGATACGATCGACGTTCATTTTTTCAGCCAACAGCAGTTCATTTCGTTCGTCCTCGTATACTAACGCATCTAGCTCATCTTGCTCGGCTCGTTTCTCTCGGTCTTGACGTTCTGTCATGGCAGCACGGTAGCTGTACAGCTTTTTCATACCGTCCACAGGACAACCGCGTTCGGGACTCAGAAGCGAAGCTTCAGTCTCCCATGTAGAATGGATGTGGCTCCAAGAACGCCACTTTATTAGGAACTGCAACTCCCCTTTCTCTTTTGACGGATCAAACCCCTCATTTGGATCGTGCTCCATACGACAGTTGTACAAGGTGGTGGGATTTCCAGTGGCACCGATTCGGCGGATGGCGTGGGTTAGGACCTCTTCAATGATGTCCACCTCATCGACGTCGAGATATTCAGTTTGTTTTTGTCTCGAATCGCTAGCTCCAGACTCCATCCCGTCGTCATCAGAAAAATTATCGCGCGGTGCGTAAGACATCGACTCAGCATCCGAGGTATCTGTGTTTTTGCCCTCATCCAGAATGTGTGCCCTAAAGAACAAGAGAATAACAAGCTTGAGGTCGAGACGATGCACAAAGCTGAGTCAGATGGACTGCGCAATGACGAAATTAAGCATGCTGATGAGGCGATTATGCGAATGTTGATGCGACGGTACTATAAATAATAAAGCATGGAAAAAATGTGTAGGGAGAACGGCGGTGGCGGAGGCTGCGGGACTATACAGCTAACCTGTCTGAGGTCTTGCCAGAAAGACGTATAAGGGAGCCCTTCGGTCTCTGAAGCAGGGCCTGATTTCTACAGGCGATCCAAATAACAGATCGTAAGAATTATGCAAAAACGTCAGAACAAAAAGTCAGGAAAAGGACATTGCAAACCTTGACGTGGGAAGCGATGAATTGCAGCCACTGCCAGACAGCCGTTTGCGACGAGTTGTGGTTTCACCCTCTTCGTTAGAGTCGCTCTCGTCCACGAAAGCACTTTTATAGCTGACTCTGATACCACGAGTTCGGTCGGAAGCCCTTCCGTTCTAATAAAGAAAACTGGTTTTCAGATAGGTTAGCAATGGAGTAAACAATTTTACGCAGTCATCTCAATCGCCTACCGAGTGCACTAATTGATAATAATCTGCATGGATTGCGGCGAATGGAGGTACGTTTATCGACAAACGGTGGAGGAACTTAGCACAGGTCTCGGTGCACTAAAACCCCAGCCTTTACAAAACTACTTGCTTACTCTTGTGTGTGAGCGGAGATTAAACACCTAACTTCCGTACAAAAGGATGGGATAGCCGGACAGATTTCATCTCGGTTCAAGTGTTCTGAATCGCGCCATAATCAAACACTTGAGAGAGACGGTTGTCTGAGCGCCATGTAAGCAAATATATTGAGATACAGGATATCCTACATCCCGGTAAATACCACTAGCTGCCTGTTGGCAGTTAATGAATAATATGCGGTTATCTCGCTGTGACCCAATTACTCATGCATCGAATTTCGGCCTACAACTATAGACCCTAGTTCAAACTGACCTAATACAAGCAAGCAGTTCATTGCTGAGGAAAGTAAAAAGCAACGATAAGCAGACATATGCCCAGTAACAATAACGGATTGACACTTCCGATGGCGCTTCCAAAAAGCACCTTTGATATCTTCAACGAACAAGGACAGTTGAAACCGTGCAACTGTGTACACACGTTTATTTCAAATGGCAATTGAGACTTGATAATGAAGACAGGGTTGGGCCGGTCACAACCAAGAACGCCGTTAAGAGGATTAACAAGACCTACGCGGATACCCCTACATGCTCTTGCAAGTTCTGTTACTACGACGGGCTAACGGGCTTTGCGGTCCATAGTGTCATGGGAAGGCGCAACTAATGCCATACTGTCAGATTCGATCTGCGATTGATTTTAATTTAGTAGTAGCCAATCCGTGGACACTGGGAACCAGCAGGCCTACCATCTGGGCTTGTAACTAATAAGGCACGTAGGTCGTCTCAATGAAATGCGAGTTGTCGTCGAAGACAACTGAAAATCTGATGTGACCTTAAGGTAAAGTGACGCTAGCTGGAATTAACTATTATATATACTCGTCATGAGTGGTTGAAAGACATGAAGACTACAAAAACTCTCATAGCCTACACTAGCTTTGGCCATTTTGAGCGATGAAAGCGAGGGAGTTTATACTGAACACGTTTTGTTTTGTCTCTGTTCAGGGCTGGAGACAAGTAGCTTCTGTGGGCAAGGGAGACCGGGGTGACCATTACTGGTTTATTAGCCGTCGTCAACCGCTAGTACCCAAACACGGGTTTGAGGGCACCCGATGGTCGAACCTAGGATCTTTTGGTTATTGGGCGTTAGTAATTCAACGACCTAACCATTAAGTTTCGGGTTCTTTCGACTTACTAATGCTCAATAACCAAAAGAACCTAGGTCCGACCATCAGGTGTCTTCAAATCTCGGGTTGGTTACGGTGGGCCGACGACGGTTAATAAGTCAGAAATGGCCATTCCCGTCTCCATCATCTTGGTCGGGTACCTCCGTTCTACGTACACCATTAGCAGCTATGCGACTGCCTGCAAGGGCTCCAGGTTGGACCCGAAGACACGACAGAACGAGCATGTCCCGTAACTTGATCGATGAGCTCCCCCCTATCACAAACAGCTTCTTGACGTTGTCAAGATTCGTCGTCTAGTTCCTTAGGCGGGAATGGCATCGTGTTGAACTCGATCGCCGTGCCAGAATTACATTCTCCGTAATAACCATTCTCCTGCAACCGATCTCACCTATTTTTTAACATTTCGCGGTACGAGTATCTGAGCAAGTAGGAGGAATGCCTAGTTAGTTTGCGCGAACTTCAAAAATTTCCGATGTCTAGGGTGTCCGTGTGGTGTTGAATGGCCTTAAAAGTTTGTCTGATCAGCACTGCTAAGGAATAGGGAGGCTGGGTCCGCAGAAGCGGATTTATGAAATCAACCGGACCATCTATGTAACAGACATCAAGTGCAATTTAAATACACACAAGAGCTAACTGTCATTTGGAATAGACGTTTAAGGAAAATGACAAGAACACACTTGTAAGTCGACACCTATGCTGTAAAAAGCCCTATAAGCAGTTTAATAACTTTAGTTAGCTAGGTCCACCCTAAGCGTCTGGCAACTACCTACTCCGGTGAGTTTTTTGGCAAAACTTGAGTCGGTCAGACTAAAAAATAGGTACTTAAGTGGCGGAAGACCTGAGTAGAATTGGCTCAGTTTGTTAGGGGTCATGTAAGTTGGTTTGAAAGGCAGACCATCCCCATACGGTTGGAATCTAGGGTAGGTAAAGTTTCAGGACGGGAGCCGCAAATGGCCGCACGGACGATGGTACCATCAGAATGATATTACCGACAAAGACAAGGGAGACTGGTATCATTATTTGTAGTCATCAATGTCAATTATCGGAGTCAGTGTCAGCAACTTCGCGTTTATAATTCTGTTCTTCATAGCTCCTTCTCAAACAAGAGCAACGACTTATAAGACCGAGTTCCCAAGATTTGTGCAAACATAAGACACTAAAAAAGAATCACGATCGGTTGATAGCCCGATATAATGAGGTCTAGGTCCAAAAAAATGGCTTACGTGATTTCTGCACACGTTGCCGTGACGCAAACTTTCGGCAGAGTTATCTTCACTCGAGTCAGATTCTGATGAAATGCGATTCCTTGGCCTCGGCTTTCGCTCATATTCAGCGGCCTTTGGTGGTTCAAAACGGGCAGGCTCACGCCTGCTGCGACTTGATCGTCTTATACCGTAGAGCTCTGGGTCACACTCGAAATCCTCGCGGAGCTATTGCGCGCACAAGACCAAGATGAGGAAGGGTTAACACTGTGCGTCTACCGCACGGTACACACAGATACTCCTACGCCAAGATTTAGCAAAACCAAAGGTCAAAAGCAAATCCTACGCTCGACAGGTGCACAACATGTACCTCACGAAGATTCTGCTTCCGGGATTTCTCTGTCTTTGAGGCAGGGCGTTGACTAAAAGACGGCAGCGAGTCGCCATCCTCACTCAAGGTACTTTGGAGAGTATGCTGGATGCAGTCGTCGTAGTCGTCGCTCCTGAATAAGAAAAGTCTGTTTAAGCCATTAATGTACAGTAGTAATTTTTTAAAAAATGTAAAGACCTTCGGTGCCGAATTTCTGTCTGAGTCAGTACCCAGACATCCAGTAAAAAGTACTATGCATGAACCAGACACAAAACACTATCGGCAATTGGCAGATGAAGAGCGACGTCAGGCTACCGCAGCGGTAAAACAGAACCCACTAAGAGCCCTGGTAACGGTCGAGCTATAAAAACATCAACTTCCCGTCATTCCAAAAACCCAGAAGCAGCAGTAGTTCAAGCACAGCACGGGCCTTGACGAGTTCTTAGACCATGGGTCGCCTCCCACGCTACCCACACTAACGGAGACCAGCATAAGCCCAGGTAATACACGCCAGTCGCCTAGTTCGTGGCTTCTAGGAGCCTGGACGATTCACAAGCAGGTAGATCGCCACAACAGATAGCCTATTAATACATCGCCGATTCGAGAGTGAATCCGCCAGGTACTTCGCCTTCTGTCTGGTCTTGACTGCGGTCATCAAGCGGATCAAGCAGATACAAGTAGGGTACAGAAGGATCTGGACCAACAAGCAGTCACGAGTGCTGACTGGGCGTTAGGTCTCAGGGTCACCGTCTCACATTGACCGGAAGACCCACGTCATTGCACGCCCTGAAATAGCTCAAGCTCATTCCGCCAGCAGCCGAATAAATGCACAACGCCGTCTCAAGACAATAGTAGTTAACTTCGTCAACCTGGTCCTCTCTTCTGACTCAGCATGATACCCACAACAACCTCCCAAGGCCTATTATTTTGGCACTTCCTTCTTCCCACTGTCCACCGCTGGACAACGGTTCTGCGGCGAGCTCACAGACCCGGAACTTGCATGTCCGTCATAACTGCGTTAAATTGATGATCTCCAAATTTCTATGGAATATGTCTGATGCGATGAATACGCAGGTGACCCCCTTCATTCCCGGACTGTAACGTTAGTTCTATCTGCGCTTCGCATTCGACCGTGGGGCCGCCACCCCATTCGGCGTAAAATACCGTAAACTGTCCCCAAACGCGCCCTCCCGCAAAAATGCCATCAGCCTCCAGGGCGTGGTTGAGGCGCGTCTCAGATACTTGCCTCCAACACCCTACTAAGCACGACCCCCGGCGCGATTAATACGCCGAAACATCCAAATGTCCCCCGCTCAAGTAACACTCAGACTGCGCCATCCACATGGTGCACAGCTGTGAAGCTGGCAACTCCCACGCAAGCTAGTTTGTGGCAATTTATGGACTTAACCTAGTCTGCGGCAGGTTCCCCGACTCCCCAGCTAGAACCTACTGCACAATCAGCCTGCCGGTAGACAGTGGTAGCAGGGGCAGTGGATCTTGCATCAGGCCTACCCTGCGCCATGGGAGAACGGTTCCGAGTTATGATAGGCACTTGACATCCCCATGTTCACACAAGTGGCCACATACGCATTCAGACCCATTTTAGTGCTGTGGAATACTTCGTCGGGCGATCCGTCACGAGCACGGCGGGCGAGTGCTAATAAGTTAATTCCAACTCGGAGCCCGTTAAAAAAACGCCAAAAACAATGACTGCTCGAAATATGGTCGATGCCACGTAAATTGAGGCTGGGCGCCGGGCGAACACCAAGGTTTGTTGTTGTCCACTCCGCAGAGAATCCGTCAAACCCCTTAAGGTGGAGTTGAGTACAACTTGCCGGTCGAAATTAGCGACACCGTAACAGCAGTTAAAAGCAGAAGTGAGAGCGTCAGATATGCCTGAAGTCTACACAAGTCGCGTAGTCAACACGGCGGCAGGTGGCACGAATGGTCGAAATCTGTCCCCCGCGGCTGACCCAGTGCGTGACAGCCAAGCGGCCACATGCTAACATCCCTAGGCAATTTCTGTACTGATGAGGAGAAATAGAACCGTTGGAATTCACGCGACAGTTGTATAATGACTGGATTTGGGTTAGAACGCAACCAAGGGATTTACTGTTGATCGAAGCGTAGTCCAAGAGCGACGTTTACTGTTTAGTGAAGATTGAAGGGCATGTGTACCTCCAAAACGATCACAGAGACGAAAAGGCTGTTGGTGGGGAGCCTACCTCCAGCGACTTCAGTCGCCCCAACTCAAGACGAACACTCGGGAAGCAGAGTAAAATTTAGCATATTAGCATACTTGCTAACGAAATGCACCGTGCAGGGGGTAATCGGCATATTCGGTGAGACAGTGTATGGAGTGCAAGAATGGTTCGGAATGACAAACACTCCGTCGTGCATAGCTGTCGGAACAAGGCTTCTAAGACTTATAGCAACCTTCGCAAAGTACTATCACCAAAAACCATAATTAAGAGGAAACGCTGTTACTCACACGCTGAAAGGATGCAACGGATGGTCAAACGACGGCAAACTGCGAAAAACACTGCGTGGAGCAGTAAGCAGGCCTGGATTAACAAGAGACACGAGTCCATAAACGCATGTCCAGGGCTCAGGCATGGCACCCAGAGCCAACGGTGATCCCCAGCAAATCCTATCAACCGCTGTACTCCGGTCAGAAATGCTGTTCATCCTGTTACAAAGTGCATTGGCTGCTTCAACCAAGGAGCCACGAAACTACAATGAAAGGCTACTAAATTTTCGGGTGCTAGCAAGGAACCCAAAATCGAGGTCGTACGGCCCCGGTACTGTGTATACAATGCAACGGAGGGTAGAGATGACATCTTGAATCGGTTGGAAAAGCCGTCTCAGCAGCCAAATCACCATCGAAGTCATGGACCCAGTAGCCACTGGCAGGAATGACGTGTACTTCAGTCCAGGCCGTTGGTCTTAAAAGCCCGCGAAATGCCGCAAGAGAAGTGTGAGTGACACGTGCGGAGTCCCACTACCTTTTTCATCAGATCCAATCACTTAGGTCATAGTAAAAGTTTGTTAAACCATTAACACGATACCGGTACAGCACATGCCCGTGTATCAAAATATGAGACTAAGTCACTACAGCTTAGTACGAGGAGAACTATAAGTCGCAAAAAACATCGACCACCACGAAGGTTGAATTAGCAAAACGCAAACACTTCTTCCAGATGACAAGGGCTTGATGGTGAGTCAGGAGTACATAGGCATGGCCAGTGATAACCATCAGCGACTCGTACATGATCTAAGTGCCATCATCTGGGAGCAATATGCTGCAAAACCGGCAGTTTACTTAACTGAGAAATCTATCGATCCCTTATGAACGATGCTAATAAAACGAAATACCTAGCGGGCACGACGTGCGACTTCACAAGCTCCTTGATTAAATTAAAACCAGAAAAGACGCAGTGCGTGGACACTTTTATTATTAAATGTTACAACACATACGAAGGGAAATATGAAGTCCCCAAAGAACTCGGTGAACAACTGAAAACGCCTTATAGTCCGGAAAGTGGCCAGCTAACTTGGCTTGATAACTCAACAAAGACTACCTAAATGCCCCTCGACGCACGTAGCTATTTAATAAATATCCTCTACCAGCAAACAACTTAAAATTGTACTCCCTAAACGTGTTACCCTACGGAGACCGGCGAGCCTGCATTTGTCAGATGCATCAAACGTAAATCACCGAAACTAGCGTGCAGAACAGTAACACGCAGAGTCAAACTCCCATGAATATGCCCAAATGTCGTCTGGTATTTAGTGTGCAAACCTTCGGAAATGTGGTACGCCAGGAAGTAATTTTCTCGCAACGTGCGCGCAATAACAAGCAGGCGCAATTAATGTCCAGTGACAAGCACTCAGGAAAAACCAAAAGATTCCATTAAAGACGACGTGATATACTCCCTCAGGGTTGTATCTTCAACAGCTGCTACACCAAGTGTAGCAACACGTAAGTGGATTTGGAACGCTGTTGAGCAAAGCAGCGTCATGCGAGTCTGAGCTTCTGCATGGGTAAGCAGAATGCGCAGAATTAAATGGTTGAGGGCGCATTACAGCCCCAGAACTATTTTAAAAGCACATGGCTCGCAATTCATTCTAAAAAAATTATGAAAACGATGTCCTACGCATGGAATCTATCACAAACAACAACCGAACAGTCCAAGCGCGAATTTCCATGTCTGACAGTCCTAACTGGAGCGTTAGAAACGCTTAATGGTCAGAAAATAGGCAAATTATCAAAAACATGACTCAAACTTAGCTATACCAACAAATGGTGTGATCAATGGTGCCGAGGCACGAAAACGCAAGTCACCGGAGATCCAGTCAGATGAAAACACAAGCAGGTCACTTCAAAATGAACAGTCTTCGAACCTTGATGATTCGCTCAATGTCCCATATCGCCTTTGCTGTAGACGCAGCTCATCGACCATCACTAGTGAAAAACAGAAAGAGAGTGGTTATCGCGAACCAGCCAGGAAATCAAACTTCGCCTACATGTGGGAAACTCGCGAAACTACGTGTAGGAAGCAAAGAGGTCGCTACGCATTCCAAACTAACTCTAGTATGTTACCACGACTATTTAAAAAAGAAATAACGAAAATGCACCAGGTAGAAACCAGCCTGGAGCGCGACCGGCGGCGCAAACGCATCCGTACGCGTAGCACCAGCCGGAGACGCGCAGGAAGGCATCACGCCAACGCCGATCACGAGTTTAAACTGACCTGACTAAGGGAAACGAAACAAATGTTAGGCAAGTATGGCCGCCGTTTCTGGACCGGTGATTGGTCAATTCGCAAGTTGTGCTGCAGTAAAACTGTGATATTTAGAAAAACACAGTACAGTTTCAATAAATCAATTTCATAATTCTACAACCGTGCTCGCATCCTACACACGTCAGCTGTTCGTCCCGCTATCTCTTTTCTCCTTCTAGAACTTTGTGTCTGCTCCAGGATGGAGGACGTCTTAGTACTTCAGAAATTGACTTCCGCGAACGTTGTGCACCTCAGTTTGCACATGCTCTTGCCAGACAGGTTAAGACTGCGCCTATCCAAGCTAAGTCAAAACACGGAAAAGTTTATCTCTGGCGCAACTGTGACTCACGTGATTGATAGCTGCCATCGGGTAGACAATAACCAGGCATCGAGTAAAACTTCATCGGACATTCCCCATCGACAGCAGGAAATTTCGCTGGATACATAAATTCCAACAAACCTGAAAGTTTAGATATGTCACCATTGAGGGTTTGACTGTCTCCAAAGACTGACTCCGCCGAAACTTGTTTCGTCTGTCAATCAAGTCTCTGGCAACGCGTTTATGCGGAATTTCCGCTCAAAGGACGCTAGTTAGAGCTTATCAAGATTCTTCAGTTCAGTTCAGTTCAGTTTATTGAGGGCAATAGGCTTAAGCCTTTGAGTACCCTATTTGCAACGTAAAAAATGTGTGGTGTACAGATAGATGTTCTGGGCTGAAGTAGTTCGAACACGCCCATAATGGTGGGACAAAATGATAAGGAGTTACAGGGAGTGAGCTCGACTTCTCATCGCTCTTGGTCATTTCGGGACATAAATATGTCCAGAGTCTTCTTAAAACTTTGTAGAGATGGTGACATCACAACATCTGCGGGAAGCTCATTCCATGGTTTGACCACCCGAACCGAGAAGGAGAACTTTCGCACATCCAGCCGTGCCTGCTGAGTGCGCAGTTTTAACGGGTGACTTCGAAGGTTGCGGCCTAAAGTAAGCTGAAAAAAAATCCACGATGACAGCTACAACTGACGGATCCTTACTTTGCTACTCTCTCTCTCTCTCTCTCTATCTATCTATCTATCTATCTATCTATCTCTCTATCTATCTATCTATTTAAATATCCGATTCTGGATTTACCCAAGGCGCTTTTCGTATAGTATGTGTAGCTACAAAGCCCATCACCGCTTCTAGCCCATTTACTGGACTTTTGTCAAGACCTCTGAATGTTATTTCTTGAAAACTTGAATACACATGCATTCGCATCAGCCAATCTGGGGTATGGCCACGCAAAAAGAAGGTGTGCCATATTCCTGGAGGCTTAAAACACACATTTAATCACACATTTAAACAGCTCAACTCTTTAAGACATCATGTCCACCCCCGACGTAACAGTCACCGTGAGGTCTTTTTATTTCTACGTCTGGCACGTACTGTTACATATCGTCGGTTCTTTTCTGTAAATGCTATTGCTATGTGGAATAAACTACCCAGGAATGAAAAAAATCTGCAAAACTATCCTTTATTTAAGAGAACTATTACTCGATTTTTGCATTCAGAAAAGTTCCCACAAATTTTGGGTGCTGAATCCACCGAACGACTGTACCGTAACGATGGGGTTTGTGGTCTCTGAACACTATGGCCGGTCTCACCAGGGACAATTTCTTTAGCCAACAGCGACAGCTGTTCTTCGGCGCTTCTGGTTGGACTAACCCTAACTTCATGAAAGAAATTGGCGACTGATAATATTCTATATCGTGCAATCCCTCACTTCTTGACGATCGGAAGCTTGTCGACAGCAGTTATTTTTCTCCTGAACCCTCCAATCCATAAAACCACCGTCAACTATATTTTTAATCCATTTCCATAGGAGTTTTTTCTCACTGCTGGCCGGATTTGTGCTTAACGCTTCCCTGAAAATGCCTGTAAACTGGCATTAAGTAAAATAATTATTAATAATTATTATTATTAAGCCCGATCGGACAAAAATTAACATTAAGCTTTGAACTTCTCCATAACTGGATGTCTAAAGATAAGTGGGGAGACTGCGTCTCTGAACATTATTCTGGGTGCGACCGAACGATAATTTTCAGCTCCGTACTGTTACAAAGAATATCTGAGTTAAGAGGAATTCCCTGCGCACCACCAAAGTATTCTGTAGCGGTTGTTTTGTTAGCGATATGTCGGTAGTATTTAAAATTCGCAAGTCTACAATGAAGTCGACACATCTTATTGTGCCCATGATGACGTAGGGTGTAGTTTGAACATAATTCTGGGTTGCGTGCAAGAAACCGGGACTTTTACATATTTGTTGCATGATTCCACTGCAGAGGAAAAGAAGATGTAATTAAAGGATCTAAAGATTCACCTTACTCACAATTGGTCCTAGGCTGGTCAAAATTTCATCGGCTGGCGTACGTCATTGCTTATTATGGTTTACCCTGTTCGTAATCGCTTGAAACACAAGGTTTCTTTTGTCCCAGAAAATGTAATTATTCTACATGTTAACATACCTTTGGTGGGTTCAGTACTGTTCAGTGTATTTGATGGAAGTCGACCTGAGTCTTTTACTCCTCTTTTGTTATACACAAGATGCATGCAGGTTCTGAAAATTTTCCTACAGAGAGATCGTAAACTGTACGCTTTTATTTCCCGAGTTTATTCTTTGGTCCCATTCTAATCGGAGTCCCCCAGGGTTAAGTACTCCAACCCTCACTCTTGCAAGTCCACATCAGCCATTTATGTTTATAGTTTTATTTCTGAAATCTCCTGATTGCACTATTCAAACAAAGTTAGCGTTCAGCCAATTGGTAAAATAAGACAATGGATATAGTAATGGTCCGTACAGACTGTCAGAGGTGTAGTAGAATTAGGAAACTTTACAATGCAGATTAGTCAACTTTTTTCGCGTCCACAGTGATTTGTACACTTGCACACGATAGTTTCGGTGATACTACTAATGATGACAATTATTATATACACGAACTCCGAGTTGGAAATTTTCAGGGAAAATGGTGAGCTACAAACGCAACAGGGGAAAAAACTCCTAGAGTTTAAAATGAGAGGGATTTGGGGATCCTCCCCTTCCAAAAAAATCAGAACACTGTAGAAAGCTGATCCAGAAGGCAACCAGTACTTTACACTGGATCAGACGTGCGTTTAAAATATTCCCTCCCGAACTATTTAGAAGACCTTTCGGCCTCTTTGTAAGACCCTATCAGGAATATGGAATACCAACATCACCATGGATAAAGAAGGATATTGACCAACTCGGATAGGCGTAACGCAGAGCAACAAAGATGGTCGATGGCCTAAAGCATTTGTTGTACCGAGAGAGGCTGAATGCGCCTGTCTTTGTCCCTCTATCCTATCGGCAACTAAACTACAGTCTACTCTGGACATTCCAGATTGAATGTGGCCAAGGCTGTTCAACGAGAATGGAGGATTTTTTGTGATTTTTCAAGTACAAAAGAATTACGTAATGATCCTTACAAAGTTAAGAGCGAACGCATGCGCGTATACCGTAGGACGTCCTCCGTCAACCAGCGGGTTGTCCGATTATGGTACTTGCTACCAAGTGAGATGCTGAAGGCCGGCACAATTCGCATGCTTAAAAGAAAACTTGATCGCGTAATTCTCGCCAAATATCGACTTTCACAACGCGGCTACTTATAGACAGTTTTGTAAAACGATTTGTCATACTCAGTCTTTCTGTACTGACTGGCAGTGAACGGGTGCGCTTCCTTATTTTTAATGTTATATCGTGAACGGTCAACATTCCATATTCTAGCAATTTTATTCCGAGTGCAAATACACGAAATCATTGTGCCTCTGCCTCTAACCCTTCAAATAAAGGTACAACTATCCAGGAGATAAAAACACTTCACGAAGGGACTTGGAGAGGCAGGTTGGGTTCTCCTTGAGGGTAAGGTAAAACTATAAAGGCGAATCAGCAAGTGAGAGCGAAGCGTCGTTTCAGTGCGCAGGGGATTACTAGGTGGTGACAGACTTGGTGGAGCAATAACGGGTTTGAGACCTTGACATTCCAGCGGACAAAACAGAATATTAATAAATAACTTTGATAAAGACCCGTCGGGGTCCCGTCATAGCAAGTAAAGTTAATTTTCATATGAATTTTAGCAGAGGTTGACAGAATCTGAACAATAAGCAATACAAAGTTATTGAGTAAGTAGGCCGTTAAGAAAAATTATGAGCAAGCAGTAAAAACTCCATCACAGAATAAGCCAAATGATCGGATTTATATTAAAGGAGATAAAATTGTCATTCATGAACGGCTAAAAATGCCGGCAGGACTGGCCTGCCTGTGGCAGTGCATAACGGATTATGGCGAAAAAAATGTTATCCATGATAAGGCAAGTATGGGGGTCAGACATGACTGGCCTGTGTGCGGTATCGTATAAGGGATTCAAAACGAACATCGTCAGGGCAGAATGAATACGCTGGATGAGGCTATTCGCGTCAAAGTGGCGAGACGAGAGGAACCCAGATGCGATCGGCTGCTTTCCGTTTCGAGCCCAGCCGAGCAGGGGGCAAGGAGAATACGAAAAAACTACTGGTATATCGAGAATACAGACGGTTCCGCCATGAGCGTCTGTAGAATGCTTGAGGTCGAACTGAGGAGATGACATCAAGAACCGCGCAAATCGTCGCTATGGGGGAGGACTGATAACAGTGGATTTGGTAGCCAATTAAAAACAAGGGGTTGTATGTATGTATTTAAAGGGTTGGAGGCAGGGTCCATGATGACCCCATTCATATACAATGCTCTCGCAGATTCGCACTCAAAATAAAGTTGCAGACATTTACATTGTGATCGGGTCACAGTACAATCGTAATGATAATGAATCACATCTGTTCACTGTAAGTCCGTATGGAAAGATTATGTATGGCAACGTGTTTTACAGAGCTGGCTGTGAGTAGTCATGTTTTAAAAGCCGGGTTTTGTCGAAAACCAAGTGGGCAAGTTTTCTTTTAAACATGCGATTTGTGTCACCCACGCGATCTCGCTTGGTAGCGAGTTCCATGCTCGGTTGTAAAGATATAAGTGAGGGCTTCCACTAAATCCCAAGAGGACCCTTCTCAAATTCAAGAATTTGAGTGTTCGGGAATGAGACGGTTAAAAGTGCCTTTATACCTTTCGGTGTAAGGTGTTTGCGTAATTTCGATTTGAATACCGATAAGCTAGGTGATGAATTAAGTGCTGGTGGGAGATTATTTCAGAGGAAGGCATAATTGGAATCAAAAATGTGGGAGCGCTTAGATATAGCGCAAACAAGCGGCGGAATCATCGTGGAGGGGTTACGCGTAGCATAAGACCGATCTTTCGGAGTTATAATGTTAATGAACGGAAGACTGGAGTTGGAGTTAATGCGAAAAAGGAAGCAAAAGCTAGCCCCGAGTCTTGTGATACATAAAGACTTAATGTTCGCCTGCTGATATACCTGATTATAAGAAGTACCGGATGCGACTTGAGAGAACAGTTTCCGGGTGAAAACCCTCTGAACGTTTTCGATTTTATTACAGGGACATCAAAGAAAGGGCAGTAGCATTCAAGGACAGGAAGAATAAGCATTTGATGTATTCTTAGCTTCATTTTTGGAAGGAAAAAATATGTGATATGTACCCACATATCTGTGCTGCTTTGGCAGGGATTCTACCTGTATGTGGCGATAGAGCAAGTTAATTTGTATAACTTACACCTAGGTCCTTTATTGTGAAGCATTCTGAGAGTGGGTTATTCTGAAAAATTATGGGACCAGGAAGTTTGGCAGCACCAAAGGACATGAAACTATACTTGGATGGTGAAAACTCCATCTGCCATGTTGAACTCCATTGCCATTATTGTAGTAAGTCGGTATCAATTTTTTTCAACACAGACATTTGCGGTGTCCTTAGAATATAAGTAAACATACTCGAGATCATCGGCATAAATAAAAGTTTGCGAATTTCCGAGTTCAGTCGAAATATCATTGATGTAAAGAAGGAAGAGTGGCGGATCCAGAACCGTGCCTTGAAGTACGCCACTCGTGATCGAGTAAGGTGTCGAACAGCTATTACCGACCAGGACTTTCTGATATCAGTTGGATAGATAGGACTCCATGAAGTGAAGTAGAGGCGGCCGGATGCCGAGAGCTTTCTAGTTTGCCAAAAGACGTCTATGGGGCACTTTGTCAAAGGCTTTGCTAAGATCAAAGTGGATAACTACCACTGACTGCTGCTCATTAGGAAGAGAAGTGATTAGCTTAATAAATTCCCAGTGACAAGTTTTGCAGGATCTTTCAGGTAAAAGTCTATGCTGATTAGAGCTCAGAAGTCGATTAGCTAGAGAATAAGCCAGAAATTTCATTGAAAATTATCCTTTCAGGACGTTTTGCTAGAGACTGTTTTTTGTGTACGTCCCGATAGTTATTCACATAGGACCGAGAGCTAGACTTGAAGACGGGAATGATAATTGACGTTTTCCATGTTTCAGAAGGAATCCTTTTTGAAATATAAACCGAGAATAAATGACTCAGCGATATGGAAAGGTCGGATGCCCGTTCAATAATCGAATTTGGAATCCCATCCGTTCCCGAGCAGTGCGAGTATTTCAAACGACTTATGTGTTTCTTTATGAGATCTGAAGAGACATCGATTGTACTTAGTGTCCTAACTGAAGGTGAACGAAAGAGCGGACTGGTCCGAATTCAGTATTAAGGTGTTTTGCAAAGAAAGCACAAAACAACTCCGCCTTGGTAGTACCATCGACGAGGAAGATTTTATTATCGTTTAGCAGGGGTTGAAGTTCGTGACCACGTTTAGAGAAGGACCGAGGAAGGCAGATTCTAAAGACAGATTTCGCAGGGTTTGGATCACTGAGAGCAAACGATTCTCTCTGTCCGTTGCACGTTCGGTGCATCCTTGAGACCATTTCTAAAATATATGTGATTTTAAGATGGACGGATGAAGAACTACTGGATAGGTCACGCAGCTGCCGTCTCAACTTTTAGTCTGTTGCGAAGAAAAAAAGAACGAAGGAAACAATGGACATGTCGTCACGAAGAATGGTTGCATCACTACAGGAGAGAAAGCCACGACAATCCAATGGTCTAACATGGTTATTTATTAAGTCGTTATCTACGCAATCGTAATTTAGGTATGTCCGAATTGTGATAGTCTTCTTTCAAAAGGAAAGCGGTAAGAAACAATGAATTAATACGCGGTCACTATCAAAAGGTCCTTTTTGAAAGCAACAAACAGAGGGGCAATGTCATTGGTAACGAGGAGATCTGAAATGCACCTATCCCCTGTTTGAGGGCGCATCAGTTGGGACCAGTTAACAAAGTTGAAAATATATTGGAAGGGCTAGAATCTGGGTGGACAGATATTGGAAAATCAGTCTTTTTTGTAAGGTTAAAAGTCCCACTGATTATTTTAACTTCGAAGCAGCTTCCGAAGTTTATTTAAAGATTTCACAGAGGTGTGAATCATCACTGGCTGAAGAGTTTAGTGGATTGTAGACAAAAAACAGTAATTGCCTTTCTATGCAGCGAAAAGGTAATGGATGCAAAGCAGAAGTTTCCCGTGAATGCGGACACATCCAGGTAATAGGGAGAGTGGTTTAGGTAGGATTTAGGATAAAGAAGACAACCGCCCCCACGACTATTCGTGCGGTCTTGGCGGTAAAAATCTAAGTCATCTATAAAAAGTGCAGTCAGGAATTTGAGAAGGCGTCCAAGACTCTGTTACACATATAATAGCAGACATCACTTTGAGATCAATTGCTCTGACTTAGGCCATCTTGCTTATAACAGATCTGACATTCAATAATGTACTATCTAATGTATTTCGAACAGCAAGGCTATTGTCGACGGTATTTAGAAAGCAAAATTGGAGGCGGATATGTAAGCTGCGAATTAATGATGTTTGGGGACTAAGTACCAGTTAGTCTAGAGTTATTGACGCACGGGAAGCAGCAAGAGAAGGCTGAGCAGAATACGTAAAGGATGTGGGATATAGTTTTCGAGCATTGGAATGCTAAGGGAATTAGAACAGGGATAGGCTTGTTAGTAGATAAATTGTGGAGGAAGAGTAGGAGGAGGAGGAGGAGGAGG
>CACRXP010000263.1:267634-295932 GCA_902702965.1 Spirometra erinaceieuropaei
ACAAGAGGCTTTTATGGTGAAAGCTCTGCTCATTTGGGTTGCCCATGACCAAAAGAGGAGAATGGAATTCTTTCAGAAGAACTTTTCTGTTTTGTTAAGACTGTCTATGGTAAGTTTCTATTTCGATCACGCCTCTCGCACGAGTCTTTCGACACAGTTTTGGTTGCATGAGAGATGTGAATTGTAAGAAGGAAATGTAAACCATATATGAAATACGGAAGCTATTTCTTTGATACCTTTCATCCTGTTTAGACCCAAGAGTACAGTACGCTTAGTCGACTTGAAAGTTTATAGATAAAATGCGGTTTTATTTCACTCCATCTGCCTTTCTGTCCCTAGACCGCCTCACTTTTGATATTCTTCGTGAAATCCTTTTTTTGTCACCCCCCTCTAGTGATGGGCACTTTCAAAGTTCTTATTAACTCAATGCAGTTGTGAATGCCGCCAGTATGTAGAATCACCGAAACTAATTATAATATGGGTGTGGTGTGTTTGTCGAGCAGCAGGAAACTGATAACAGACTGCGTAGCTCATAGCTTGTTTAAGCATTTCATGCAATAATAGCCAGGGAGCATTATCTGCAAATATATATTTACCTAGAACACTGATCTACTGGAAAATTTTAGAAGAATCTTGCGGACTGGAATTTGACTCATCGGTCGTGACTGAAATTTTGCCTTTCTGACAGTTCGTTTTTTCCAGACTTTTCTATTTGACTAGTTTTGCGCTACGGATTAACCAAACAAAAAATTTTTCGGCACAATGTGCGCAAAGGCTAAGAACCCATAGCTTGAGATTTTCCGTAATACTTTCGAGCTCAAAAGACCTATTTGCTGCGCTTGCATGACTGATTAGTAAGTAGTATAAACCAACCGCAGTTTATATAAGGGATGCATAATGCCATTGCTTCCCAAGTTTTGCAGATTTGGTATCTCTACGAAATGTTCAAGTTTTAGAAATGTTTATTTATGGGAAAATTTGAGATGCCCGAATACGTTTTCATGCAGAACTCTGCCTGTTGCTCACAATGAATGCAAGGTGTTCTATATCTACTGAAATATTCGATGGATATAGAACTTACTGTCACAGAAGACAAGCTTTCCTATAAAATTAACGTAGAACGATCCTTTTGTACATCTTTTTCCAGCGCGTACGGTAGAATTCGTATGAGCATCGAAATCAGCAAGAATGCGTAGTAATGAATTAGTTTTTTTTTTCACGTGAATTTCCTGCAGGTCATCTGAAATATAACAGCTTGAACGTCGCGGACAGCCACGTTCACTGTGGCCCACAAGGTTGGCCCTACGGCGATGGCTTACGCGTGAATCCGTTCATAGCGGGGCAGATTTGCGGGACATCTACCTTTCTCTTCCCCCTTCTCAATCACCGTGTTCCAAAGACAACACCTGGTCCAGGTGGCCGAAAATGAGCGCGAGCGCAGTGGCTGACTGCCAAACAGCTCGTCTACGCGTACGACACGCGACCTGGTCGCTGCTGTACGTACCACGTTACTATAAGAGCGACTAGGGCCACACATAAGTGAGAGTGCCATGCAGGCTGCATTAGGGAAGTCATTGCTGCCTGATCTTCAGTCCCCAGAGGTATCCGGTTTAGTCGGTCAGTAGGCGGCCTTCGAAGCCCCCACTGGTAGTGCATCGTTATGGGTTCAAATGTGTTAGGTTTATTCTGGTGAGGAGTGCACTGATGTGCCATGAGGGCGGTTCCTCCAGTGTTGGCCAGCTGACTGTCTGAGTGTGTCTGACAACTGATGAGATCGGACCCAATGACTTACAAAAACGAACTTTTGTTTACGTGTGTCACGCACGGACTGGTTTCTACTATGTGTATGGGCCAGGTTACACCGAATGGCATGCCTCCCACTTAGGAGCGTATTTACCTGTGCGTGTCTTTTTTCGCCATACTGACGCTAGCAAAGTGGATCGCGTGTATGCCGCAGGAATGAAATGTGGTGTGTCGCGTATTATGCGGAGTAGGTATGTGTGTAGCCGAGGGTGTTTGTATGTAAGCTAGACGAGGTTTTTTGGTGGTCTGCGCCGTGCTGTTCTACGGAGGGTTTTTGTGGATACGTCTACGGCCAAATAGACCCATGCGAATATCTGAGCAGGTGAGACAAAGGGACGGGTATAGGTGTATGCTGGAGGTCGTGTCATCGGTTCGCCGGTCGCAGTGCTGTGGATTCACAAATAGTTGACCAGGCTGATGTGTGACATGCAAGTGCGGCTGTAATTGGGGTTGGTTGAACATGAGTCCCCATTGCTGATGGTAATGCTAGTAGTGCTGCCGTTAGTTATGGGGTGGATGGGTTTACTTCCGCAAAGCTACTGGTGATGGCAGCGCCGTGTGCTGGGGCAGTGGTTTTTGCGAGTTATCGCGGCGGTAAATTCGCGACAAGTCCGACAAGTCAGATGCGTTCTCCGAACGTCAGCTGGTAGTGCGGCATTCTGACAGGTGTTGGAGGTCTGCAGTGCTGGTCCTTGCCTCCCTCCGCGTTTTGGCCTCTTCCATACGATGGACGTAGTAGATTGCGGTTCCAGTTCCCACGGAAACATGCCACGCCCGCTGATTCGAGGTGATGTCTTTCTGAGTTGCATGATTGATACGTTGATGTTTGAGGGATGTCTTCAGGATGTTCTCAGCTACGCTTGCATACGCCTTGTCTGCGAATACCCGAAGCCGCTTGAACAGGCGCTCGTCAGCCATCAAGGCGTAGCCGCACCGACACAGTTGTATCTGCCTCAGCATGACGTGGATACTGAAGACGCTGGCTCTAACCAAAACTTCCGTGTTGGAGGTCCCGTCCGGCCAACCCAACTTCGTTATTTTGCGGAAGCGACTGAGATTAAAATGGCCGTTTCTTTTCTTGACTTTCCTAGACTGCTCATGTCTCCGCCCCTTGCAGAGGCGTTATCGTGATGGCGTTCCCATACATATCCGAGGTAGACGAATATACCCACAGACGCTAGGCGCGTTCTGTTCACCTTAATCCTGGATTCATTCTGTTAATCAGATGATGATAGTTAATACATAACCACCCTTTCCCGTGTTGCTGATCAGTTGAAAGTTTTCAGCCGGAGGCAAAGAAATCCATTGCCAAGGTATACACAGGCAAAATCAGCACACTGCCGCTTGCAACTGGACTTCGACCTATTTTCCTTGCTAATTAGTTTTTTTGAACTTACCCAAGCAATCTTTTCTATTTGATAGCATTTCGAAGAACTATAGTCAAAGTCTGTTGAGTTTATGCGCACACACCGGCGTTTTTGGTCTGTAGTTCATGCAACGTATTCAAATCTGCCTCATGGTGATTGTTTGATATTCTTATTAAATTTGTCAGAATAAGCAGTCTAGGGAGCAAGTTGTCTTTCCAGTTTTCCATGGTCGTTTACCAGAGTTTCCAATTTTTTTTATTAAGATGAAAACCTATGCATGCTTCCTCACATTATCCTTCGATTGGTTTAGGTCAGCGCTGACGACCTACGACAGATTGTACAGGACCCTGCGTTCACGAAGGCGGGTGCTGCACTACGTTTACTGATGCGTTGGTTCTTCTCAACGTATGGGTCTCCACTCTTCTCCGGAGAGCAGCTGAGCGACCTCCCCTCACATACTTTAGCTCTGGCTTCCGAAAGCGACCTTAAAACAGGTGTAGGAGGCGACACCCTTCATTTTTCCCAGGCAGGTCAGTTGTTTTTGCTCGTGAACCCTGGCAGCGAGTCGGCTCGTGTTGGGACTGACTTTCGCATCTACTCTGTTGGTGGTTTTGAAGATGAATATCTTCTGGGAGGTTATCGACACGATCGTTCCTTCCGCTGTAATACTGATTTCTATGCTTACTCTTCGGACCTGAGAAAAATGGTTCTTTGCCCACCTCTGCCTGGGGCGTCCAGAATATATCACGGAATCGCCGCATCCCATACGTGCATTTATCTGACTGGTGGACAGCTCGAAGATGGTACGATTCTTGACAGGTGACAACAGTGGACTTTCAAGAGATTCTGTTTCTAATAAAGAGCCATTTTGCGCCTCATTATTGTCTTTTACTCTAAGAGTCCATTTTTGGTATTCACAGCATGATTAGTTATCACAGGTTATCTTCTCGAGGTATTGGCAGAGGCCTCAAGTTCACAATGTCCATTGAATGTTTACAACACTTTCTATGAAGACGTTCGCCAGTCTTGGACGCATGTTTCTCTGACGTACAACCGTATTGCAGTCATATCTTTTAAATCAGACTCGACCAACCGACATCAATTTGTAGGGCTTAGGATATTACTTTTCCCTAGTGACCATCACTTCTTGCATTCCATTTGTGAGTGATGAACTGGATACTAGGTCGGCCTTCCTAGATCGCATCGGACTTTGTTCTCTCTAGTGCAGGCGTGACCTATGCTTGGGGAAAAAGCCGGAGTATGCAAGGTTTCTGTTCAGCAAATACTGCTAGAGGGATCAGAAATCGAACTCTTAGTAGTAGGAAGCTGTCTATACATGAATAGGATGCATCACGTCAGTCAGGTGCAGTAGTCTTACTAGTAAAATCGACGTACACGACCTCTATTTAAAGAACCATTGGACAACTGGTCGATTAACTAAATGGCTATTTAGTCTAACCCAACTGTGAAAAACGGCGTCTCGGTGGGATTCGAACTCACCACAGCAAGGGGAAGGCTTTAATACAGCCAACGCTCTACCCACCTAAGCTACAAGGCCCCACCGGCAGCCGTGAGTCCTGCCCTCTGCCGGACTCGTCATGATTTTTCAGGGCCGGAAGGATGCCTGCAACGCTAGGCTTTGCCCTGACATAAGAAATTTTCGAACAGAGGGCAAGCACCGTGGTGGTGGCGGTGGTGGTCTGGATAAGACTTCTCGCTGTCAATAAATAAGTTTGCACGAAATACACAACCCCACTTGTGGCGGCTACGACCCCCTCGCATTTCCAGTTCAAAATCTTGTCAGATACTCCACCTAATGGAAACATGCCGCGGTCCTGAATGTCCTCCATTTTGCCTCTGCCTATTTCCAGACAGTCTTGTACAAACCCCAATCCTCATGAATTACCTCCAATGCTGATAGCAACAGTCGGTATCTTGTCTTCCCACTCTTCCATTTCCTGGCTAGCCATAATGATAAAAAGCTGAAATTTCGAAACCGGAGTTCCTACTAGAAAGCCTACGGGAACGCTGAGGTCCCCACTGATAAGCCGTAATCCTTGCAGCTCGGTTATGAAGCGGCAGAATATTAGCAAAACGTGTCTGAACTCCTAGATAGTACCTGTGCTATCAATGTGGTAAATTATGCAACACGTTTATGTTGACACGGTCCCTAGTGGACCTTAAGGAGGACCTCAGACACTGAAACCGTTGAGGACACCTAAGTCATGAAAGGTCTTTGCGAGCAGTCCTGATTACTCCACTAGTTCGACTACTGGAGCTTATTCTGCCTAACCTGTCGTTTTTTATGGTTCTGGGTGACAGAACTTGGGGCGATTGAACTTGTGTCGAGAATGCCGATAAAGACTGCCCATTTCTGACCTATATGACAACATCGATCAACTATGAATTACACTTTTGTTCTAAGTAAAAAGACTTACAGTTGCCCATGATGCTCTTGAATGCAATTAATCTGATCTGCGCATAGAGCCAATGGTTAGGGCATTGGACTTCTTATCAACAGGTGGCGGGTTTAAGCCTCGGAGGTCGCATACCTCAAGGTTGGGTATGGCTGGCTGACTTCGGCTAACAATCCAGAAATGGGCACCCCAGTCTCCTTTATCTTCGCCGTTAATGTCATCTTGCTCATAATACTAGCCGCTGAACGACTGCTGGCGGTGCTCGACATTAAGCCCTAAGGTACAACGAGACGAGTGAGTCCCATAACGTGGTTGGCGAGCGCACCTCTGCCATAGAGTCATTTGTTCACCTGAGTATTTGTAGGTTAGTTTAGGATGTTTGTAAAAGGGTTAAGGTTATCCTACCATGATCAGTGAGCAAGTGCCTTTAGTGTCCACGCGACAATTCATAGTAAGTACGCCATCTTCTCCTTTAAAGCTCAATCTGAGTTAGACATTCACATGGCACCAAAATTATCTCCTCCTCCTCCTTTTTCGCCAAACGCATAGCTGCGAGCGCTTTAACTTGGTGGAGAATGCCTGGCATCACATCGCCAATTTGGACGCTCCCCGCTTCCACCACGGACTTGCTTGTCTTGACGGCGTTGTTTACCTATTTGGTGGCTATCGTCTGGATTCCGCTACCTCAGAATCGATACCTTCCGACAGCGTTTTATTTTACAATCATGTCACCAATCGATGGATTAGCACCACCGAGTCGTTACCAAGGGAGCTTGTTGACATGGCTGCTGTCTCAATCCCCTGCCGCCGTAAGTCCAAAAATATGTGCATACGTGCGTGCTTGCATTAGTGTCGTGATCCAGACTATTAAGACCTGCTTTGACTACTCGCGTTCATATACTAAACGCTTATTACTTACGAGTGATGGTGCGAAGGGATTTCAAACAGGGCCTTGCATAGGCCGTCGGCTAGGAAAGGAGTGCTGCTTGAATCCACTGCTACTACTCACATTTTTTGCTAATGTTGACGGCAATGCCAGTACGCCAGCTGCATATAAGTGCCTCCTTTTTCTTTTTTCCTTCCTTCCTCCTTCATGTGGTAGGGACTTTAAATTTTTTCCTATCGACCCCACGTCAAAGCTCATATAGCAATCTCCCTGTAAGATTTGATAATGACTGCGTCATTTCCGACGTTGTCAAAGTCCCAGATCCCCAGGTTTCTCTCGCGCTCGCACCGGAATCACCATTTAAGTGTTGGAATAGAAGCCCATCGATCGCTCGGTTGGAGAGAATACAAGAGGGCCGACGACTTCGTTTCTCACCCGTCGTTGGTTCTAGAGGGGTCTTATTGTTCAGCAAGAATCTTGACTTTAAATTTGATGATGCAATAGTGCGGAGGAATGAGATGCATTCTGTATGAATGGACTTTGCAGATACTAATTTATTATAAAGACTTCAAATACACAGAGCCAAAGGCGACTACGAAGTCAACATGGGCTACAACAGTCGGGCAAAAAATGTTCACACTGTTCCGTTGTCCTTAACAGTATATACACTTCGCTACCATACCCTTCCCAGGGTCAGAATCTGCAGTACTCTATGGGTCGTGGGGATTTGTATGAATTTGGATGCCATTGGACTACATAAACACGAAGTTCTTTGCTGTGTTCTCGATAACGCTGTTAGCTGTCACAGGAAGTCTTATCAACCCCCCCGAAAGTATACGAAAAGCGCATTTTTAGTGTTGGGAATGTTCTTGGTTTCTCATGTCTGTAGAGAATGTTGGTGGAGTTTATGTCAGACACCCACGCCTCCAACAGGTCCCACTTTGTCTTATTGCCGTCCCGCCCCAGTGTCCGCGTGCCCTCGAAGTCGAACTAGTGCCCCCCCCCCTCCAGCATGAGTAGCGACTTGAGATAGTGGGTGACCTCGCAAAATACTGGAGTACAAACCGGCCGTCCGGAGTGGCGACCCGCTGTCCCAAGTCGCTCCTCACACACTGGAGGAAGGCCATAAGTTCGGCCTTAAAAATGACCCATACCCCCATGAACGGGCTCTGCCAGCCAGTCATTGTACTCAACTTCATTGCCAGTCGGCCCATATCGGAAAGTTCGTTAGCATACGGAAGAGGAAAGAGTGTGGGGTCGGCTGAGTCCGGATCAATCGCATAATTCCCTGTTCAGACAAAAGAACGCGTTTTGAGGTTTTCACGACAAGCGATCAATCATGACATGGGAAGTTGACAACGGACGGGAAGACTCGGCTGCCAACCAAACTCAGCCTAAGGCAGCACTGGTTGCCTCCGAATGAAGTTCTGTGGCAGTTCTTCAGGGAGAGATCCAAGGTCTCCTCTTCGAGAACTGGTCCTTTTGGGGTTAGGGACCACCATGTGTGCCTCGCGTACACTGACTGACTAGTTTTATCAACCACTGTTCTCCTCACTTCGTCCTGCCCTTTGAACATGATGGGTGTGGGAGGAGAGGGCGAGACGGCCGCCTGGAAAGTGTCCTCTATAAACAAATTCACAGGTCAGTACAATATCCCTGAAACAATGCTGGTCCCCATCGCCTTCGATGCACGAACTATCGATGAAAGGACCAATATGCTTACCTGTTTGTGTCACCTATTTCTTCAAAAGCTTTTACGAAGTTCTTTTACAAGGTGTCCCACGGCTCCCAGTTTCTAGGCCATTTCTTGAGTAAAGTTTTCCCGTTCGTGAGCTGATTTATTCCGAACCCTAAAAATCCCCGATTTTTATTTAGATTTGATTCTTCTTCTCGGCGGCCTGGAACGTGACGAAGGAGAACTGCACTGCACTGACATTGTTCTAGCCTTCTCATCCTCCTCTGAATGTACTCCGGTGACTGCCGAAGGAGGCGGATGCGCTGGTGTGAACTCCGGCTTCACCTCAACAGAACTCTCTGAACCCTACAAGGCCAAGTGGAGGCGTCTAAGACGAATGCCACGTCCTCTTCGTAGTGCAGCCGGCGTCTATCACGAACTAAGTGACACCGTATATTTGGTCGGAGGTCGTCTCCCCAACGGGAATCCGACAAACGAGATTTTATCATTTGCTATCTTTCAGGTAATTTGCTATATCATTGGTGACCCCCCTCCGTACAGGATTGATTTCGCGATCGTTAACGGTTATTAGTTTGAGTCACCTCACTGAACAAATGCATACATATAACCAGGTCGAGGACGATCTCCCGGGGGGTCTTGAACATAAGTTAGAAATGTCTTGTCCAGGGCTCTCACCTTCCGCCATCAGAGAAGCGGAGTTCTCACAATGTAAAGGACATACTTGAAACATCCACCTTATTTTCGTATCTTATGATCGTTTTACATGGAATGATTCTTGGAAATGGGAAATCTCGTTCAGTGAAAGATAAGATTTACCCGTCTGCATTTTCGACTTCGCGCTAACGCACCAGCGAGGACGATTACTCACATGCCCAGGTAGTTGTTACTCGTAGGACGCGGTTTCTGATCACTTACAGGCCTGATGGTGAGCAGACTACATTTGCATCAATGAATGTGATCGTCCTTCGGCAGTACTGTGTCGCCCAGCGTGCTACTACACAGAAAGCCTCGTCAACCGGAGCACGCGAAAGCCTACCCAAAGACCAAACAGCTAGAAACCCAAATGGCGGTCGCTATTGCACCTCAGGGTTCTAGAAGCCGTCGGTCGCCCTTTGAACCACCCCGAATCTGAATTGACTGCAGTCTCAAATAAATACTCTGACGTCAAACTTTGAACCCCGCCACAGGAGATATGCGCTGTATCAGATGCAGTTGCGGACAAGACGTCTATGTAGGGAAGGCTTAAAAATTACGCGAACACGAGTGGCCGGTCATGCATCAGAAGTGGAGATTAACCACAAGCCACGACCCGCTCAACAGAAAAGACCGACCAACAATTCTACACGCGACTGCTCAACAACTTCACCCTGTAAATGCTCGTTTAATTTCTTGTCTAGTGTCAAGCTTTAGGACGCCTCCAAAACGTTGGACGAAAAAACGGCGTTTCATCTGCAAAAACTTCTTTTGCCCGACTGCTACCCGAAGTTCGCCTCTTTAGCAGTGCCGACAGGGCTACAAATTCTGTGAGCTACGTTGGTGGCTGACTCCTGTGAATGGAATGGGCTAATAAACTTCTTTGAAACCTTTTTCCTATTAATTTATTCCAAATAACTCGCTTTTATAGAATGGACTTAGAATTACTGCTTTTAACCTAACATGGGAGAACCGGGGCCACCGAACTCCTCATCCAATAGAATAAGTTGGCTTTCTGTTGTCCAGAAGATGAAGATGCGATCACCGGAACAAGAAATTTATTTGCCTGACGTTTCGGATCCTTACTCGAATCCATCATCAGAGACATTAGCAGATAAAGGTGATTGTGGCACCAGGAGCGCAGTATTTATAGCACGTGGCTGCCGTGGGACCGCATGCGCACTGCAATTAACAGTTCTCGTAATCACCGCTGGGGCCGTAATTGATGCGGTGGTGGCTTGTCGGTCAGAGTCCGAGTCATTAATGGCCGCGATTTCGTCATCCGTGCTGGATGCTGGTCATCGTCACACCAGCATCCAGCACGGATGACGAAATCGCGGCCATTAATGACTCGGACTCGGACCGACAAGCCACCACCGCATCAATTACGGCCCCAGCGGTGATTACGAGAACTGTTAATTGCAGTGCGCCTGCGGTCCCACGGCAGCCACGTGCTATAAATACTGCGCTCCTGGTGCCACAATCACCTTTATCTGCTAATGTCTCTGATGATGGATTCGAGTAAGGATCCGAAACGTCAGGCAAATAAATTTCTTGTTCCGGTGATCGCATCTTCATCTTCTGAACTGCTACCTGGAACTCGCCTGTTCGCTTCTATCAGCAGAAAGAAGACCCTCTGCCTCCCTCATGATTTCTGACGCGCACCGCAGGTTAAAAAGCCAACTTTTTGTTTTACAGAATGCACATTTTTCGAAGCAGATGTTCTTATGGTAAGATTGCCTATCGATTACTTCCTCCGCTTGCGCATCTCAGCAGTTCGATCGTCGCTGCGAACTGTGTCCGCCATGTGCTCCACAGCAGGGTTAAAGCAGGGACAATAACTCGCGCGTGGTTTCTTTTATAGTGATGGCAGACTTGCGTAGCATCTACCACACTCTCCTCCCGCGCCTAAGCCTTGTGTCAAGACAGTCAAGAGGGCCGGACGCGGGAGAGAACGCAGGTGACTGGCACGTCGAAAATCCGTACCTAGGCGTGCTACCACACCCCCTGGTCCACAACAAACACTTGACCGGGATTTTAAACAAAATGGGGGCGGCTCGGATCCCATCGAGTGGGAGTACCATAGAGGCCGCATTAAGAAGGAGCCATTGCAGCCTGACTCTCAGCCCACCAGTCGGCCACTTCACACAAACGCACAACCGGCTGACGGCAAGGTTCGAACTATCGCATCAGTTAGAAACCTTCCAGACCACGGCTTTTAGCTCACCGTGATAGATTCAAACGCGTCAGATTGTTGACAGTGATGAATATGTGCCGAGTCCGTCGATCTCTCTCTCTCTTCCCACTCTCAAGTACCAGTTTGCCGTCCGAACCGGTCAGATGTCTGATACCGGAAGTGGGCGCCGTGGCTGACAGATCTAGAGAGCCCGTCTGCCCGCGCCACATGCACGACTTGATCCTCTAAGTGCACACACCAGGACTACACACACAAGGGGGAAGCGGCTCGGATCGCACATGTGTGGGAGTGCCATTAATAAGGAGCCCTCGCAGTCTAACTCAGTCCACGAGTCAGTTACTCAGCTCACAAACCCACAGCCGGGCTGACTGCGTGGTCTGAGTCGAAGCGTCAATTGGCATGTGTTGCGGCGATTTACCGCAAGTTTTCACGAACGCACACGTGACCGAAAAGGCCCATGCGACGGGCGGACGTGCGGGGACAGTGCTGGCAAGTAAGGCGATGGCGTCTGATGTATGTTTGTGCTCTAGGCGCCAGTTCGCCAGTTTCTGTACGATAGATTCGCAAGTGGCTCGCCAGGCCGGTGTTTAAGGCGAACATGTGGTGACGGTGTAGGGTGGGGGAATGTCGGGTTAAGGGTCGTTGTGGTACTATTAGTGGAGGGCGCTCTGGTCGATGGAGAGTTAATTGGACTGGGGACAGGAGGATTGGTGGACGTGCATGATGTGTTAGGTCTGTCGATACGGCAGTGACTTTTGTTGTTATGGATGCGCATATGGCCAAATAGACCCATGCGGCGAATGAATGTGCGTGGAAAGTCTGGACAATGAAGGCAGATGCGGCGAGTGTATGTGGAGACTCCTGGCACTGGTGTGCCCGTCGCGGTGCGATGAATTTGCAAGTGACCGACCAGGCCAGTGCATGAGGTGAATGTGCGATCGCGATGGGGACAGGTTAGGACCGAGTCCTCATCGTTGGAGGTGAAGGTGGCGATGCACGGGCCGCCGGGAGCGTTTTGGTCGGTTGTGGTAGTGGAAGCTGTGGTGATCGCCGTCGTCGTCGCGGAGGTTGTGGCAGAGGGAAGGGGGGGATTGAGATGGAAAAGGGAACGGAGGGCGGGATGGGAACGGAATTACCGGGTCTCCGGACACAACACCTCATACCCTCATCTGGCTTAATCTGCCGGTCGAGGCGATTACCGGGGTTCGGCCTCTAGGCAGATCCTAACTTCGAGCAGCCAACATCTGCATGGTGTGATCTGCCACTCGTACACACATGCTCCTAATTGGACTCCCCTAAATCCCTGTTTGTATATCCACAACTCATTACAGCCCCAATTCTGACTTCACTTAAAAATAGGTCATCTTACTACACGCCTCACTTTGTTATCTCTTTGTCCCTATTTTGCGCTTTAGGAGCAGTGGTCTTTCGTCACAACGCTCGCCATCCCACGCTACGGTTGTTCTGCTCTCATTCATCGAGAAAAGTTATATGTCCTAGGGGGAAAAACTTTACCTCCCCTTCTGGATGCTCAGTGGCATGCTTTCCACTTCAATGACGGCCCCGATCACTACCATCATCAGTCACAGCCTCGGGCGACCACTTCCACACTCGCAAACGGGCCTCATGTCTCGATTAGCGTGAGCCATGCAGGCAACGCTGCCCATGTAGACCAGCCCTTAACGATCAGACTGTTGGCCACGCTGGACAACCCTCTTCACCAAATGGGTGTCGAGGACCTTCCAGATCTGTTGGACGGAAATGAACCACAACCGTCGACCTCCACAGCTGGTCGTCAGCAGAATTCCCCTGCCTCTCCCTCCTCTCCATCCTCTTCTTCCACTCCCTCGGTCTTATCGATCTCATCCTCTTGGAACTCTCTGTTTCCTCGGGGTCCTGCTGATTCAGCGCACTTTACCCGACTGGCACAAGTGAGTTGACGTCACCATCCGCAACCACCTTCAGAGTTCCGGCGGTCGCCCATCTTGACGTCCATAGTCCGGTAGATTATCCAGCCGGTGTACTGGCTAGGGAGGGACTAGTTGACAGAAATTTTGGGAAGCCTGAAAAGTGATGAGGGACTTATGGAAAAATCTCTTTAGGCCATACTGACATGAGAGGCATCGTCCGCATTTCCTCAGAGACCAAATTCCGCCACATTGCCTACGTCCGTATCCACTCTGCACGGGCGTCCACAGTTCGGTTTATCGAGATGTGGATGGTTTACATGCAGCCGCGCCGGTGTGGTATGTGAGCCTTACTGTAATCACTTAACAGTCAGTGCAGGTTGGTTACCCTAGTGCATTTCGTCGTCTTCGACTTCACCCATCCTGTCGCTCTCTAGCCAATTCCCTCATAAGTACAGTAAGGCTCCCATGCTGGGAGCAACGAAGAGGCAGTCAGCTCGAAACCTGACTAAACTATCCGTAAGTGCCTGGTGAAATCCGGTCACCCGCCACAGATCTCGAGTATGGCAATGCATCATTCGGGACATCACACAGGCCAGATAACGAGACTTGGTCACCTCCATATCAAGTACGAGCATGGAAGGGCCTGTTGGACACCGACTCTACGTGAAACCTAGAAATGCTGTCACGCTCTGTGAGTTGTCATAATATTGTTCTACCTACCAAAAAAAAAAACAGTTCTGTGAGCCCCAACTCCGTTTCCTGATTTTCGATGATTCAAAATAGTCAACCTTTAATGCATCCCTCTTCGTTTTCCTCTTCAGCCCTCCCTTAGGACTTGCTACGTCCCCGAAATTTGGAGGCTCGTCAGTTCTGTGGAGCAGGCTATGCCTTCTCCTATTGTACCTTTAACAACGACCGTTAACACGCCCTTTGGCCAGCCCGGCACGGCCGCCGTTGACGCCGCATCTGCTACTTACAGGCCTCCTTCACTGTCCGCCCGACGGCTTCCACCGCGAGACTTCGGCCGTGATCCATTCTCACCCTACCGTCTGGAGCCTATCCGCGTCGACGAGGCTGTGGGCTGTCGCCGATGCGCTTCCGGTTTGACACCTACTCTACGCCGCGTCCGCTGCATGGCACGCTACTGCCTGGCCCCCTTCTTTGTCGCTGACTCGGAGACTTCTCTGCCCCCAGCACAAGCCGCGCCTACAACTGAGTCGCGCTCCACTGGCCCGGTAAGTGTGACTACTAGGCTTGGAGCTAAGAACAACAGTGACAGCAATGAACCTGCGGAGAACGAACCTCATTCCAACCTGTAAAAAATCGCCCACCACCGGTTCTCTCCCATATACACACCTCCGCGTCCCCTGCATGAACTTTCTAAAAAATCCAATCCAATGCCCTACTTTTCTTGTCTTTTTTCACTTTATCAAAATTGACATTAAACTGTGAAATCAGCTCATAGTTCTTGATTCCTCCTTGCTGGCCGTGTTCGTGTTGCAAAGACGTCATACATGTTGGTATGCTTGTGTGAATGCTCGCCGCTGTTCCTGTTGACGTCAACAACTATTCTGTTATCGTTAAAGAAGTGGAAAGGGACTTCGGTTCGCAGTACTATGGGTTGATATATTCTAAACGCCCACAAGGTCCACTTACATGTCTCGGGATAAGTGGGGTGCGTCTATGACCATCGGTTTTATATTTGCTTATGCTCGTTTTTCTGGATTTCCCGAGAAAGTCTTGCATAGGCCAAACTGTTACCTACCTCAGTAATGCATAACTTGATGTTGCACCATAACTCTGGTCGAATATCTGCTGGACGACTCGCATTCACTGATTTGTGAGCCACGAGTGCAACGTACCGACAAGAATGAACTCAAACAGGTAAATTAAGCCCACTGTGGAACAAGTGGTCTCATTTTTACGGGAACTAAGCGGACTCCCAAAGGGTATATTACCAAAAGAATCAGAGGTCATGAGAGGACTAAAATTAGTTAAGTACATCATAGTACTGACTGTTTAGAAATGGCCAACAACATTCGTACTGGATCGAAATAGGTTAAATCGATTAGGAAACGCTCAAAGTCGCTTATAAACCAACCCAGACGAACAGAATCTCGTCAAACCATTGGCTGCGGACAAAGCCTTCTGGTTCTATGCGTCACCAGAAACCCGCAAACTCCATGTTTTAAAACGTCCAATTGATGCTCAAGGGTGGCAGCTCTATGTCTAACCTGACCAAGTACCGGTTAAATTCCCTCCAAAAACGGTATAATCACTTCAGTTAGTTCTCCAACTTGGTTCTATGGTCTCCGCGGACAAAGACTGTAGCCTGATGAAAAAAGCACTGTCTTTCGACGTGGTATCACTCTTTTCGTCTACCTCTATACTTGGCGAGACATGAAAACCCCTTAGTTTTGGACCACTGCATGGCTAATTATATTTTATTAACGGACGTACGAGCAGGCACAAGGAACCCCGATGTGCTTCACCATCTCTAATCTACAGTACAACTGGTTTTGCAACGACTCAGAACGTTTTCTTTACTACAAACTTCGTTGTTGAGGAAAATAACACTACGAAACGTGTTGGATCTATTTAACCCCATTTTTTCTACCCTCTCAATCTCAAGCTGGGCGTTGGAGAAAAAACCGTCACCCTTCAATAATGTTTACGTCGCATGAATGCCCGGTAAAGGACTCAAAGCAAAGGGTTATCAGATGTCAATTAGCATAGCATTGACACTTAGCTGCTGCAGCATCCAACCAGTTGTGCACCAGCAGACCGGAGTCTAATTCCGTCGCAGCGGCCGGGCGAAATAATCACAGGAAGCCAGATATTTATGCAACTGATTATCGAGGGACGGCTGCTCTAGTGCAGCCGCGCTGCCATTGGTGACTAGGATTGTCCTTGTATGTTGTTCATGAGCGCTCCGCCAACGTTCGCAATCGCTCCGACGGCAATATTACACTAAGAGGGCTTAAAATTTCCGCTTTGACCAGACAGTGGGCTGGAGCTCCAGCCCTACGCTGTCCATAGAGCGCTTTGAGCTATCCGTGAATATTGTACTTCTAGTAATGAGCTCGTCGCAGGCTGAGGGTCAGTCAAGTCGCACCTCCTTGGAGCCGCCAAGGATTCGACAACTTCCAGAAAATGTCGTGAACAAGATTGCAGCCGGTGAAGTCATTCAGCGACCGTTCAACGCGGTGAAGGAGTTGATTGAGAACAGCCTTGATGCAGGAAGTACGCTCATTCAGGTGAGTTTTGTTTTAGTTAACTACTTTGCTTATGTGTATGCTCACAACACCAAGAACTTTGGCTGAACTCAACCCCTCCCCTTGCTGTCGTGGGTTTGAATCCCACCAAAGTGGCCGCGTTTTTCACAGTTTGGTCAAGATGAATTTTTGGGCTTTGACTGATCTACCCGCTGGTCAATGTTTGGTTCGCGAGGCAACTATCATCAGTTGTACTGCGCTCCAACCAGTAGTCTGGGCTCACCGTGGCGCAATGAGAATCCCAGGAGTCTGTTTTGTTGAGAACTACCGACCTGTCATGCGTCCACCCAGGCCCGGCTGCATTTCGTTTTGGACTCAAGGAAGACGTTTCTGGGCGGCCGACAGTCTGGTTGTTGAGCTCTTTCTAACACCGGGTAACAATCGCATACAAACCGAGGTTACCTCGAGCTCGTATGAAAGCAGTTTGCACAAAGGAGTTTAGTAACTAATGACTACACGTCAGTTCCGCAAACTGCCAAACGGGGCTTGCAATCGCTTTGGAAGAATTTGCTCCTTAGAGTTTATTGGTCCTGATATAGTATGACCGATGATCTACGTTTTCGTCTTACTTGGGAGTTTTTTGGGGTCTGCAGGCTAAAACTCACTGAAAATGCGTTTCTGCTCATTCCAGCAAATAACCAACGCGGTAACCTATTCCCATTTACTTTAAGGGAGCTGCACTCGCCCTTCCGCTGGCAGGTTTCTCAAGCAGCCTTCTATGAACAAGTGGCCTCTAAGCCCCATTTCACGTAGAAGTATTTCCAACCAGGGCAAAGGAGAATAAAATTGTGGTTTTCCACTCGTTGTTCGTTGTCGGTTGGCCATATGTCAGCCCCATGCTTGAAGTCAACTCTAATTGGTCGCTGAAGTCAGATACTCAACTATCGAGCCATGGACCCACGCTCTGTCGGTTACGGCCCCGGGTATTTAGATTAACCTAGGAGTGCCGTTCGTCGAGAGATCCTAATCTCAGGATGTAATATTGGCCTTCAGTATTGCTTTGGGACTCCTGTCATCCGCCCCTTGTAGACACATATCCATACGTAAAAAGGACTTAGCGCCTGCTTCGGTGGTCACCCATCTTTTGTCAGAGAACTTCACCTCCTTCCTTTATGTTCAGCCACCAATGTTCTTTTGCTTTTCGGAATAATTCGGCTTGTATAAACGTCCTTCGTTGAGCAGGCTTCGCCGCTCCTTCTCTTATTCCGTCTCATGTTTGGAAATACCCTCTTGTAGTTGCGATCGGAAAAAAATAACAAGGATACATGAGAAGGCTGTGGTTTCTAGAATGTCAAAAAATATGTCAATTCCTAAATGCAGTTTGCCTTCACTCCCTCTCTTTCTCGAAAATAGTGCCGTCGGAAGACTATCGACAGTCAGCAATGCTTATCTTTTGCTCTGTTGCTTTTATAACTGGAATAGACATCCTGGCTGTCTGGTTTTCCTGAAGAGTATTTTAGTAGAGACATGAGATGAGAGACAGTTATCTTTTCGCCTTATTTTCTGTTTTTTTCATGTTCGTGCTACTTCAGCACGCCTTCGTTGCTCTTTTTAGGTTATACTCCGAGAGGGCGGCCTTAAGCTAATTCAGGTGCAGGACAACGGCCATGGCATCCAACCAGACGACCTGCCCATCCTCTGTGAACGATTTACAACGAGCAAACTTAAGGTATCTGACCAAATCCTCTCTTCTTTCTTCTCACATACTATGCTGTTTTTTGTTAACCCAGCTTGGGAGACAACGGCATGAAGTATCAAGCAGCACTCATTTAATTGTTCACGGACGTCCTTCAACATAGTGTGAAAATTTCAAAACCCATTCAACACAGTATATAAAAATTAGCACCTAATTGTATTGGCGCTTTTTGCTATAAGGGATATCTCTCTCTCTCTCTCCCTCTGTCTCTCTCTCCTCTCTCTCTCCTCTCTCTCTCTTCACAGTCAACTCTGCAGTCTCAAAGAAAGGACGGGGCATTTTTTAAAACCGAACTTACGTTCTGTCATTGCTTGATTGACAGCTTCAAACAAAAAAACAACAGATACACTAATTCCTCAAACCAGGGTAGTTAACATCTTCGGTAATTAATCAAACCACTTAATCAATAGTATTTTATTTTGTTGTTGCAACTCGAGCCTGAAATTTAAGGAACTTTTGGGCACGATGCTGACTACGGTGCTCGATTTGAAAATACCTAAACCGTTTCACTTTTTACGCATAGAAATTCCCAGATAATCTTCATTCTGAATCTTCAGTGCGGCAGCCAGGCTCGAAATAACTCGAATTTGTAGACAACTTTCCGGAAGTTCTATTGCAACGCATCGGATTGGTGAAGTAGGCAGCAAAGATTACTTAGTCGGACACGTATCACAGGTGGCCCGGTGAAGTTAGAGTTAGGCTGGTTAGAATCAAGGTTAGGGTTATGAGGATTAGTGTTAGAGTTAAGCCTAGAGAGGGTTGTGACTAGGGTGGGGTCAGCTTTAGGGGTAGGGTTAAAGTTGGACACGAGAGTAGAGGTACCCCCTTTGAATTCAGTATGATGCCGCCTGTATTACCGGGCAGGTGGGGGTCCGTATTTTCGTGTCCGATCGATTATTTTGTGTCTTAGGGCTACTAACTTTGAAGACAGAAGGACCCCCTACAGCTGATTTCGTGAGCAACACGAATCGTCTCAAAAACGAGAAAATTTTACTGGCAATAAATATCCTGAAGTTGTTGTTAAGGTGTCCCTGTCTCTGACTTTCCGAGTAAGCCTACATGTTCACAAATACATCCAATATTTGCAAATACTCATCTAGGCGCGTTTTAAAGAGAGGCAGTCTCATACGGCGCATCTATACTGCTTTATTTGAACAGGAATAAGTTTTATGTACCACCTTACATTATTGGTGGCACTTGTGGCAATAGCCGGAAAGGCCTTCTAAACTTGGCATTACCAGAGTTCAAAAAAGATCTCTTCATAGCCGCATGGGGAAATGGAGATAGTAATCGCAAGCTGGTTCATTTTACAGGCAAATAAACTCGGTAGAATTACTGAGGAGTAGAGGTCACCAGCCATTGGAAACCTGTATGCCAACGGAATGTGGGTAATAATGTAGTGCTACAAGGCGATTTCTATGCAAAACACTCATCCGCTCAGACAAATTATGTGATTTCCCTTCCTGCCTGAAAGCGATCTGTTAGAATCCTAATAGCCCATTCAACATCTATCTCTCCGGAGCTGAGGCCATTCACTTTGACCGAGCTAAATTAATGCGTAAGGATACTGTTCGCGAAGTCTTCGACGGGGTGCATGGTCTGTCCCACGCAGGAGAGAGAGCACAATACCAAGTCGTAGCCTTTGGGGGTAGCTATGGAGCAGGAGAGTTTAATCTGAATATGAGAAACAGCAATAATCGCTAGGAGCTAACGCACTCCAGTCCCGTCTTTTTTGAGACCTCCAGGCTTTAGTAATCAGGAAATTTGTCTAAAATTTCGAAATATAAACCTGGAAATCAAGCTTTATGTGCCGTCATCTGGTCCAACAGGTCGAGGTAGGATATCCATCAGTTCATTTATCCTCTGAAATTTCCCCTAAACCATCACGGTCCTTACTGACCTATTTGTAGCTTGAGCCTTCTTGATGGTTAATTCATAATTTTCCATGTGGAACGGTAGCTCCACTGGCAAGCATCACCTCAGCTTACCTAGCCAGCGTGCTCTTCTGTTTACTTTACTGTCGCAACAGAGGGTTCAAGGGATGTCCAGCAAGGTTTGTCACATCGGCGGGTTGCGCAAAAGATCCAGCTGCATGGATGGGCTACTTTATAGCTCAAGCCTTCTCCTTGCTGTCGTGGTTTCGAATTTCACCGAGGTCGCCGAGTCTTTCGGATGTCGCATTAAGGCGGGTGATTTTTGGAATGGGACCTGGTTTCCTTATGGAGGAGGGACCAGCTATGCTTTGGCATATGTATGGGGAGTTAGCCTTTGTGCCGGCTCAAACCACAGTCTTCGTGACTTAGATCGCGGTTGAGCTTAGAGGGGAGCGCGTAAGGGAAATATTACTCACTAGAATTCAGTACACGCGCGACGCACCAGTTCCTCCTATATGGAACTGGCGATAGACATCCGGTGGGAGGACGACAATCAGATGTCGGAGGGGTTTGAAACTCCAACCATCCTTGAACTCAGGCGCACTCACCTGGAGACTGCGTGCATCTCTCTTGACCCACGACTATCGTGCTTTTTAGGAATGGTGTAAATATGGACCATCTCATAACGAATGCAAATTCACCAAAAGTTGCAAATCTTGGCCTGATAAACCGTTCTAGTGACCGAACTTGCTAACTTTTCAAACATTCTCGATGTACGAGATTATTCAACATAACTCCGGTGTCCTGCTGATCACCACCCCATTTAAACATTCCCATTGGGTGGTTGCTTCCTTTCGTAATCGGCTGTACTTCTTGGAGAAGGTTGATTAGAAGGTGGTACCCTCCCAAAGCACATTTAATTCCTTTTCCAATGTCAGCATGCGTTAAACAACACGTTTGGCAACTGCGTGGAAATGGCTGAGTACGGCGCGGATGATCCCGTCTTTCGACCCGAAAGGAACAGTGTGCTGTAGCCTACAGAGCTTTGGCTGCCTGTCATAAAATCAAATCGGACTTCCAATTTCGAGTCAAAACTATTTGCAGTCATGACCTACAAACTTAGAAAGTGACTAGTTCAACATATGAGTTTTTCCTTCGCCACAAGTGTTACTGTTTGACACATTCTTCCTACCACAACTGTTATCATTGTCTACAGAGCTTTGAGGACCTGTCGCACCTGGCCACCTTCGGTTTCCGCGGTGAGGCCCTGGCCAGTTTGAGCTATGTGTCCCGACTGACAGTGACCACTCGCCCGGCCGGCCAATCCTTTGCTTTTAAAGTGGAATACCGTGAAGGCAAACCGCTCGCTTCAGCCCGCCCCTGCGCCGGCAACCCTGGCACCAACATTACCGCCGAGGACCTATTCTTCAACGTGCCCGTTCGGCGTGAAGCCCTTCGCTCACCTCGTGAAGAATTCACTCGCGTTTCGGAGGTTGTCTCGAAGTTAGTACTTGCTTCTGTCTCTCACATAACGGTTCGACCGTCGATTTCGACGATGTCCACCGTGTGCTCCAAAGCGGGGTGAGAGCAGGGACGATGACTTGCGGATTAATTAGTTCATCCTGATAGTGGGCTTGCACCGCATCCACCGCACTCTCCTCCCCCACCGAACTCGACCCAATGCCAAGACAGATTCAAGAAGACGGGAGGCAGGAGGGGGCGCGAGTGGCTGGCACGGCGAAAACTCACACCTTGGCGTATCACTACGCCCCTTGGTCCACAACCTACACTGACCAGGATCTTATACCGCAAGAAAAATAGGGGATCGCACAGATCCCAATAGGCACGGCACGAATCAGCAACTGGGCGTCCCACTACACCTCAATGTGGACAATTGTTATGGGTGCGCTTTCCTGATAACGCCCTCCGAGCTCCGACTTAGCCCCTGTTTTGGTCCAGCGCATCTACCGCATGGTCCGTTTTAGGGGAAAACCACACACACTCGCTTCTTTTTTCAGACAAGCCATTATCGTACGTTTCATGGCGCTCGATAGTCTCATAGTAAAAAGGTTGCCTGACAGCCCCACACTTCCCTCAGTCGCTTTGGAGTTAGAAAGGCAGGCCCTCAACCGATAAAACGGTGAACTGGCCTTAGTTGTTCTTTCTCCAGGAATATAAACGTTTCTGGCAGCGAATCTTCAAACCATCCTTTGCCCCAGGTGACTTCAGGAAAACTGGGGTCTCCTGTGTGAAATCACACTGGCAGCTGACAGTGGTGCGATGCTAAAGATACAGTTGCAAAAGAATTTACGTCAGGTAGGCAAAATCTCTTGAAAAGGGAGCATACATTTTCACAATCTTGTGAATAAATGCCGAAGTCGCTGTCATTAAAGTTGTTCGGAGCGACATTTTTCTTCTGAATTCCTGTAGCTGGCTTTTATCCGGCATAACATGCCAACTATCTACCCTCAGCAGGAGCAAGTAAATCCATAGAGCCTGCTTTAATAAGACTAAGGGTAAACGACTTTTCAAAAAGTGACCGTCTTTCGAAGGTCCAAGTTTGAATGAGAACACGGAGTAGTATTGTAACGATGGCTTAAAAACGCCCACCCCAGTTGCGGGATTTGTTTTCGCCATTTTTTACAAAGCCTATTATTCAAATGAATTGTGACCAATTGGAATATTCGCCGCACATGTTTAATTTTTTCCTAATCTTCGACCGACTTTTCCACCTCCTTTAGTCAGGGGATTTCTTTTATTTCGCGTAATCAAAGTTGTCAACACCAACAGTCCCCCAAGACTTCATTGTAAAATATTAAAAACTCGAGAGCAGTTACACTTTAGGGACAGAGGAATAAGTGTATGCTGGAGGGTTTCGCTCAACAATATCCGAGTTTCCAATACATAGACTATTTGAAGTCCAAGCAAACTATGGGGGGTTAGAAAGTCATACAGCTGGGCTTTGGGAGTTTGATTTTCCATTTTTTTGGTTTGAATGGGTAATAAAATAAGTGAGGATAGGGGTCAAAGAACTAGCACACTCACGAGAGTCTCAGAGGCGACTTTAAAACGTTCCGTCTCTCTGATTTTAACAAGTATACTTTGACGACACTAGAACAGAATTGAGTGTTTTGTCATGACGGGCTCGACAGAAAGGAAATTTCACTAAACAGCTGATTTAACTGCAAATAATTACATCGAACTAAATGGGGGAAGCAGAGGACGAGTGAAACTTTCATTTGGATATATATATGTAATTATATTATATATATCCTATGGATACCCTCTCCTACTAGCCCCGGAAAAAGTCGGCGGGAGACCAAGGGAGGACAACAGAGAGGTTGCTAATACCAAAATAATCAAGGTTAGGGGGATAAGTAGTGGGAACGAAGCATGAGATTAGGCATGAAATGATTCCGGAATATCTTACTTTACTCTACGGATGTAATAGTAAATGGAGGTCTCAGAACCTCCAACCGTGCTATTGTAACAATTTGTATCCACGTTTCGCGAAGACGGCAGAGCATGTTCGCCTACCTTTTTCATAATGGAGCAGCTTTGCAAGAGAAGAACCAAACGACCGCATCGACAACGACTCCACATCAGCTTCCGCCAGCAAATTCGAGTATGAGGTCAGGACCGCGCGATTTGCGCCCAGATCTCACCTATTTTAAAGTGACATCAGTGTACATTTTTAGGGTAAGGTGACACCATACTAACAGCTTAGGTACTAGCCAAAAGCCCATACACGCGTGTTTCGCCGATGCTTTGCCGCTGCATGGCGCAGCTGCGAGGCGTTCGGTTCGTCAGTGGGTCCCCCAGAATTCCTTGTGTTTTCTGGTAGATACTCCAATTTAGAAATTGTCGCTTTTTAGTTTCCTCAGAAATTATCTACGAAATTGGAGTAGATCAGTTTTGTCAAGGTCTATAGGCTCAGACCGAGAATTTTATACATGAATATTTGAGCCAAAGTCCGTCAGCCACAGCGGGTAACCGCGTAATATTCATTAACTGCCGACAGGCAGCTAGTAGTATACTTTCTTCAGCGAGCATTCTCTGAACATTACCGCGGTTGCGAAACTGGTAAACCTCTTATTTCCCCGTCCCACTTCTGCAGATACAGCCTCCACTTCTCGGGCAAGTGCGGATTCTTTTTGCGTTCACTGGATAAAAAATCAGGTACCGCCGGTTCAGTTGGGCTTTCAGGAGGTACGTCCGCTACCCAACCTAAATGCTACAACTCTCCTTTTCTCCTGCATATATTCCCTTATCTTTTAGTATGTGCGCGCCCTTTACTAACCTCCAGTTTCGAAAGGCAGCAGTACCGACAAAATTTAGAACATTTAAACGCTTCTTTATGGCTTGTTAGTTATCATCAGCTAGTACTATTTCGATCCGACGTGCTGGCGCACCCGACGCCTGAGTCCTAGTTCAGCATCAGGTTGCCCTTATGCTCGAAATCGTTTTGAACGGGCTCTAGCCTGTAGTCTCAAGTTTTCCTGCTGACTGTCACCCACCTTGGATTCTTATTTCCGATTTCCGTCATTGTTTCCATTCAGCCAGTTATGTACTCAATTTATTAACCAGTTTGCCTCAAAGGGCCCCCTGCTTTGCTGGTGTTGACCCAAGCATGGGAATTGAACCGTCTTTTTGAGGGAGAACTCGTCACCAGAGGAAAGACAAGGCTTGTGTCCGCACCCGCTACGCTCTACTTTCCGGCCTTTTGTAGATTTCCGCACTGCAGCGGGTTGGTCGCGTCAGGAAGTTGTTCGTGCATTGTTTGGTCAACGCACCGCTGATGACCTACTTCCCGTTACTAGTTGTCAATCCTTCGACGCCGAGGCCACTCAACTGGCTATTCAACAGCTTGGCCTGCGTTTCGATGCCCTCCTCACAAATCCCAACAAGATCACTTCAGGTTAGACTTCAAAAATAGACAGCGTTAATGTCTCTTTCACCCCTGAACCTACCTCCATCTGGGCAGGAGGATTGTGAATGTGCTTGGTCGTCATATGATACAGCTTCTCTACGCTTGTATGCGCCTTGCAGCGGGGCTACCTTCAGTGCAGCTGGTTCTCTTTGTCAACGACCGTCTCATCGAGTGCTCTGCCATTAAGCATGCAATTGAGGCCGCCTACGCCTCTATCCTACCTCAGCATGTGGACTCACTGTACTCCTCGACGAGGGTGGAGCCTTCGGGTACCCGATCCTCCACTAACTTCAGCATACTGAACCTGCGGGCGTCCTCCCTCTTCGTCTACTTGGGTCTCCAATTACCACCAGACACGCTCGACGTCAATGTGCATCCTACCAAAGCTGAAGTGCACTTTCTACACGAGGTAAAGAACAGTTCTTGAAAAGAAAAGTGTGTACAGTGTGTTACCTAAATCATGAAATAAGTCGAAATTTACGAATAATTACCAATCACTCGCAAACCGACACCATTTCATGAGTACAATGTCCATGTTCATTAAGTACAAGTTTAAGAGAATTACAAACATAAAATAAATATTAGAGGCAATGTTGTGTTGTTTAGAAATGCCGATTTTTTTAGAAAAGCGCAATTTCCCGAAAACGTCGGACTAACTTAGTAAATTTTGGTTTAGATGTATAGACTGTATTCTCATGCCGCAAACGTAGCAAATATGAAAGTACAGATGAAATAACGTTTAATAATAGTTTTTCAGTGAAGTTTACATCTAAATATTGTTTAGTAATTAGTGTAATTTCATACATGGCGGCTTGTTAACTGCCTACATTCTGAGTGTAGATCCCAAAACAGATTTCCGGGGATTCGTAATATTCTTGACTCGTTTGAGTTTAATGAGATGGGGTTCAATAAGAGAAACGGGATTTTGCTTGATTTCACTGATGGGGACCTTGTAGGAACAGCAGTTTTCATAAGGTGACATACTGTCAGGCTGATCGGTGCCTAATAAATTTAAATAGAACTGACAGGCGTGATCGTAAACCTACCATTTTGTGTTTATAGAGAGAACGTTTCTTCCGTTAAATTAATTTACACTTTTCGTTCGTTTTGGATTACGCTGAGTTTCAGATCGACTTCGAAATGTTTCTGAATACTTCATGTTTTTCAGTGTTTTCACCCGATCGTCCATAAAGACAGATTGTGAATTACCTGTCTGTTAAGAACTTTAAAATAAGATTATTCTTGAAGGTATTTACCGGATTAGTGAGTGTTCGGGTGCTCCTTTTCAAGAAGATGGTCGTTTGGGTCACATGTGAAGACTCATGCAAACATTAGACTTCATTTTCGTGAAAAATGACTGTCCACAACGAAAGTCAACAACGAATATGCCTTCGATCAAGAAGGAAACTTTCTTTAATAAGTTACCTCTTTAAGAAGTGCTTTATTACTGTACTACGTTTACGAATCTCTGTGTAATTTGCATTTTTGCACGGTGAAGCCAAATCAAAATTTGAAACTTTGGTCGTTTCTTTCACGTTCCTCAATAATAATATTTTTCTACCGTAAACGTAAGAGCATGCCCTTCTCTATACATTGAGGCCATTTCCAGTGTTTTTGCTCGCTTTTAGACTCCGTTCTTCGATTATGAATGCACGGCAGAACGCCCATATACAGTAGGTGGGCTAACTCATGAAATGCCAACCGAAATTCGGAAATGCGTTTCCGTTTCAAAAAGATTAATTAAGTAGTGTTGTGAAACTAATCGTTGTGAATCGTAATTGCAGGATGACGGCTTTCGATTGAACGTCTTTCCGGCTGCATGCAAAAACTATACTTTGTAAAAAATGACAACTTAGGTAGCATGCATTTTTCTCATTGATTTTCGATGCCCTTAAAACTTCAATAATATTTCATAGAAAACATGCATAAAAATACTCATGCTTTTGCTCATTCGATAGGAAATTGTCTTCTTCCAACTTTATACTCGGGGGAAGGGTATAATTCGGTTTTAAAAAACTTTTCTAATTCCCGAATAATTTTGGACCCGACCTGTCGTTACACTTGCATTCAGGGTTTCCAAACTACAAGCCGTATATTTTCCGCGTACGGAAAACCATACGTTTCTCTGCGGTACTTAGAGGAGAACATATGATGTTCATAATATTTAGCAGCGGATTTGGGCCATATTGTCAACTTTACAAGCCATGTTGGTAAATGCAAAGACATGACGTTTTATGAACGGCCATTTGACGGTATTAAAAAATTTCACAATTGGAAACTTTTTGAAAACCGAATTGTACCCTTCCGTCGAGTACAAAGTTGGGAAAAGACATAATTTCCTACCGAATGAGCAAAAGCATAATTATTGTTATGCGTGTTTTCTATGAAATATTATTGAAGTTTTAAGGGCATCGAAAATCAATGAGAAAAATGCATGCTACCTAAGTTGTCATTTTTTACAAAGTATAGTTTTTGCATGCAGCCGGAAAGACGTTCAATCGAAAGCCGTCATCCTGCAATTACGATTCACAACGATTAGTCTTACAACACTACTTAATTAATCTTTTTGAAATGGAAACACATTTCCGAATTTCGGTTGGCATTTCATGAGTCAGCCCACCTACTGTAAATACTGATATTTTTTGAAACTATTGATCTTTTGCTCGTTTTATTTCTGAATCAGGTATGCACAGAAACTAAACTACACGACAAGTAGAGTTTCATATGCTCAAAACTGGAAATGATCATTAGGTGGTGGTCATTTATGTGACATCAGGTAGAATTTTCCAAACGGTAAAAAATTTCAGCCCACTTCGACGAGGGAGTCCCTATTTGCGTTATTGCTACACTTTAGGGCACCAAATCGCACAGATATGCTAATTTGACTTTTAGGAATTTATAAAACCTCTGGTTTTCTTAAAATAATCTTTGTGTTTGCAAGTTGATTACCACGGTTAGTATCGGACATAAAATAAATTTTCAAGTCCGACTAAATCTGTTTATTAAAACTATCGCGGGCAAACTACTATTCTTTAACTGAAAAAGTCGCTCAGATGCGTAACCGGAGTCTAGGACATGTATTAGCATAGGTAACTGCAAAAATATATTCTAACGTCCATTTTCGCTAAAATTTACTGATATTTTACTTGATATAATTACGTAAACACAATTTCTGCACAAGAAAAGGACATTTTATTGAAGAATGTGGATGAGCGAACAAAATGCGCAACGTTAAAGACGTCCTGAAACTCTCGACCACTCGTTTGTAGAATTTGCATTACGTAGTTATGTCACAGAGGTCGATTGTCTTCGACTCACATTTTCATTGAAATTTCAGGTCTGACCCTAAAAGTCATGTCCTGGAGAATTAACTCCATCTCCTGCACTGAATTATTTCTGAGAGTATTCACTTGATATATATATATATATATATATATATATATATATGAGAAGAAGAGGCGATCTCGGGAACCATGATTGTATTGTCCTGACGTTTCAAAAGCAGACAAGCTTTCATCGTCGGAGGTGAGTATCGTACGGCATCACACAGTATT
>CACRXP010000263.1:312821-326958 GCA_902702965.1 Spirometra erinaceieuropaei
CGAACACTCAGATTCTTGACTTCGAGAAGGGTCCTCCTGGGATTTAGTGGTAGATTAAGTGGTAACTCTTAATTATATCATTAGAAACCCCTGTTTTGAATTGGTTTCTAAATCCACTGCTATCACTCCCCCCCATAGCGATAATTTTCGCGGTTTTTGATGTCATCTCCCGCATTCCGACCTCATGCGGTCTGTCGACGCTCACGGCGGAACCCTCAGTATTCAGTCTACTAGTAGTTTGGTCGTACCTCCCTTCCCCACTGCTCGGCTGAGCTCGAAGCGTGCTGTGGCCGATCGCATTTGGGTTCCTCTCGTCTGGCTTCTTTGACGCGGCGTACCAATCCGGCCCAGACGATCTCAATTGTGAATCCCGTATACAATGCCATTTGCAAGCCAGTCCTGTCTGACCCACATTCGTACCCATCAAGGCTGACATTTATTGCTACCCTGACGATGACCGACAACATTCCGTTATATACCGCCACCTACAGGCCAGTCCTGCTCGTTTTCTTCTGTTATTATTTTTATGGAGGGGTTTTTTTCTCCTGTAAAATCAATCCAATCATTTTTAACTTTTTGTAAGGGATTTTTTTTCACCCCTCAATCATCATGTTTCTCAATGGACTTCTAATTCAGAAACTATGAATTGCATTTTGTAAAGATTCGGCCTACCTCGTCTAAAACTCGCATGTAAATTTATTTTAACTTGCTTTGATGGGACCCCGACGGGTCTTTAATAAAAATTATCTATCTATCTATGAATCCTATTAACTGAAGAAACCAAACGTCCACAACGATGGCCTTAAATTGATGTAATCCTAGTAAATGAATATTTTTTGATTGGCTATCGATATAAAATGTGCTTCGATGTGGTAATTCAGCTATGAATGCTGCCAGAAAATGTGACCGCGAGTAGCAGACCGCGATGTGAGCCGTCCGTGTGTGCATCTCCGCACACGCTAACTCGGCTCCAATGGCCGGATAGACCACCGCCTCGGCATCTGCGAGACGAAAATCCGTCTAACACCGCAGGAGGCCACAAGGTAAGTGAGTCCCCAGGTAAGCGAATATTGCTCTGCTGGATTGCTTTCTGTCTGCTTGTTTGTGTTTATCCTAATGTAAAACTAAATATCGTTCTGTTGAATCTGCTCTGTTGCCTTTGTTTTTTTCTGTTCTTGTCCGCTTGCATTTTAACCGCTTGTTTGTGTCCGTGCTTATTGTAGGTTAAATGACGCTCTGTTGAATTTGTCCGCTGGCCGTTTACATTTCGGCGACCATTTAGTTTAGAAATGGACGGAAAAACTCTGCTTTCCGTCTCTCTACCCTTCTCCTACTCCCCTTCAAGTCCTACGCCGATGTCGTAGGCAGGCCCAAAATAACTCGGGTTGTTCTCCCACTAAATAAAATTTTTAGCCCATAGTGGGCTTCGACAGCCGTCTGGGACAACTGAGCAGCCCTACTTAGGGAGAACACTGTTCACTCCCGTAAGAGGGAGGGGACTAGAAAAGGGGCTATAAATAAATGTTGGGGACCCACGCCGTCTGCAGGCTGACCGTGGCCTCAGACGCAAAACTCACAGTCCAAACAACCAAACCAGATACATTACTCTCTTTCCCCCCACCACTCCCCCTCTACGCCGGCCTACTTACCAGACTAGTAGGGTGAGTCTGCTCACACTAGCAGCCTGGAATACTCGTTTCTTTTTAGACAATCCGAGTAACAACCGACCGGAACGGAGGATGGCGCTAGTGGCACGGAAGCTGGCGCGCTACAAGGTGGACAACGCTTCACTCAGCGAGACACGCTTCCCCGAACAATGCCAACTGAGGGGAGGTTGGTGTCAACTACACCATCCACTGGGGCGGTCGCCAGTTGGCCAACCTTCCGGTCGCCGTGGCCGCTGACGTGACCGCCTCCGTGGAGAACCGATGGTTTCAACTGCGGGACACCGTCCAGTTGACGGCGTTAATGACATTTAACGTCCTGTATTTATGTGCTAAATTTTAGTTCATTTACATTTCCCGCTAACCTTTTCACGATATTGTGCTACCTATATTTTGCTTATTATGTCTTCCTCAACTCAACAACCTGACGTTCCTGCCGAGTCTGTTCATGCCGTCCATTTCGCTTTGCCTGATTTCTGGCAACACGCCCCTGAACTTTATTTTATCCGCATTGAGTCCGCCTTTTACTCCGCCAACATTACGAAGGAGTTGTCGAAATACCACAAACTTGTGGAGGTTCTGCCTGCCAATATTAACTCACAAGTTCAACCCTTGTTAGTGAAACCCCCTGCAGACGCTCCCTATTCTGCTCTGAAGGCGGAAATCCTTCGTCTCAATGCTGTATCTGACCGACAACGCTACCACCAGTTGATAAAGGAGGAATCACTGGGCGACCGAAAGCCCTCAGAACTTCTCCGACGAATGCGTACTCTCTTAGGAGACATGCAGGTCGACGAGAAACTCGTTAAAGAGATGTTTCTAGAGCGGTTGCCTGCAGATGTCCAAACGATTTTGGCATCCGGCTCGCAAGACCTTACACTCTCACATCTTGCTAAAATGGCAGACCGAATGATAGAGGTTCAACGGTTCCAGCCACCTTCCGTTGCTCAGATTTTCACATCCTCTTCAACGGTTAACGAGCAGTTACTGCAACAGATGTCGACTATGGCGAATGAGATAGCCTCCCTAAAACTACAGCTTGCTCCCATTACCTGTAGTCACTCACCCAGCCGTCATCGTTCACGTTAGCGACCTCGCACAGCCAATGTGTGTTGGTATCACCCAAACTTTGCCGCCAAGGCTCGCAAATGTTCTTCCACTTGTTCATTTAAACCGAAACAAGGAAACCAGCCAGCCAGGGAATAGACGCGACCGTTTTCTCTGGCTCTCCCAGCTCTGGTCGCACCTTTTATGTCTGCGACAATGTGACTCGCAGGCGTTTCCTGGTGGACACCGGAGCCCAGATCAGCGTGGTTCCCCCCACTCCAGTTGACCGCCGCTGTCCCAGCCCTGGTCTACATCTCCAAGCTACAAACTGTTCCCCTATTTCCACTTTTGGTAGTAGTTCCCTAACGCTAAACATTGGTTTACGTCGATCATTCTCCTGGATATTTGTGATTGCCGACGTGCCTTATGCGATCCTTGGTTCCGACTTCCTAGCCGAGTTTGATCTCCTTATTGACTGTCGGCGTTCCTGTCTCCTCGACCGCACAACTGGTCTTTCTGTCCGCGGTCTTACACCCTTTAATGACTCCTGCAATTTATCTGTTCTGGACACATGTATTGCTTGCCCATACCGAGACCTGCTCCTCCAACACCCCAAAATAATCAAACCCCAGTTTCGCAGTGGTGAGATCCAGCATGACGTTGTCCACCACATTCGCACCTCTGGGCCCCCCGTATTCGCACGGCCTAGACGACTGGCTCCGTCCCGTCTGCAAGCGGCGAAGGCCGAATTTGAGCACATGCTGCAACTGGGCATAATTCGGCCGTTCGAGAGTTCATGGGCGTCCCCTCTGCTTATGTTGCCCAAGGCGACATCAGACGACTGGAGGCCCTGTGGTGACTATCACGCCCTCAACAATGCGACCATCCCGGATCGTTATCCCGTCTCTCATCTTCAAGATTTTGCTGGAGCTCTTTTCGGCAAATCGGTTTTCTCGAAGATTGGCCTTGTTCGGGCCTTCCATCAGATTCCTGTCGCTCCCGAGGATGTTCCCAAAACTGCCGTCACCACACCATTCGGCCTGTTCGAATTTATTCGCATGCCATTTGGTCTTCGCAATGCTGCCCAAGCATTTCAGAGGTTCATTGACCGAGTCCTAGTGGTCTCTAGTTTGTGTACGCCTACATCGATGACCTCTTGGTGGCCAGCCGAAATGCTGAGAAACACAAAGAGCATCTTGCCTTAGTGTTTGACCGCCTCGATCAGTTTGGCGTGGTCACTAACCCTTCGAAGTGTGTTCTGGGTGTGCCGTCCCTTCATTTTCTTGGTCACCATGTCGATGCACAAGGTTTGCGTCCCCTCTCTTCCAAGGTTGAGGCCATTCGTGACTTTCCTTCACCAACCTCCAAGCGTCAGTTGCAACGTTTCCTTGGCATGGTAAACTTTTATCGCCGGTTCCTACCGAACTGTGCCGACCTTATGCTGCCACTCACCAACTTGCTCTCTGGTCCCAAGGGTCCCCTTGAGTTACGTGGCCACGCGCTGACTGCTTTTGAGAGAATAAAGACCTCCCTTGCTGATGCTACCTTGCTCGCTCATCCTGCTCCAGAAGCCCTATTGTCCCTGATGGTTGATGCTTCGACCGTTGCCGTAGGAGCAGTCCTCCAACAGCATATCAACGACTCGACACGACCGTTGGCATTCTTCTCCAAGAAGCTTTCACCTGCCGAGACGAGATATAGCACGTTGGTCCGTGAACTGCTTGCCATTTACCTAGCCGTAAAACATTTCCGACACTTCCTTGAGGGTCGTGACTTCACAATTTTCACAGACCACAAACCACTTACATTTGCCACCCGATCCCATTCTGACAAATATAATCCGAGAGAGATTTCTCATTTGGATTACATCTCGCAATTCACTACCGACATCCGCCACATTGATGGCCCGAAGAATGCGGTGGCCGACATGCTGTCCAGACCTTCCCTCTCGGCGTTTCACCTCTCACACGGGATTGATCTTGGTGCTATGGCGGCTGAACAACGACGTGTTGGATGCCCTGGCGACGAGTCTGTTGACAGTCTTCAATTAGTTGACGTCCCATTGACCACCGGCACTGGCACAATCCTTTGTGACGTATCGACTCCTTTTCATCGCCCTTATGTGCCTGCCTCGATGCGTTTAGCTGTTTTTCAAACTCTCCACGGACTCTCCCATCCTGGGATTCGAGCCTCACAGAAGCTCCCCGCGGAAATGTTCGTATGGCCTGGGTTGAACAAGGATGTGAAAGCTTGGACACGATCGTGCCTTTGCTGTCAACGTAACAAGGTTCAACGCCACAACAAGTCTCCATCGGGCACGTTCCCCAGTCCCGATGCACGGTTCAACCATGTGCATTTAAATGTCGTAGGTCCTTTACCTCTATCCAATGGCTATACTCACCTTCTCACCTGCGTTGATCGCTATACCCGTTGGCCGGAAGCCATTCCTTTACCGAATGTGCAAGCTGAGACCATTTTGAAAGCCTTCGTCAGTCGTTGGGTCGCCATATTCGGTGCGCCATCCATGATTACGACTGATCGAGGCGCGCAGTTTGAGTCCACACTTTTCCAAACTCTCCTCAACTTCCTTGGCTGCACACGTATTCGGCCGACGGCCTTCCACCCAGCTGCCAACGGCATGGTTGAGCGTTTCCACCGCCAGCTAAAAACTGCACTACGTGCCGCAGAAGATCCCGAAAACTGATCAGACAATGTGCCCGTTGCACTTCTTGGCATTCGTGCGGCACTGAAGTCAGACTTAGACTGCAGCGCAGCCGAATTGGTTTTCGGCACTACCCTCCGACTCCCTGGTGAGATGGTCACCCCAACCTTTCGTGGTGCCGAAGAGACCCCCGAAAATTTTGTGCATCATCTGCGAAAATTCATGTGCTCGCTTTCCCCGGTTCCACCTCGAGCTCCATCGACCGAGCCTTATGTTGAAAAAGGCTTAGCCAACTGCACCCATGTGTTCGTTCGGTGTGATCGTGTGCGGAAGCCGTTAGAATCACCACACGAAGGACCGTTCCGTGGACTTTCACGTAACGGCAAGACCTTTCGTATCCTGCGAGGGGACAAAGAGGACGTAGTCAGCATCAACCGGGTCAAGGCTGCTGTTGCAGAGGAGCCCCCGGACGTGTCTCAAGGACAAGCATGTGCTGACCCCATACCTCCTCCCACTCCTTTTCCACTTTCCCCACCTATCCCTCCGTCCCGTATTCTTCCTTCTCCAGTAGCTCCCAGTCCAAGCAAAATACGAATTAAACATTCCCACCAATGCACATTCGAACCTCAAAGAATACAGATTCTCGCCGGAAGAGATTGGACCGATAAGTAAAAAACGCCATGAGCTGGTAGCTACGAAGGTTTCCACTGCATGCAATCTGGTTTCCCAAAGCTCTCTTCTCAAAATTGGTTTCTCAGCAATTCAATTCAATTCAATTATTTTTATTAAAGACCCGTCGGGGTCCCATCAAAGCGAAATTCATTCCTTCCCCCGTCAATCTAAGGACAGTAAACCTCAAAGACACGTGGAGGCAGATTTGGCATAATTTGGCCTATAGACTGGCACGATGCTTTTGTCCCTATGTAGACGCATGATTTCTTTAGGCATAAAATGGAGCTGTAATCGACCACAATCACCGCAAATGCAAGCGCCCATGCTCTCTCGCATCATGCTCACTCACATTCTGTCATCGACACTCGCGGACATGCCGACTTTTCACTTCAACCTACCACCTTGACGGACTCCAGGCTGGACACTCAGTCGCCTCTAACGCCGACAAAAAAAACTTAAAAGTTGCCAGCGGTAACTAATGTGTAGCGGTGATCCGATGTTCCGTCCGAAGCATACCCAAGAGACTAACGTCTTTCCACATCCTTCTATAATACTGGACTTTACACTGATTGTCAAGGTTAAATTAAATCCGTAACTTTATATGTTGACAAGCCTAGGATCCGACATGTTGGAAAGTAACTCTTTGATGCGACTGAAACATGCTGTCATGTATTTCCTTCTCTGCACATTATATATAAAATTCCCCTATGCTAGTCAGCGTGTATTTGAATAGAAAATTGTAGTCTGTGCAATGTCCTTTGGCCCCCGATGCTTATCCTCCAATGGTCGTTCTAGTGTTTGTTTTCTGTTCCGAACAGGGTGCCGTATCAAATTATCATTTCGGTATTTTATGCCGAGTCAAGTCCCGAGCAGTCATTGGCAAGCAATTAGTATATAATCTGATGATTCGCAAAGTTTTTAGTTAGTGCTCCAGACTCCATTGCGCCTACCGATAAACTTGCTTACTCTCGAACGCCGTGTCCGATAGGAAATCAAAATTAACGTCTCCATGGCAATTCCCTCTAAATGAGAACCACTTCAAATGCAGGGGCGAAAATTGGATTTCAGTATTTGTTGAGGTTTCCTGGACATGTAGACGAGCAATGACGTCGCGAAGCCAATCACGTGCATCGATTTACATACGAAAAAGAATACTGATCCGACCTACCGTTTGTTTTTCCCTTTGCAGACAACCATCTCCAACTTACAAGAAGTCTGCAATACGACTACCAACTGAAACGCCCCTTACACCTCACAGTATAGCGAAATACGTGCATCTCCCATTTTGGGGGGAAAATTTCGGAATGACGCAGCTGCGCAGACGTCCTTTCATTTTTCGATGCTAATTTAGTATATAAAAACGGCCCTGTACTATGCACGCAGGCAAATGCATGGTTCAGACAGCGCGCATGTGTTGGTTCGGATTGTTTATACCTTCCAGTCATCCAATCCACATGAAGGCACATTGCTCTCTCCACGCATGCACGTCAAAAATTTTGAAAGGGAGTACAGTAGCGGTCTTATTGAAGCACCTATTCCCATCCTTGGCACAGGCTCTGTACTTCGGAACTTTTCATGTTTTTGAGTATCATTTCAACAAAGCACTGCAGCGCCCGGTAATCTCTGGTTTGGGAGATGCGAGGTCACGGGATCCCTCTATACTTCGGCAGCACCAGTCTGGTGTTCTTATGTTGCTTCAAAAGATGTCGATTTCATAATTTAAGCCCACTTGATTAACATCACTCGGCAATCAAGATGGAGAATAAAAATACGTGAATCAGATGCGGGAACTTTCCTCGAACTGTTAAAAGGAGCACCTTTATGATAATTCAACTCGATGGTCTGGTTAAGAGGTTGATGTAATTTCTCCCTTGCCTGTAGGGTGACACCACAGAACATGCAACAAGCTCTGCTCACCTTCAGGTCCAACCTCGGATCTTTCCGTCCCTCACTTACAAAAACAAACTCAGTCCTAAGCATTCTGTTAAACTCTACCATGGTAGGGGCAAATGGCTTAATAACTGGTTTCTACAATTCCCGAGAGATGAGTCGGCTGTTAATGATAACTGATCCGGAAGTCATTGTGGTTTGACACAGTTAAAGAGGTAGCTTAGATTCGGTGCCTGATTCAGCAATTTTCAGTTTGGTTAGAGTTGATATCTGTGAGACTTCTGCCCTGAAACTTTTTCTTATCCAATCTTCTTTGAATCAACGTTTCTTGTCTGTAATCCTGCACGCAAAATTTTCGCCATTTTATAATGTTAACACTGCAATTTGGTCTTCGGATTTGCGGCGGAAAGAATGAACACTATACTAATTTAAAGGAAGACTACGTATATTAACTTGTTACACGTCCGGAGTCTAAGCGGGGGTTGACGTAGGTAAATGGATATACACGTTAGCTTGTTCGCATAGTGTGCATCATAAGCGTAACAGGCATAGTTGATTGTGCCTCCCATCTCTCCCCCCGTGTGGACCAAATGGGCATTGCGTTAAACCGATTCGGGAGTCATATCAGGGTCTGGGTGTTATGGGTATCTTACCCATAACAAATAACAGACTAGGGGGTTAGGAGCATACTGAAGCGCTGATGAACGCCGCACCTGCCGTCTGCACCCGATGCCACCTTCGATATTCTTGACAATATCTTGGTATTTGGTCCGGGCGAATGAGGAAGGAGCGAAGGTCTGCAATTAGCAAAAACTGAATCACGCGGAAGTCACTATTTCTTTTCCGGCCATTTTGTGGAGCACGCAATGGATGTCGTTGGCAAGGATGGTCGAAATGCCAGGTATGCTTTATTATAACAATCGTCACGCAAATATTTTTTGTCCTGTAAAAGAATACAGCCATTCTGTCGTATCAACTTATTTACATATCACCTGTTCTATGTTCTTCTGTGAGTGAGAATAGCGTAATTGACTGGCTCACCATTCGATTTAATAGGTTTTAGATGTATGCGTAACTCTAAGGTATATTCTAAATATGAGTGCAGGTTTGCGGGTATGACTTCAGTCTTTCTGTAAAATTCAGCTACGCTTTTCCACGTCACTTTTGTTAATCTTTTTTACTTCGAACAGTGCATAGCTTGGATACTAAAGACAATTGTGTCACCGCTCTTAGGGAGGAACGCAAAATGTGTGTACAATACACCCAGTATACACTAGTTATTTGGTAATGTTCACCGTTTATTGAACCTCTGCGCGGGTCTCTTCCTATAAGCAATATAGTGAGTCAAGTTTTTAGTTCCAATTTCTTTCAGTTGCACTCACCCGCGCATTGCAGTGCCATTATTATAGTTTTTTGGAGGACGGTCGTAAATAATTATCCTGATTTCAGAAGCCCATAGCCCACAAAGTCCTTGTAGAAATGCCTGTCGGATTTATTTTTTTTGGAAAAACACCGTCTTGGCGGAAAACGTTGAGACCTTCAAAAGAAGACTGGATAAATCTATGCTTGATGGTCAAACATTTAGACGATATAAATGTTTGGCATAACTGCTATGTGAATATCTGCATGTTTTTTTTTCATACGTCCATCTGTAAACAGCGTTTTCCAAGGCTCTGCGTATATTCCTCATATACACTGAGTAATACTGAAATTATCCCGAATTTTATCAGGAAAGATGACCATAGTGAGCATTTTAATTTGTTTGTATTTCTGGTGAGTGGCTCAGATTTAGCGCTGGAACGCATACTAAAAGTTTCAAAGGTCTTCCTGAGAGCGAATATGCATGACCTTTATGCAGTTTGGCCAATAGTAGTACACCCTGACCCACCGTTGTTTTAATTCGCCCGGCTGTGGTGATCGTTTCCCTTTCACTTCTACCCTTTGTCCTCGTTACGATGGTTCGCAGGAACTCGGAGAATAATGACAGCAGGACGGAGCAGTATAGGAAGCTCTTTATCGGCGGATTGACCCCCAATACAGATGAAGAAATGCTTAAGGAGTATTATTCGGCTTGGGGGGAGATTGTGGACGTTGTCGTTATGAAGGATTCTCACAGCGGAAGGTCTCGGGGGTTCGGCTTCGTCACGTACAAAGAACCGGAAATGGTTGATTCAGCCCAGGCCAACAGACCGCACGAAATAGACGGGAAGACAGTCGAGGCCAAGAGAGCCATGCCCCGGGAGGACTCCAGCAGCGCTGAAGCCCACATGACCGTCAAGAAGTTGTTTGTTGGTGGCTTGAAGAAGGACGTAACTACAGAAGATCTCAGAGAATACTTTTCGAAGTACGGCAATATTACGGAGTGCGAGGTAGTTACAAGCAAAGATACTGGAGTTTCGCGGGGTTTCGGGTTCGTTACATTTGACGACTATGACCCCGTCGACAAAGCTATCTTGTACAAGCCACACCTTATCAAGACCAGCCGCTCAGACGTCAAGAAAGCGCTGTCGAGAGAAGAAATGAACACAATGAAGCGGAAAACGGAGTACAGAGGGGACTACGGCGGTGGCTTTTCAAATGGTTATAGGAATGGTGGTAGTTATGGTCCACCTGGCGGCGGATACGACGGATACAGCAGGGGTTACGGTCCACAGTCTCCGGCCGGCGGCCCAATGGGTAAGTGTAGTATTCATCTCGAAATGTTTAGGCGGACCGATGGGTGGCTACCAAGGAGGATGGGGCCCCTACCCGCAGGGTGGCGGCGGTCAAGGTTGGGGCCACGGAATGGGTGATGGCTTCGGGAGCTATGGCGCTCAGCAGAGCTATGGCGGTGGTCCTATAAGGGGTGGACCGCCCGGCGGTGGATACCAACGTAATCAACCCTATGGCGGTAAGATATGATGTCATGCGACCAAGTACTTCCCTTTAGGTGGCTACGGTCGGCGCTAAAGTTGGTAAGTTCCCTTTGCCAAATGTCCACTAACCGGGTTTCTCGGCACAACATTAATGCTTCTTTCGATTTTGTAGGGCTTGATGTTGCAGGCTTAGGCGTAGCACAGTGAATACCGCCCAAGTTTAAGCCTGAATCTCCCAATTCTTAGCCAGCCGGTTGCGTTACCCATTGTACAGAGGCAGGAGTTATCTTCGCTACTCAATCTATCCCAGTGGCAGCTAGCTTCTGCGTTCATCACTTATTTTACATTAACATCCTTGACGTGCGTGAAGGTATCCAGTTAAACGCCATTTTTAATCCAGTGAGACATCTTGCCGGTTGCAAGAACATGTTGCATGTGAAGATTTTGTAAAGTGTTTAAGTTTTCAATTCTCATACGGTCGTTTTATGTCTATTATCTTTGTTGGTCCGCAATAAACGTCCAGTGATTCCGGAAATAGCTCAGGCCAGGCTTTTTGTTTTCAAGTGCTGTAGGTGCAGGTTGTACTTGGTGCGTTTGGACGCGCACAAGGGCTTATTTGGCGTACGTAACCGCAGGGTGCCAATCGCGCAGTCTTGGGTCTCAGAGTGCAATATGCTACCGTAGCTCATAGGAAATGCACACGTAACAGCTGCTGAAGCATGCAATTCGTTTCAGATGTGCGAGTTAGATCCCGGGACATCGTGGCAACAACTAGGAATCAAGGTCCGAGGTCCCAGTCATTTGCTTTGGAGGGACTCCAGCTAACGGTGTCTGGGACCTGGACTTGCATCTCCCTGGGGTCGGCAAGGGCGCCTGAACGCTGAATATCCGTGGCCGTCAATGATCCTCTGACTCGGCCTGTAAACCTTTTTCGGAATTTCTGCTTGTTTCATCATGCGTGGGTCCTGGCTTGTTGAGGGTTTCTGCTTTAAGTGGGTGCAGTAGCACTGGGCGCCCGTTGACGTTTTGTGCACTGAAATAGCGGAGTTGTGGTGATGGTATGGTGATGGTGATTGTATGGAATGACGTTTGTACATGGCAGACGTCGGCCGGAACTATGCACACTTGTGACCCTTCGGCTGACTGCTCCTCTGCCTGATGGACTTCTAAAAGGCGGCGGCATACGGAGTTCCTGACCTGCGCGGAGCTGCCGTCGCGACTGCATCCACACTGTCTCGGAGGAAGTGGACAGTGGAACTGTAAGAAGACGGTATTTTTCGGAAGTTCTTCTTGGTTAACATTCTTTTTATGTTTGCATTGTCTGGAGAGCCATGTACAATAAAGTTTGCGTCTGCTGAGTCGTTTGCTTTTTGGCGGCCGTCCTATCCAATATGCTCTATGAATGGTCTTGGCGAGATCTGCCCCGTGGGTCGAGTCGCCAGTATGCGCGTTATGGGGAGATGGTCTATGTGGTACTGAGCACGAAATCAGGGCCGGCGTTTAGTCCCACGATTTTCGTTTTCTGCGGATATGACGAGTAGGGTGCCACCGGCCCGACTGGGGTTTGGCAAGAACCGGGCGGCGTTAGGTATGTTCTTTGAAATCCGGGCTATCGCGGGTAATTATGGCTCGCTTGGCGGACGTGTCCCTCACAGGAGTCGGTAGGCCGTTTCTGACAGTCTACCCTTGGTTTGCTGAAACCCACGACGCTATATGTGCGCGCTACCCAGCAAGACCCTGTCAAATCCTTCACCTGGTGTTGGTGGTGCGCCTCACTTGAGTCGTTGCGTGGGTTTGGCAATTACTGAAGGGCGTGAAGAAAGCCGCGGCGGGGTGTGGCGTGGCATATCGGGATTGTGGCTCCGCAGAGAGCGGCCACTGAATTTCTGGCCATCGCATACTTGGTCATAGCGTTGTCCGTACCTTTTCCGTTGATCAGTACTTAAGCTGCACTTCAACTCCGTGTGCGGGAATCCAGATTACCTGGAGTGCTTGCAAGGTGCGGAGCCGGCAAACGTCTTACCTGTCCTGCTAGTGAAGGGGGTGGGAGCTAGTCTGGTCTTGATCTGCGGTGTTGGTCGTGCCAGCGTCCAGCCTGGCTGTCGTAGGTGGTGATTGTTGCTGGATTGGCTTGGGTCCCGTCCGTGGTCGTGCTGATTCGTGACGGTCTTCAGACCCCAAGGGAAGTGGCGTGAACGTTAATGCGGTTGGCGCTCCTGTCGGCGACTAGTCTGCTGCCGTGCAGCCGTTCCACTGACAAGGGCTGTGTGCTTTGCAGCCTTAATTCTTCTGGAGCACGGGGGTGGTAGTCGCAGAGGCCGTCGGGGCTGATGGACGCTAGCATCCCGACCCGTGCTGTGATTGTTGCTGGCTGAGCAGTTGACTTAGTGGCTACTTAAGTGGGAGCCGGGCGACTCGCCGGGAGCAAGACCGGTCTTCGCGAGTGCGTTGTTTTGGGAGCGTCGCACGCAGAGGCGCCCAGCTGTCGCCCTTTTGTCGTGGCCCCCTTAACGCCAAGCTCGAGACGACTGTTCAATTCCAGCAGCGGACGGACAATCTGCCAATGCCTACTGTGGTTTCGCTGGCGGGGTGCGCGCTGCCGCCGGATTTGCGACGTAGATGACAGGATGCTGCGGTCCTGAATGCCGCGTTTGGTTCCCTTACAGGATGGAAGTTGCGCTGTGCGCGCGCCCCGTGACGACGATAACTTCCGGGAGTTGCCCCCCTCCTCCCACGGCGTGCGCCGCCATGAGCCAGCACGGTTTTGGTGGTCCTGCGTGGGGTTGCCGGGAGTGGATTCGTGCTGCCATAGGCGGCGCGCCGGGTGGGGCGTGCCACCGCCGAGTGCCTCGAACATGCCCGGTGGGCGCGATGTCCCGCTCTGACACGCCTAAGTGCGCTTAGGGAGCTAAAGCACGGGGTGTAGTTACTAGCCCTGTGGGTCACTAGTGGTCGACCTGTCGTGCAGTGGCGGTTGGTGCTCCACCTACTGATCATCGGGCCCCGCTGTCTTACTCAGGAAGAGATGAAGACAGTTTTACTAAGTTTATTCATGAAAGATTAAGGGCAGAGTCGAATTGCTACGATGGCCGTCAGTGGTTGACGCCAGCACCTTTAACTGATATGAAGTACCGGTCGAGTTCCTCCTGTGAAATGCGGTTGGGGGAGTCTGAGAGCAAGTCCCGGCCGCCAGACGTCTTGGGGAAGGCGATAACATCGCGTACCGATCCGGCTCTCGTGAAGATTGCAATCAGTCGGTCGATGCCTACAACAGCTAAGGTGGCGTAATGGAAGGAAACGTACCTAGCGCTATTCCGCCATGTGGCGGCGCCCCGGATGACAGAGCT
>CACRXP010000263.1:348057-364348 GCA_902702965.1 Spirometra erinaceieuropaei
TTTATGAAAGGTGACTTTTCGCCCCAGTTTGTCTCTATTCAATTTAAGTCACCCGCAATCAATAAAAAAAGTAAAAGTTATTCGTAGTACAAACGACTGTAACTCTGTATATATCGCTGTCAAGTCACCTCCCGCTAAAAGAGCAAGGAGTCTAGTAAGCTGTATGGATATCAAATACGAAGACGAAGTCTGTACGACATGTTTCGGACTCCTTCAAAAATTTGCGGAAATGGAGAAGGAGATAAAGGGCTTTAAGGTGGAGATGGAGAAGCTGAGGAATCTCCCTCGCTATTCATCCAAAGAGAATGAAAGTGAGCGCACATACGCAAACACGGCTTCCTCGGCTGTCTCGACAGAGGGGAAAGAAAATAGTAGGTCGCTAGAGCTCCATAGGAATGACAACCAGTGTCTTGTGCGAGAAAAGCGCGGTCAGACACGATCTCAGCGAACAAAAAGACATATCAGGGTACCTCGAAAAGGCACAGAGAGTCAGACGAGGGAACAAGAGTTGGCTACACCGCAGACGAAAATCGAGCCGCTGGAAACGAAAAATGATCATAAGATCGTAGTAAACAGGCAATCATGCGTTAGCCCTGCTGAATCAAACCTTCCTAAATCGGTGGAAGGTTGTAGCTGGGATGTACGCGATGAAGAGTCTGCAGGTATGATCAAACCACATGGCCGTCTAGTTGATCGCAGTAAATGCATTGTTACATAGGGCATGCCTGAGTCTGTTTCCGGCATTCCAAAGGACAGAATACAGCATGACATAGAAATATTCTAGGAATATCTCAAATCCATCTTAGTAGGAGACGAGAAAGTCACAGTATTAAAGGCTTTCAGGATGGGTCAAATAAAAGACTCAAAACAAGAACCAGACCGACCGAGACCGTTAAAAATAGTCTTTGAGAATGACGAACAAGCGCAGCTACTTTTGAGCAGGAAAACTGCGCTTCAACATGCCCATCCATCAATTTTTTCAGCAGGACTTTTCATCCGCGGAGCGAGAATAATGGAGGGGGCTCAAATTGGAAGTCCTCAGGCGGTGGAGTCTGGGCGAGACAAATCTCCGAATAGTGGACGGAAAAATTATACGCGTCCAGAGGCCATCCCTCTGGAGAAAGCCCATAACTCTAACAGCTTAGGAGTGATGGAAAGCAGTTCATCCCGATCAGCTCCGACCGGATTTCGCATTCAATCCCAGGAAATGGATAAACGCCTGTATGCCGGAGTTGCTCGTGCCGAATTGAGATTTTTGTATACTAATGCTCAAAGTCTCGTTTCGAAGATCGACGAACTCGAAGCGATAGTATCAAAACGAATCCCCGACGTCATCGACATAACGGAAACTTGGCTTAATACCGAAATCGTGGATGCTGAGATTTCGATACCGGGTTACCAGCTGTTTCGTAGAGACCGTCAAAATAGGCAGGGCGGAGGGGTAGTCGTATATGTAAGGGAAGGAATTTCAGCAGTTGAAAGAGCCCATACCCTCTCCCTTGAATATGAATCCGTCTGGATAAAGATAAAGAAGAGCAATGCACAAAATATAGAATTTCTGGCGATTTACAGACCACCAAACCTTCTGAGTGCAGCTGATGAGTCGCTCCTTGGTTTAGTCAAAGACGTAGCTAGCCACCAAGAGGTACTTATTGCTGGGGATTTCAACGCACCTGCAATAGAGTGGGAAGCTATGGCATTTAACGGTTGGCCAGCCTCTTTCAGCAATAAGCTACTGGACCTCCCACTCGATCTCCCTCTGGCGAAACATGTGAAAGTACTAACAAGATTTCGAGAGAACCAGAGAGCGAATTGTCTAGACCTAGTTTTCACTAAAGACTTCTCTAATATCGACGAAGTGTATTCCAATGCACCTCTCGGGAAAAGTGACCATACCACGCTACCATGGGATTACTCGCTCTTCTCTCAACGCCAGAAGATAACAGAGGGCCAACCTAATATATGGAAGGCAGATTTTAACACGACGAAGAACGAATTGCTGTCCGTGAATTGGGACCAATTACTCAGGGGAGATCCGGAGGACGACTGGAGTTCTTTTAAGACGATTTCACTCGATCTGATTAGGCGCTGTTGTCCAACTAAAGTACAAAAAACAACTAGTCGACCTGCTTTGTTAACTAGGGACCTAAATAGGCAGCTACGGAAGAAAAGTAAAAGATGGAAAATATTCAGGGAAACTGCGTCACCAGCGCATTTCGAAGAATTTCGTCGTCAACGAAATGCCGTCAAAAATGTATCCGTCAGGCACGGAAGGAGTATAAATCCAAAATTATCCGACAGGCTGAACAGAAGCCTAAGATTTTATTTCACTATCTTAGCATTAGACTGAAAAATAAGGACCCGGTCGCGGTGCTAAAGAATGATAATGGTGTAGAGATCATTGAGAACAGCGAGAAAGCGGAACACTTAGGACAGTATTTTGCCTCGGTTTTTACTAGAGAAACAGTTTCGCAGCCGCAGTGCCAGCAATGCTGTTGAGACTGCTGATCGCGTGCTTGACTCCATACTATTCCCGACAGCTGTTGTGGAAAGGAAGCTGAAAAATCTCATGGAAGCAAAGTCCTCGGGTCCGGACAATGTACCGGCCAAATTCTTGAAAGAACTGGCGAATGAACTCTCCAAACCACTGGCACACATCTTCCGCTCGTCATTCGAATTAGGGAGGCTGCCATCGGAATGGAAGACAGCAAATCTCTTTCCGATATACAAGGGCGGGGCTCGCACTAATGCCAACAATTAGCGGCCTGTTAGTCTAACCTGTATCTGCTGTAAAATAACGGAGGCCATAGTTAAGAAAGCAACAATGAAGTTCCTGGAACAGGGCCATTTACTCTCAGACCTGCAGCACGGCTTCAGACAGAACCGCTCTTGCCTTTCCAGTTTATCGCTCTCGACGGAGCAGTGGACTCGCGCACTGGACGAGGATGGGAGGGTTGATGTCATATACACAGACTTTAAGATGGCGTTCGATAGCGTCACGCAAACGCCTAATCTACAAACTTTCTGAAATTGGGATAAGAGGAAGGCTGCTGATATGGATAACAGATTTTCTTACCGGGAGATCGCAAACTGTGTGCAATGAGGCCTCACGGTCAACTCCTACTCCCGTTCTAAGTGGTGTACCCCAGGGCTCCGTCTTAGGGCCGTTGTTATTCCTGGTTTACATAAACGACTGCGTCGACGACCTGGGATGCAGCGCCATCATGTTTGCTGACGATGTTAAGCTGTGGAGACCTATCAGATCTGACGCAGGCAGGTACGCGCTTCAAGACAGTCTCAACCGCCTGAACAATTGGTCAGCTCGTTGACTCCCTACTTTTTATGCGGACAAATGTGTGGTCCTGAGACTCCGCACCAAAAAGACCAGTAAGGAGCACGATTCCTTTCAATACGTCCTTGGTGGCCAGCCCCTTTCAAATGTTGTGGAACAGAAAGACCTGGGCGTCCTAATGACCTCCTAGTTGAAACCATCATTACAGTGTCAAAGGGCAACCAAAAGTGCAATAAGGGTGTTATTTGCGCCAAGGCAAGGATTTGTGCAGATCGATAAAGAGCTATTCGGGAAAACCTATGGGGCATTCGTCCGGTCTCACTTAGAGTATGCAGTCCAGGCCTGGCGACCGTGGTTGAAGAAAGATTATCAACGACTAGAAAGAGTACATGCGATGGCTACGAAGATGGTCAAGAATCTTCATCATTTGCCTTACGAAACCAGGCCGACCGAACCAAATCTGTTTCCTCTAAATTGCAGGCAACTGCGCGGCGAGCTCATTCAAACCTACAGGATTGTCAGAGGCCGTGAGTGTGCCCTAGACTTTAATGAATTCTTTGAATTGGCTGGGACTGACCGTCTGCGTGGTCATCCCTTCAAACTGCGAAGGAAGCGGACTCATTCGGACGTCCGACGGAACGCCTTCTCTCACAGGGTAATTGGGGCATGGAACGGACTCCCTGATGCCGTCGTTCTTTCCGAAAGTGTCAAATCCTTTAAGTACAGTCTAGAGGCTCATTTTCTGAGAAACTACTGTACATATAATAATGATTGTTTTAGAGGCGGCAGTTTGCGCCTGGCTCACACTTACCGATAACTTCTTAATTTTTCGTTTTTGCTGATGTAATTGATGACTTTATTTCTGTTTATCGATATGAATAGGGAGCTCAAGGGCGAAAGCCTCATCCTCTTAATAAACTGACTTAAACTGACTAAACTGACTTAACATTTATTTATAACCTGCATCACCATTGCTGCGGCCTGGTGGGGAGAAGAAACTTTCAGGTCGGGTGCGCTGGTGGGTCCCAGTTTTTACTGTAGAAAGAAATGTTCATCTTAAAAGAGATTTGGTTTCGATATCAAGACCATCTTGTTCTAAAGTGGTTTTGAAGCATATCAGACACCCCCAACCTCTTTTATTTCGGCTGTTCTGTCGATGGAAAATGTAATTTATGAAATACAGCAATACATTCGACACGCATTCATTTTCCAAAGATTATATTATGCAGCCGATATAAGGATTACAAATTCCAACAAAAATCATAAGTTGGGACATCTTTCACACTATCGACCTTTCATGGATTAGAGTCATGCTCCCAGTATTGGAAAAGGAAGAAAAGTTCTCTGGTGAAAAAGCGGTCTCCTGGAGTATTCTGGTTGTTCGTTGGGTTACATTCGGGAGATTTTGTAATTGGTAAAAAACATGCAAGTGTGTATGTTGGAGTTTGTGTGTACGGGTTAAATCTCCTTTATGGTTCCGTAGATTACAAAAGGGACTATTTTTGCTATTTAAACTCTTATATAATCACACATTTAACCCACTCACCTCTTTAAGACATCATATCCACCCACGACGTAACAGTCACCGTGAGGTCTTCTTATTTCTGCCTCTGGCACGTACTGTTACATATCGTCGGTTCTTTTCTGTAAATGCAATTGCTATTTGGAATAAACTACCCATGAGTGTAAAAACTCTGCAAAATTTTCCTTTATTTAAGAGAACTATTACTCGATTTTTGCATTCAGCAAAGCTCCCACAAATTTTGGGTGCTGAATCTACTGATCGACTGTACCGTAGCGATGGCGTTTGTGGTCTCTGAACACTATGGCCGGTCTCACCAGCTGTTCCTCAACGCCTCTACTTTGGCTATCCCCAGCTTCATTAAAGGAATTTGACGTCCGATAATCGCCGATACCGTGCAACCTCCCCCCTTCTTGACGGTCGATATTCTACCACCGCCGGCAGTTTTTTCTCCTGAGCCCTCCAAACCATAAAAGCCACCATCAACTATATTTTTATCCCTTTAGCTCAGGAGTTTTTTTCACTGCTGGTCGGATTTGTGTTTAATCGCTTCCCTTGACAATGCCTGTAAACTGGCATTAAATAAAAATTTATTTATTTATTTATTTATGCAGAGGTAGACTGGATGGGTGGTAAATGAAGCTCGATGAAGTTTCTGTTGTGAAAGTCTGTGGCCTTAGGTAGTAGGTCCGCCCCTCCTTAAGTTCTAAGATATTTGAAAGTTTCAAGTGCATTGGGTGACTTCTACAATATGTTGGTAGTGTTTGAGGAGCTAAAATATTATTATAAAGACGTGTTTGTATTAAAAAATATTTATGATGGACATTTGAAGCATGTGTCGTTCTTTAGTCTCCATATTTCGAATTATTCAGTTGCGGCAGTGTAGATAGCAGTGTTTTTGGGACAGTGGGACTAGCTGGATTTCCTACTAGTGTTTTAAGGCTTGAAATCCTCGTGCCACGCTTTTTAGCTGTTGCGCTAAAAATATTCCGTATCATTGGCAGTTTGCTTTGGAATGCTATTGTAAACATCGTACTACCGTCCAACAATGTGACGTGACTATGGCCGGCGCCTTTGTTCACACTCTGTTCAGGAAATATGTTAGTGTGCCGCGATGTTAGCTTTGCTTATTTACGTCATTTCTTCGAGCTGTCTGCGCAATTATGTATTATGTTGGGAGTGATGATTGGACATGGTCTTTTGGGATTAAACTAAGGGAACTTTATTCTGCTCATCTCCTACATATTTATTATATTTGTCCTGGGGATTTTGCCTCGACGGAGGTGTTAAATCAGGTCCCATAAATTATTTAAGGCTCCGAAGACGCTTGCTAACTCCCGGATTATGCGGCACTAGTTCCGCTTCTGGTTGTTTGCAGACAGTTACTAAAATCGGGTTGTTTTTGCTGCTCGAATCAGGCCCCGCTGTGGAAGCTGTTCGACTATTCGGGATATACGAGTGGATAGCCTGCTGGACTGGTGGAACTGGGTTGATCCTATTGGATATATTGGGGTACGAGGCACCTAGTTACGGGGCAAACCGTGCGGGTGTAGTATTCGGGATAATGTGTTCCCACACCCAGTAATTATGCCTCCCTCCCCACTTTCAAAAGTCCTACGGGGAGTGCGATAGGCAGTCCCGTAGGTGGTCCAGACTAACTCGGGTCGATCTCTCACTATAGGACGTCGTGGCTCGTAATGGAATTCGGCAGCCGCCTGGGATGTCTTAGTAGCCCTATTTAAGGACAGCATTGCCTAGACCTTGGCTGATGCAAAGGCTGAAAAGGGTGTCCTAAACAAACGCTAAAATTACGTCATTTCTACGCTGGCCATCGCCCCGCAGATGAACAAATAACGGTTGAAACAGTCAAACAAACAACCCTCGATATAATCACGGGCACAACGCACAGGCTGCTAGAATGACTCTGCCAACGCCGGCGGTCTGGAATAGTTGTCTGCTTTTAGACTATCCGTGGTGCGACTAACTGGAAAAGAGGGCGGTGCTGGTCGCTCAGGAACTGTCGTATTGCAAGGTAGGCATCGCTACCATCAGTTAGATCCAATTCTCTGAACAGTGTTAGCTAGAAGAGGTGGTTGACGGCTGCACTTTTTTCCTGGGCGGCCGCCGAAAGGCAGGGCAACCAGACGCTGACGTTTTCTCCGTCATCTAGGACGACGTCGTGGGACGATTGTCCCATCTGTTGCAGAGTCCCACCGATCGCCTTATGACCCTACGCCCGTCTATTTGGGGAGCTAAATTCTCCATCAGAATCAGCAACTAAGCAGCGCCCAATGACTGGCTCCAATGAGACAAAGAATAAATTCTGAGAGGAAATACATGCTGTCTTGGCGACTGTGTCGAATTTGGACAGGTCGGTAGTCCTCAATGACTTCAGTGCACGCGTTAGGACAGGCGACGCTACCGGGGAGGGAGTGCTGACCTCTCATGCTCTCGGCGGTTGCAACAATAACAGCCACCTCCTCCTGCGGACCTGCGCGGAACATCGTCTCATCCCGACTAACACTGTCTTCCGCCTTTCGACGACTGCGGCGCCGGCCGGCCACATTCTCGTCCGGAGGCATGACCGACGGGACGTGCTAGTGACAAAGGCGATCTGCGACGCCGACGGCTAAACGGATCGCTGTCTCGTTATCTTCAGGATGAGGCTTCGAAAGCACCTCACAGAAGATCTTAGGGTGAGCGACAAACATGTAGGTTAGATACCGCTGTGTTGAATGTGTCTGCTCACCACTCAGATTTAATTAATCAGCTGGCTCACTGCCTGAAAGGACAGCAGGCTCCAGACGATAAAGCCACCGCGGAGACACGATGGTGCCAGTTGCGGAACGTCATCCACTTCATTACTTTGGGGGTCGTCAGTCGCCCATGCCCTCAATATCAGGAGTGGTTTGAAGACAGCAATGCCGAAATTAAAAGTCAACTCGCTGAGAAAGATAAGCTGCAAAAATTCCACATCATCGGTGGGGCCGACTTCAACAAAGCAGCCTTCTTCAGGTGCCACCGGAGCTTGGAGCAGCGACTTTGGGAGGTGGAAAATGTGTGCATGGATCTCAAATATGGGAAAATTCAAGGGCATGCGGGACGCAACAAATAAGGAAATTCATCGTCTCGATCAAAATGATCTAAAGCTCCCAAGCCAAAGGAAACGCGGGACTGCTCAGCCCCAACAGAACAACATTCCTCTGGAGAAGTCGCAGATTCTGAAGTGTTGGGTTGAGCACTTCAGGAAATTCGCACCAACCCCTACACTATATTTTAGACCTGAGGAAAGCCGTCGACGTGGTGAATCGCGATGGACTCTGGGACATCCGACAGAAATTCGGTTGTCCTCAATGATTTACGCGCGTGGTGTGCCAGCTTCAGGGCGGGGTTATAGTGCGCGTCAAGGACAATGAAGCGGTCTCAGAAGCATTTGCAGCGACCAACAGAGTGAAGCAGGACTGCGTGCTAGTTCGCACCTCCTTCAGCCTAATGTCCACTGTCATGATGCTAGACGTCTACCGTGATAGAGGCCCTAGGATGAAAATCGGCTACGTGATCGACGGCCAGTTTCTCGGTACCCGACTCATGTTGGCCCCGACCGCTGTCTACAGTCTGCTCTTCGCGGACGATGGTGAGTCCAAAGCCATGACAGAACCGGATATGCAATGGAATATGAATCTCATCGCCTCTGGCTGCCCAAAGTTTGAGCTGACCATCAATACGGACAAACGGTAGTCACATACTAATCGGCATTAGAGGGGGAACACACCACGGCCAGTTCCAACGTGAATGACACTTGATTGGTGTCCGTGGATAAGTTCGCCTACCTAGGCAATACCATCACAAACAACACCAGGATAAACTATGAAATGGCAGTCAGGGTCTCAAAAGCCTGCCGAGCTGTCGGCCGGCTGCAGACCTCCGTTTACAACCGCCACGAACCTCGATTCAACACGGAACTCAAAATGTACAGGACGTTAGTCCAGACAATGCTAGTGTGCGGGTCGGAGACGTGGACTGTTTACGCCAATCAAGTCAGGCAACTCAATCACTTCCACCCTACATATACTCGGATAATAATAAAACTGAGGCGGCAAGACAGGATCTGGGACATGGAAGTCCTGGAAAGGACGGGAATCTTCAGCATACCCGACATTCTGAGGTAACTGCAGTTGCGCCGGGGTAGCCATCTCGCGGGGATGAATGACTGGTGCATACCCAGCTGACTCTTTTGCAAAGATTCTACTGCGGGTTCTTGTAATAAGGAGAACCACAGCGATGCTAAAAGGACAGTCTGTGGACCCCTCTTATGGATCTACAAATCAATTCGACCTAGAGAAGAATAGTAAAGATTGGAACTACAATTCATGAAGTCAGCTGTTAAAGTCAAAAGAGCCACTCGTAGGCCTAACCCTTCAGACTTACAACACCAACACCCAACCACTTCCAACCCACCCGGGCTTACAATGAATTTTCCGCGGACGGATAAACCTCGTCGCATATTTTCGGTCTTGATATACTAAAGATTGCATCACGCTGGCACCTCCTGCCTCCGTTGACGTCCCCACTGTCACATCTGTAGTGACCCCCACTTACGCAACCACCACCGCCACCGGTGTCCACATTCTTGAAGCTCCGACGCCTCGGCCGACTCCGTCAATCCTCACCACCGCTACCATCCTCTCGACGTAGAGGGCTATCTCGCCACCTCATACCACTGGCAAGAACACTGTCTACATCCAGTCTGCAACTACCCTCACTGCAGCAGCTCCCACCACCAATAATGCGTACTCGATCTCAAAATGCTTTTATAGCGGTCTCACCATTACCCCGCGCATCGGTCCGGTCGGTTGCCTGCGAATCTATCGCACAGAAACTGGCGAACTAGTGTCTGAAGCACCAACATACACCAACCGCACCTACATCAACTGTACGCATTACCCATGCACAGCCACTCACGTCATAGACCTACCTGGTCACATGCCCATCCAAGAAAACCAGCAGTAAGTCCCTACTGGCCAAATCAAATCACCCCAAATCTCACCACCATATACGACACACACGAGTCCGTCCCTCATCATGTGAGATCCGAATAGTCAACTCTCTGTGTGAAATCTTCGTGGGTTAAATGGACGACAAGGTGGTGTGTATGTGTGCGTGCCAACAAAACGGGACAAGCGAGAGATGTGCTGGATCAACATGGAGCCATATCGGATTCTGGCAGGCGTTATCTGAACGCGCACCATAAAAAATGCCAGCAATTCGGGGTGCGGTGGTAAACCCAATTTCCGGCAGACGTTGCGCACATTGGGATTGTTGCGGTTCTTCACTTTTCTTGTAGGTTAAAATCCTGGACATTTGCTGTGTGAACCAGGGGGTGTGGAGGGGAGCGCCAAGGTGCGGGCTTGACCATGCCATCCACCTACGTCCTTCCCCCGACTATGGGGCTCTTGACTATGTCTTAACACTGGGAACAGGTGGGGAGAAGAAGGGAGTGCGGTAGATGCAGTGTAAGTCCACATTTAATATAGAATAATCCACGCACAAGTCATCGTCCCTGCTCCACCTTGCTGTGGGACACACGACGGACATCATCGATAACGATGGTCGAACTGTCGTGTGTGTATGTATGTATTTGGGGGTTACGGACGGTTTTTTGTTGACGCCATTCGTGTACAGTCGAAATTATAGATGCAATTATATACAGTCAGCATAAAATATAGTCGTTGTTGCTTTTTGAATTCCTCATAAATTAACTGGTAACTTTCAGCTAATCAGCTTATACTAAGGTCTATAGGCATAGACCGAAATCTGATATATGAATATTTACACCGAAATACATCAGCCACCGCGGTATAGCCGCGTAGTATTCATTAACCGTCGACAGGCAACCTTTAGTATATTTTAGTGTTACAAGATAGCATAGTAGCTTTTAACTAGCACCTGTGCAACTAGTATGGTATCTTGTTACGCTAACATAAAATATAGTCATTTTTACTGTCTACGGCAACATTTCACGTCAAGCGTGCAGTGATCCTTGACACGTAATTAATTCACGAAACAAAGTTCTTGGCTGACCGTAGATATTCCTGCAGTGAGAGTCGTCGGAGATAAAATATTAAACAATCCGTCTGCCTTTCAAATTCAACCATGGCATCAGAAGCCAATACTTCACTTGGAAATGAGTTCAAGGTCAAATTACTCGCTGACTAAACGAAAACGTCTATTGGTCTATGCACGGATATCTGAGTTTGGCCTTGTGTGAATGACCGCGCAGGTGACTCACGTTTGTAAACTCAAAGAAATCTTCAAATCTGAACGAACAGTCATGCCTGCAGATAATGCGGAATGTCTGCAGCAGGCAGCACCTCAGTAGTCTATGTGGTGTGGGTGGCAAATTCAGCTTGAACTGTCTGCCTGGATATGACGGAGTCCTAAGATCGTCCTCCAGTTTTGTCACTCGTCGTTGCACCTGCTGCGTGGGGTCAATGCCTTTCTTTATCCACAGCATCCATGCTGGCATGCCATATTCCAGATGCAAACGAACGCACCAAAGATTCGCCCAAACATTTCGCGAGGAAAGACTACGAAAGCGTATCTAATCCAGTGCATGATACTTGTTGCGTTTCGGGCGGCTCTTTTGCAGTGTTCGGAGGGTGGCAAGTTTGAACTTATCCGGATACCTAGGTCTTTGTGTGCATCCATTTCTTCTACCGAAATCGTATTTATGGTATACTGGTGTTTTGGGAAGCGTCTTCGACCACCTTCAAAAACTGAGACCACACATATGTAAACATTAAAACTTATAAGCCACTTGGTGGACCACGCAGCCAATATATCAACGTTTTCCTGTGATTTCTGCGCGTCATCAGCACAGATGATTGTTTTCCAGTTTTTTATCCTCGGTAATAACCACGGCATTGCGGTCAGGATTTTCAGTACAATCGTTTACATATATGGGGAAGAGGAGAGAATCTAGGATCGAACGCCTCGGGATGTCGCTTTCTATTGGTGCCCATTCGGATGCAGTGGTACCTAAAATTACTCTTTGTACCCTGTATGACAGGAAACATTCAATTTGCTTAAAATGTTGCCCTGGATTCCACACTGTCACATATTTAGAAGAGTCGCTGATGAGGCTCGCATTCAAGTGTCCTTCTGAAGTTGAAGAAGATGGCATACACTGGACAACCCTGGTCCGCGGGTTCCGTCATTTTCCCTGCGAGTAAAGACTACTATTGAGGCATGAGTAACCTTGCACAAAATGCAGATTAAACAAACGCAGTGGTGATTTTTGAATTCAAGCCTGGAACGTCCTTTGTAGATCGGGGGACGAAGTAATTTTCATTCGTCCGTGGACTTTGGGATACCCTATGCACCTACTCTCATAGTACGTCGTGCAATTCTTGAAGAGCAGGCGGGCGAATTCTATCTGGACCAGATGGCTTGGCAGTCTTCAGGCGGAGTATTTCTGCCCTCATCGGTGAGGGTGATAAGTAAATGTTATCATCTAACGCAAACTATACATAATTTTGTCATTGTTCTGGGTAGGGGAGAAGAAGAGGATTCGTTTCGTGGGTGAATATCGACTGAAGGAAGCTATAAGGCGCTGATGCTTTCTTTTGGTCACCCGTCTCCAGTATGCCGTTTTGGACCTCGGCACCGAAATCAGGTCACAATTTCTTTTTCCATTGCGCATGAAACCGTAAGTGGCTTGGGATGCGACAAAGAATTCTGCAGTGTGCTTAACTCACAGCTCCTTCGAAGTTTATTGATCTCACGGTGACACACATCCTGCTGTCGATTGTATTCCTGCGAGCGTTCAAAACACCGCGTTTGTGGAAAGGGAAGCTGATGTGGCCAGATTGTTATTACTTTGCGTCCGAAGGTTCCGACGAGGCAGATATGCACCCGGTAAGTGCGTTGGCAGCGTGGGTATCTTGGAAGCAGTTGGCTGTTAATATTGTGGAGCCGAGGCGCTTGTGACTTGCTAGCTTCTCTTCTGGCTTTGGCTGCAGCGATCGGGTTTGCTTTGTAAATGGCTGCGCCAGTCATCACTCCTCCTGTCCAGGCAGGTCTGTTCTGGACAAGGTCTCCGGGTTGATCTGCAGACGTTTAAAAGAGTTCGCCAGAGTGTCCTTGTAGCTTCCTTTTGGTTTGTTTGATTGGCGAACACCCGTGACGACATCACCATAGACGAGATGCTATCGTAGGCATATGTCTTCCACCCTCACGAGGTGACCGCTCCGGTGTAGTTGCAGTTGCCTCAGCATGGCCTCGATGCTGAGAATTCCAGTCCGTTCTAGGACTTCCGTGTCCAGGATCCTGTCCTATCATCTTATCTTTAGTATTCTGGGAAGGCAGCTAAGACGGAGGTGTTTGGGCTTCCTGGCATGGCTGGAGTAGACGGTCTAGGCCTCCACTCTGTGCAGGAGTGTCGCCAAGACGACGGCTTCGTACCTCTTCAGTTGGAGGCCGTGATGATTTCACACTGGAGCCTGAAGTCCGCCGAAGATTTGGCTGACTTTGAAGATCCGGTGGGCCACTTTGTCGTTGATCTTGATGCAGCTTGACATTGTGCTGCCTTAGTAGATGAAGTTGTCCACGACTTTCAGTTCAGTGCCGTTGACGTGGATGTGAAGGACCCTTTATTCAGCCGCCGCTATCAATTGATGCATGACCACCATTTTGTCCGTGTTGGCAGCGCCGACATGTGAGAAGCGGGGGATGTTTAGCATTGAAGAGGCGAAACACTTAAGAATTGCGAACCTCCCGTTTGGCTTGGGTGGCGGTGATCCGGTTTGCTTCGCAGATAGCCGCGCTAGTCTTGACTGCTCTTCTACAGGCCGGTCTGTTCTGGACGAGCTCTTCCCGAGTCTCCGGGTTGGTCTGCAGTCGCTTCAGAGAGTTCTTGGAAGTGTCCCTGTAACGTCGTTTTGTCCTCCCTTTCTGAGAACACCCATAGCAACATCTTCGTAGAAAATTTGTCTGGGTAATCTCTCATCATCTATCCTCACGAGGCGGCTGCTCCATTGCAGTTGCAGTTGCTGAGGACTGCTGTCCATTTCAGGACCTCCATGTCCGGGATCCTCTCCGGCAATCTTAGCTTCAGTATTCTATGAAGGCAGCGGTGATGGAAGTGTTTTAGCTTCTTGGCTTGATTGGAGTAGACGGTCCAGGTCCCCGCTCCGTGCAGATGCGTCATCAATATGGTGACCTTGTACATCTTCACTCTGGCGTTCAGTTGAAGGCCATGGTGATACTGCCCGGAGGTTTGCAGCCGGCCGAAGGCCTGGCTCTCTTTGGAGATCCCATGGACAACCTCATCACCAGCTTTTGTCCTGCGTGAGGATGTGCTTCCTGGATAGGAGAAGGTGACTGTCGTCCACATTAATTCGAGGAGGTCTGTATTTCGTGTTGGGCGAAGGTTGGTGCATGACCACCGCTTTGTCCGTGTTGATTGTTGGTCCGGAAGTGGCACACCCGGCGGCGAAGAAGTTCATGCCCCTTTGCATGTCCTCTTCGGTCGTGATGTAGATTATTCAGTCGTCCGCGAAGAGCAGGTCGTGGAGTGTAGTCATGGCAAAATGCGTTGAGGCCTGAATGCACCGGCTGCTAAGAAGATGGCCGTTGGTCCCGTAGGCGATGCGTATCCTCCGACGCTCATCACGATAGGCGCTTATTGGCATAGCAGAGAACATGAGGTTTAAGAGGGTTGGGGCGAGTACGCAGTCCTGCTTCACTCTTCTATTGCAAGTGCTTCTGAGACGGTCGTGTTGTCCATGACGCGCGGCATCATCCCCTCGCGAAGCTGATACCCTATGTATGCCGAATTTCTACTTGATTTTTTACGGTTCATTGCGATTTATTGTGTCGAAGGCTTTCATCTGGTCCACAAGGGTAGTAGAGAGGTGGGTCCGCATTTTCTCGCACTCCTCTTGCGGCTAGCGGGCGGCAAAGATCGTGTTGGCGGTTCCACGCTAATGCCGGAAGCCATAGTGGCTTTCCGGGAGAAGTCCTTGACCGAGATGACCGTTGAGACGGTTGAGGGGAATGCTGTACATGCAGTTTGTCAAGTCGATTTCCTGCTTATAGTTCGCGGCCGGCTTTGCCTGCTGTGCCTTGTGTGTTCACATCTCCCTTTCGCTTCAGAACGTTATGCCGCTCTGTAACAGTGGCACAAGTGGCTCCAGTGAACTTTGCCCTTAAAGCGCAGCCCTTGTTCGAGGTCATGTAGTACCTAATAAATCAGGTTAAGATTGCCCTTTTGTTACCTTAAAAGCCCGAGAAATAAGTGAAGACGCTTCCATTTTTCTGAATAAAATCAATGTTTCAAGTTAGTCTTCTCGCCCGATGCTGAACCGTGTCAAGACTTAGATGGTTCATTGAGAGCCACGGCTTCTACGTCTGTGAGCCATACCAAAAATAAGGACAAACACAAATGTTGCATCCCTTCCCAAATGGCTGCTTTGACTATTACATACGTCTTCTCGATAGCGTATAGTATTCCTTTAGCGATTTTATGACCCTGGTACATTTAAGCGAGGATTCCAAACTAACCGTACCTAAGAACCAAGAGCATTTTACTATGACGGCAGTGGTGGCTGAGCACAATTTACGTTATATGGTTTCACGCTGTTGATTGACGGTGTTTTTCTGGATTTACTTATTAACCGTGCTCGGGTCCCAGTTCACACTACAGTTTCGTAATCTTTCCCGTCGCCGTCGCCGCCGCGGCCGCCGCCAAATTACCTTATCTGCTCACATCCCCCCCTCCGAGCGTGGTTTCGCTTTCCACGATCGCTCAGCAGAGACCTCGGTTTTCCTTGGTTCATGCACCGTGTCGTTCCAAAAAACGTGTTGTCCTCCCTAAGTAACATCTCAGCGAAGTCATTGGGGTCATATTAACGCGCACGATTTAGACCACCTTCACTTCGCCCGGCAACAACCATCATCAGGATTCCGTTCTGTCCACCCCAGTTGCCGATATCACTTTGGGTCTGCCATTATCTAGCATCCCTAGGCGCACAGTAATGACACTTCGTTCTCACTAACTGAGTTGCCCCTATAGTTTCGTGCTGCCATAAGGAAAAACCTAACCTGCTCCTCCTTCGCGAAGTAGATTTGTGGCAGTTCGCGTCTCCTCGCTCTCCGCCTTTGTCACGCTGCCCTCCTGTCCGCCTCACACTCCTTGTCGATGCGCTGCTGGGATGCGCGAGTGCTCGAAGACAATCAACGCTGTCCCCACTCTGATTGGCTGGCGGACGTGGAGACAACGAGAGGCGCACACACGCGCTCACAACACCCCGAAGGCGGACACAGACAACAGCTTGCTTGGGGCGCGCTTGCGGCAACTGCCTACAGAGCCCTTGTGTACGCACTTCCTCCACAGCTACTGTCCACGATCTGCTCTTCGTTGATGACGGCGCACTCAACAGTACGACCGAAGAGGACATGCAACAGGGCATGGATCT
>CACRXP010000263.1:370578-388529 GCA_902702965.1 Spirometra erinaceieuropaei
CGCCGTACTGCGGACGTCGTCGTTAACGACGCTCGAAGTTTTAGGTTCAGATGCAAGCGACTGTGGTGCGTGAGCAGATAGGGTGAGGATAGTTGATGAGGTCTAAACTGTGGTGTTCTACCGAACATTTCCAAGGACCCACATATAGCAGAGTAGGCCCATGCGATGCCCGAATATCCTGAAGACAGTGTAGCCAGACGAGGAGGGAGCGACGGGTGCATCTCGGAGTTCCTGGTACTAGTTCGCCTGGCTCAGTGTGATAGATTCGTAAGTGACCGAGCAGGCCGATGCGTGATTCAAATGTGCAGTCAAAGTGTGAAGGGTTGTAATTGAGTTCACATTGTTGGTGGTGAGATTGATAGTGGTGATCATCTGCGGGTTGGAAGGAGTGTCCTCGTTGGTGATGCTAGTGGTGGGGTGCTGTGAGGTTAGGGGCCGGTTGGTCATGCGGGCACTGTACTGTATCGCAGACGTCCAACGAGGCCGATCCGTGCCCGAAACGTCAGCTGACACCGTGGACACGATGGCGGGATTCTGGGTGCTAACATTGATCTGTAGCACGAGTCTTACGGGCCTCTCCCATTGCCTTGGTAGCGGTTATTCGGTTGGTTTCGAAGATGGTCATCCCGGCCCTTACGGCTGTAGGCCATTACCGTTATCTGATAGTGGGTTCATGTGTGAATCCTAAACTTCAGGCGAATAAAATTCTTGTTCCGTTGGTCGTGTATCCTTCCCAGTTGCTCGCGGAAACTCGTATTTTTGCTTGTGCCGACGTTTCATACATGAGAGAATTTACAGATCCAGAAGTATTGTCGACGGTGGCAGTGTGAGACCACAGTGACCTTTAGTAGCTTATTCACTTGACGTCGTCAGCAGGCAATATCCCAACCCAATGCCCTAAAGACGTATGATTCGCTTGTGATGCCAGTTTGCCGGCCAGTCAGATATGTTCCGCAAATTGCACTTCCAAGTCCCAGGGTGGATTTGCGGGTGCTTGAGTGAAGTCTGTCAGGCGACGCTCTGGTTACCCTTTTATGTGAGACTATGCTGTTGTCGATCAGTCCCTCTTCGAATTTTTTTAGGAATTTTTGAATGGGCCATAAAGGCTTCGTCCTTGAATGTGAAATTCACTAAAATTGTCCAGCGTCTCGTCCATGTTATCTGAGTTTAGCAGTGTGTTCCAGCCTTCGTGTACCCAGTGAGAGAAAAAGTCGGCTCACATGTTAAGGTTGGGGTACTTTATCTTCAGCCTGTATCCGAGCCCACAAAGATCTGACGCTTGTACTAGTTCAAAAAGTTGCCGAACTGAAAGTCTGTTTTTCTCCTTGATTCTTACTGTCCATAATCATGCCCCCCTCTGCGTTGCACATCTGCAAACTAGGATGCCTCCCCTACTACTACTACTGCTACTGCAACTAATGTAAGTAGCAGCAGAGATAAAGTTAGGATACCGACCATCGTATCATCGCCGCCAATCCCCGGAACTGGTGAAGAGACTAGGGGGTTTAGTTCAATTATTTCCAGATTAGGGCCCCACCCTCAGTCAGCCAGGTGATCTCATCTGGACAGCCGCCAATCTAAAGTCAAGAGCCCCTACTCAGACTTTAGGAACGTCAAGATCGGGGTGCGGCCAACTCCCAAGCCACCGTTATTACAGCGACCAACGCGACTGCTAGGAGACAAGGTATGACGAGTGTCCTCTGGCAACAGGCGAGTTGTGAGTTGCCTGTGTGGGAACCAGACATGGCCTGCTGGCCTAAGCCCGACTGAGAGAACATTTTAATAACACCTCTGCTGTTCCCACTAACACTAACAACAATCGGCCCGAGCGATAGATAAACTTACTTATAGCCACAAGTACTGGACAAATGATTTCCTGTTGACTGCAGACGGGATTGGGAATGGTCGGCCTGGGCTAGACGCCTCTCCAAACAACTGCTTCATTAGCCACTCTTCCCTGAGCTTTCGGCAGGACAATAGTATTTCGCTGACCAAAACCCGCTGGCTGTCCCTAGCACGCGCTTCTTACATCGCTGCAAACAGTGAACAGTCTGATATTTAGACGATTATTGTCGGTTTAAAATGTCGCAGTTAGGTTCATGGTAACGAATTAATGATGCTGAAATTGATGACGCCTACAAGGCAGACTGTCTTTATTCGCATACGTCTGAAATCAGACCTCTCATTCAGATCAGGAGTCCGAAAAACGCCTTGATGTCGCAAAACTACGACACAGCCGCACTTATGAGGATCTTAGCAGATAACTGTCCCGCTCCGAGACGGTGGAGTGGTAAATGGTCATCGGTGAAGTCCACAGTCTGTGAAACAGACGGCATCAATCTGATTCATCCAGTAGCGTCGCTGTGACTGGATCAGGTCAAGGATTTGCAGTTGTCTGATCTGGCTGTTCGTGTCAGGCTTCACAATGACTCCTTCCGCTAACTCGGAAAAGTGACGGTAAAGTGGGTTCGAGATTACCTCCAAGAGTAGTATGCCGAAGTGGAGACCTCCATGGTGCGGGTCTAAAACGTCCGGCTCGAAAACCCCACCAGGTTCTTGGTCGATCTGGTGGTCTGCCCCCTACAGTGGATGACTGTTTTAGATGTGAATGACGATTCTATCGCTGTAAAGTGGGCCAAGGTCTACAGATAGCGTGAGCGTTTCCAACGCCCTCTTAACCTCAATGACTATTTATCACCTTCCTCTCTTTTTTGCATAAGTTTTATCCACCTGCAACATATGCGGCGGTGAACTCCCCTTCCTCTTCCTAGAAATAAACCATCCATGAAATAACGAGGCTGTACAACGACTTAGCCCCCGAGGAAACATCACCACTAAAGTCAAGTTTTGTGTCGACACTAACGCTCCGATTCCATGAGGTGGTCAAGAAAGCGTGGGGAGGTGGCCTTGTTTATGATGACTGGCAGTAGGCTATCGCTGTGAGAGCCACTGACACATAACCTTCATCGACACTGCTGCAAAGGCCTTCACCACTGTAATTTGAGGGCGACTTAAGAGTATGCGTGACTCTCCAACGTGACCCAACCAAGCCGGGTTCTGTGCTGGGCATGGACGCACTAACCAGATATTCACACTGCGGCGCTTTCTTAGACTGCGCCATTGTTACCAGCAAGCGACAGCCGTCTGCCTTGTTGACTTCTCCGCGGCGTCTGACTGCGTTAATCTCGACCCCATATGGTAGATAATGGTCAGATGTTGTGCCGGCAAAGATTGTCGCCATGACCAAGGTTTGTTATCGCTACTTTACTTTGCAAACTCTGATCTAAACCCCCAATAAATCACTCGACACCCGGCTTGACATTCGCAACAGTTGCAGTCTGTCGCCCAGTCAAGATAAGTACGCCATTGATTGGATCCTCAGAAGAGCCGTCGAGGTTTTGACGGTGTCGGACTTGCATCTGGACGTCGGCAGACCAACACTAATTCTGTTGATAATATATTCCGGGTAGCGTCAATTTATGATAACCTAGTGAACGTGGTTGCTGGTGAACGAGTTCGCTAAATCAGTCGGGTTCTCCATGGAGGCTAGGAATATCAAAGTGCTTTCTTACTGCATACCTGACCAGAAGAGAATGTACCCCTCGAGATCAATAATTGCTAACATGAAGAGGAGGACAGACTCAAATAACTCGAAGCTGCTGCCAGATGGCCAGGATAAGGTATCGATCCCGAATCGATTTCACTTGGAGGATTTACAATCCTTTAAGTGCTTACTGACCCGACATGATACCTCCATTATCATAGAATCCGCATACATCGGGCGTCCGTCAGATCAGTCCTCCAATACGATTTTAGATGTCGAGCTGTCTTGGAAAATGAGCAAGAACCTGAACTTGGACCATAGATGCCCGAGAACAATCCTTCGAATGAGGTATGTTGACTTCGCCTCAAATAAGATAGTCAGTCTCCCCCGGGGCATCACACGGATATCTCACGGCATCGAAGGCAGGCGACTGGAGTGCATTTAACATGACCTTCGTTGCTGCCTGTGACCTGCCACCGCTGTTCATCTGGGAGCGTCGAAGAAGTAAAATAAAAGGCTGGTTCGACAAAGCCTGTGATGGTTATTTGATTTTCAATATTTGGTCTCCGTCATTGGAATAGCGAATGGGTCCGACCCTGTGAGTACTTGTCATAGATCGCTACATGTGAGAAGGTAAAATCCGCGACAAAATCGGGGCCGGCTGTATCAGGCATTATTCCGGATGCATAAAGTACAAGTATTAGTTTTTACCCGCTTGGCTAATTGAGGTCTGAAAGCCAGAGTGAAGCTCCATGTTCCGTCACTCCACTGAGGCTTTGCACAAATCGCAATTAAACTAACCGGCACGGGTTCATTTTCCGGTTTCTTACGCGTCACAGCAGTAACCGCGTGTTGACGAGCGAAAATTCATTGCCATTTCGTGAACGATTGGGTCTGCAAAAGACGACAGGCTCGAGAGATATGCGTCCATACATATCTTACGATTCTAACGAAAATGAACTGGAAAAGGCCCGCAAAAACACGAAACCAAATAAAAAGCCCATGCAGTGGGCAACTGAGTTTCGAAAGTCAGAGGCGTACTTGATCTCAAGAAGGGCTCAAAGGCATGAGGGAAAATTTGGGCGGTACGCAGTAAGCGTAAAATGACGCAGAGCTCCATAAACGTTAGATAACCAATCCTAAGGTCAGAGTTCTGATCTTTCTTTTCAGCATCCAGCTAATGCGTTAACAGTGACACAATAGTAGGCCAGAAAGAATATACTGATAAACGCCGGATTTTGAGGATAAATATCACACTGTACAAACGCGTCTTTAGTCCACAGCCACATAGCTGGGCTCCAATGAAGCTTTTGGAGAAGGCAACTTTTCTGGATTTGAAGGGTCGTTTTGTACTCGAAATCGTTTGGTTGGGAAGACACCCGCCGCCCAGTCGGCGTCCTCCTGAAAAACGACAAAGTGGAAATAGCAAGGGGTAGATCCTAAAGAAATGCTTGTTTTGTAAAAAATGAACATTTAATTCTTGACACATAAAAGGGGTAAATTGAGCGAGGACGATAAAGCACAGTATGGGCAATAAAAGAAACAAGTAAAAACTGCGACCGATGGGAAGCGAAAAAACCTTCTCAGCACTAAAGTGTATACGTGACCCAGAGACATTGACTGCGAGGTTACAATCACTGTGGTAAAGAACTAATAGTATGCAAAAAAGCTTGTGTACTTACGATAAACATTCCTCGAAGACATGTACGAAGTTAATAGATGTTTTGGCAGATTCTGAATAATTCACGTTGATTCTAGGTGAACTACTTAGGAAATCCTGCTTGGACAGTCAGCTTAGTGTATCAGATTTGGTGGATTCCAGACGTTCCAGTAGGCTGGGCGGGTAACTTGACCCAAAATGTGATTAAACTCGCGCCTCCCGGGGGGGGGGGGGCCTCGTAGCTGAGTTGGCTAGAGCGTTGGCTGTACTCAAGCCTCTTATTGCTGTCGGGGGTTCGAATCCCACCGAGGCTCCGAGTCTTTCACAGATGGGTGAATGACGTATGGAGTTGATGATTTTTATGAAAAAACTTATTCGAACACCCGTTCACTGGAGCACGGCGGAGATGAATAAGGTAAGTGGTAGGTTATAAACTGATGCAAATATGGCGTGCAAAGGGTGGGTGTGGAGTGAAATTTGTACACTGCAACGCCACAGCGAGAGTTAACGTTTGGCGAAGTAAACCGGAATTCACGCTGACGGTGGGACTAAATAAGCATTAGATTTGATCAAATTAGACTATACGGGAATAGAATACACTACATAGGGCTGGGAGAAATTAAAATAAAGTAGGCTAAACCAAATGAGATTAGATTGGATGAGAACAGATCAAACTAGATTTGAGTAGACTTAATTAGGTTATACTGGATTTCGTGAAACTAAATGAGACCTAACTAGGTTACACTAGATCAAATTACGTTGGACCACATAGCACGAAACTTGGTTAGGTCGAGGGAGGTTAGTTTAAATGGACTTCGATCGGAGTAAGTTAGCCTAGACCAGATCATGTTATAAGAAATAAGATTCGACTAAACTGAATTAAGTTAGATTAATATGACATTCGCACTTTTAAGATATAACTGTTCGCACTAGCCAGACAGACAGAATGTCTGTCCGGACAGACATTCAGTTCCCGGCAATTTCACATTCAGCGTGTGAAAGGCAAATGATCACGAGTCAAATAAGGAAAGCATACAAAAAGATGAAAAACGAATAGAACGGCTTGAATGACCTGCGTATGTGGTTCTTCCTGGAGGGCTTTCAGTCGCCGTTTATGTGGCTTGCGTCTTTGGTGGTCAGAGAGGGCCGATGCGTTACAGAAATACAGATCGCATGTCAAGCAAAAATACTGTCCAAGAGCGGGCTTGTCTTCATCCGGCTGCGTGGCCTCTGCGATGCGCTTATCGATATTATTGGGAAGCTTATCCGCGTAAATCTATTTCTCAATGCATAAAGAGTAGATAATTCACCTGGTCCATATCACGTCGCCTATTTTTAGTTTTGAGTTTGGTCCGTTGCGGACACATTATGTTTATAGTTAAAAACCGACTGGTTAATAGGTCTCAGATGTGAGTGGCGCGGTCAGCAATGTAGAGAAACAACCACACCGCAACAACACCTGATGGACGGACTGCTGTACTCCCCGCCTGCTTTGAAGCTCAATAAAACATGATGGACTACTGAGTTTCATTATGATTTATCAACTGTTTGGAAGATAGGCAACGACGTTTTATCCCCTACCTCATGATCTTCGTACAGCCCATCAGTATATCGTTTACTAGTTATGTTGGTTAATTTCAATTTGCCCCTAAAACCGTCCGCGCAAAAGGTGCGCTGGTCCAACTCGGGTTAGATCGGACTCTGACAGACGTGCTAGGAAATGCACACCCATAACAAACGCGAACATTCGGGGTGCGGTGGAAGGCCCAGTTGCCGGCTCACATCGCGCCAAATGAGAGCCCTGCTCCCCATTTTTTTGTTTTTGGTTTGTTGTGAACCCGGGGATTGTTGTGGTTCACTTAGGTGTGGGTCTCACCGTGCCAGCCACCTGCGCCCTTTCCAATCTCTAGTCTCCTTGACCATTTCTTGACGCCGGATTCAGATGGGAGCGGAGGAGGGAGTTCGGTAGATGTTGTGCAAGTTTACTTTCGTTATTGTCTCATTCACGCCGAAGTCACCGCTCCTTCATTCACCCTGATGTACAGCACGCGTTGGACATCGTCGAAACCGACGGCCAAACTGTCGGTTAACCTCAGTGGTCTTCATAGTTGTCCCGAGGTGTCAAGACCAAAATATGTCAGCTGTATTGTTAGGACATCAGAGATGTGGATATCGAACTTGTAGACTGTTGTACGGATGGGATTATCGAGGGAAGCTAATTTACTTCGAGTTCTGGAACGTTTAGAGAAAACATAGAATGAGTTACATGGCAGGGAACAGAACAGTGTACTCCAGTTTAAATTTACATGAGGAAGGTAGAATAGAGTAAACGATATCGAGAACGTGGCAGGACGTGAACAAGAGGCCGAAAAAACGACTGTGCACCGAAATTCGGAAATGGATGGGAATAGTTGAAAGTCGTGGTAGACCCACGGAAACTCAAAAAGCCGCCAAAAATCTCCTGCTTCACATTTTTGAGAAAAACACTAACAAGGAATTGATGGGAAATTTGGAAACCAACATCCCCTTGTTTAATGTACACCACGGCTATCGAAAGGGAAGATCGTGAGCAACGAACCTGCCATTCACGGCCAATGACTGGACAGAAGTGCTCGTAGAAAACGACAGTTTGACCGTCATTTACGATGATATACACTGTGTGCCCTACAGCAGGGTTGAATGGGGGACGGTGAGAAGCTCCGGCATTAGTCCATAGTAACAGTAAACGACCCAGTGTCTCCGCCCTCACCTTACCGGGCTCCATGTCAAATTGAATCAAGGACTGGAAGAGGGTTCGGGTGCACACGCCTAGCACGGCGTGAATCCGCGCATTAGCGTGCCACCACACTTACTTGTCCGTGCACAGAAGATCGGGATTTCACACAACAAGAAGATGGCGGCTAGGATCTCGAATGAATGGACGTGAAATAGAGCCGAAATAGTAAGAATTCACTGCAGCCCAACCCCATCCTTAGGGGAGAACTGAGTTATCCCGTCAGTAAGTAGCCTTCTAAGCCACAACTTTCTAACCACCGTCATAGTATCGTGTGCGTCTGATTATGTATGATGGGGAGTATGTAAATAGGGCCAGTCACACTCCTCAGTTCACTTTCCGAAACGGAGAGTCATAAGATAAGATGATAAGATAACTTTTTATTAAAGACCCGTCGGGGTCCCATCAAAGCAAGTTAAAATAAATTTACATGTGAATTTAGACGAGGTAGGCAGAATCTTTACAAAATGCAATTCATAGTTTCTGAATTAGTAGTCCATTGAGAAACATGATTAGTGAGGGGTGAAAAAAACTCCATAAAAAAGGTAAAAAATGATTGGATTAATTTTACAGGAGAAAAAAACCCCTCACTAAAAATAATGACAGAAAAATGCGAGCAGGACTGGCCTGCAGGTGGCGGTATATAACGGATTGTAGTCAGCCATCGTCAGGGTAGCAATAATTGTCAAACATGAGGGTACGTATGCGGGTCAGACAGGACTGGCCCGCATGTGGTATTGTATACGGGATTCACAACTGACATCGTCCGGGCCGGATTGATACGCCGCATGAGACTATTCGTGTCAAAGAGGCCAGACGAGAGGACACAGATGCGATCGGTCACAGCACGCTTCGAGCTCAGCCGAGGAGTGGGGAAGGGAGGTACGACCAAAATACTAGTAGACGGTGAATACTTAGGGTTCCGTCATTGGCGTCGACAGACCGCATGAGGTCGGAATGCGGGAGATGACATTAAAAACCGCGGAAATTGTCGCTATGGGGGGGAGTGATAGCAGTGGATTTAGAAACCAATTCAAAACAGGGGTTTCTAATGATATAATTAAGAGTTACCACTTAATCTACCACTAAATCCCAGGAGGACCCTTCTCGAAGTCAAGAATCTGAGTGTTCGGGAATGAGACCGTTAACAGTGCCTTTATGCTTTCCGGTGTAAGATGTTTGCGTAATTTCGACTTGAATATCAGTAACCTAGGCGATAATCTAATTTCAGGCGGAAGATTATTCCAAAGGAAGGCATATTTGGAAGCAAAGAAGAGGGAGCGCTTAGATGTAGTACAAAGAGGCGGCGGAATCACCATGCAGGAGTTGCGCGTGGCATAAGACTGATCTCTCTGAGTGAGAATGTCAATGAGCGGAAGACTGGAGCTAGAGTTGATGCGAAAAAGGAAGCAAAGACCAGCTTGAAGTCTCCTAACCCACAAAAACTTAATGTTCGCCAGCTGACATCCCTGAGTATAAGAAATACCGGACGAAGCTTGAGAGAACAGTTTTCGGGTGAAAATCCTCTGAACATTTTCGATTTTATTACGGTCGCAGGCGTTCATTAAACCGAAGAAAGGGTAGCAGTATGCGAGGACTGGAAGAACAAACATTTGATAAAGTCTTAGCTTCATTTCCGGAAGGAAAAAATTGTGCGATATGAATCCACATATCTGCGCGGCTTTGGCAGAGATTCTATCTGCATGAGGTGATAAAGCAAGTTTATTTGTATAACTTAGACCTAGGTCCTTTATGTGAGGCATTCTGAGAGTGGGTTATTCTAAAAAATATGGGACCAGGAAGTTTGGTAGGACCAAAAGACATGAAACTACACTTGGATGATGAAAACTCCATCTGCCATGTCAAACCCCATCTGCTTAAGCGTAGTAAATCGGCATTAATTTTTTCAACACAAACATATTCAGTGCCCTTAGAGTATGAGTGAACACACTTGAGGTCATCGGCATAAGTAAAAGTTTGCGAATTTCCGAGTTCAGTCGAAATATCATTGATGTACAGAAGGAAGAGTAGCGGACCCAGAACCGTGCCTTGAAGTACGCCACTCGTGATCGAGTGGGGTGTCGAGTAGCTATTACCGACCATGACTTTCTGATATCGGTTGGACAGATAGGACCTGAGGAAGTCGAGTAGAGACGGCCGGATGCCGAGAGCTTCCAATTTTAATAAAAGACGTCTATGGGGCACCTTGTCAAAGGCTTTGCTAAGATCAAAGTAAATAACAACCACTGACTGCCGCTCATTACGAAGAGAAGTGATTAGATTAAGAAAAGCCAAGTGGCATGTTTCACAGGATCGTTCAGGAAAAAATCCATGCTGACTAGAGTTTAGAAGCCTATTAGCTAGACAGAAGTCAAGAATTCCATTGAAAATAATCCTTTCAAGAAGCTTTGCTAGAGACGGCGTTTTGTGCACGCCCCGATAGTTATTAACATCGGACCGAGATCCTGACTTGAAAACGGGAATGATAATTGACGTTTTCCATGTTTCAGGAAAGAATCCTTTTGAAATATAAACCGAGAACAAATGACTGAGCAATATGAAAAGGTCGGACACTTGTTTAATAATCGAATTCGGAATCCCGTCCGTTCCTGAGCAGTGTGAGTATTTCAAACGACTTATGTATGTCTTAATGAGATCTGAGAATACATTAATTGTACTAAGTGTCCTACCTGAAAGTGCTCGAAAGAAAGGGACCGGATCGGACTAGGTAGCAAGGTGTTTTGCAAATCTACATCATTTGATGACTTTCGGCCAATAAACAACCTCCCTGCAGTTTCGAAGATCTTAGAGACATTGATCAAGGATAAGATGATGTGTCACTTAACAGCGAATAACTTACTGAGTGCTGCTCAGCATGGATTCCTCAAAGCTCGATCTTGTGACACCTGTCAACTCTCTTTCTTTGACTACGTTCTCCAATCTAGGGACCATGGTTTTGCTCTTTACACAGTAAATTTCGATTTCACTAAGGCTTTTGATCGTGTTGACCATGCTCTTCTTCTCTTGAAACTGTCCTCTTTCGGAATAGGTGGCAAACTTTTGAATTTTGTATCCTCTTACCTGGGCACTCGTACACAACGAGTTAAGATTTCCAATAATATCTCCAACCCCACACGTGTGAGGAGTGGAGTCATTCAGGGTAGTGTACTCGGCCCGCTTTTATTTTGTCTTTTCGTTAATGATGTACCCGATTTATTTCAGAATGGTAAGCCTTTCATGCATGCCGATGATCTTAAAGTTGCATATCGATATAAGCCGGCAGATCATTACACCGTGCTTGAGCTCCTGAAGAGCGATCTGCAGGCTTTCGCCCAGTGGTGCCGCACAGGGCGCCTTTCTCTTTCTTGGCATAAGTGCTCAGTCATGGTGGTTGGCGACGACCGCCAACCTCAACTAAGTATTGAAGGTCACACCATAAATGTGCCCAGGGTTATTAAGGATCTGGGCATATCATACTCCAAGAGTCTCAATCTCTCGGAGCACTGTGCCTTGACAGTCTCCAAAGCACGCAGAACGACCGGGTTTATCCTCCGAAACTTTAAAACTAGGGACATTAGAATGCGCCTTTTCAACATGTACGTTAGACCTGGTCTGGAATACTGTTCGTTTTTATTTAGCCTCATGCGTGCTACTGAGCGGAAGAAAATAGAATCCGTTCAACACTTTTTTACAAAGACAGTTTTAACCCCGGAACACCGATATTTGTCTTACCAAGAACGTTGCCGGCTTACAGGTCTTGATCCTTTATGGTTCCGTAGATTACAAAAAGGACTATTTTTGCTATTTGAACTCTTTTATAATCACACATTTAACCCACTCACCTCTTTAAGACATCATATCCACCCATGGCGTAACAGTCACCGTGAGGTCTTCTTATTTCTTCCTCTGGTACGTGCTGTTAAATATCGTCGGTTCTATTCTGTAAATGCAATTGCTATTTGGAACAAACTACCAATGAGTGTGAAAACTCTGCAAAATTATCCCTTATTTAAGAGAACTATTACTCGATTTTTGCATTCAGAATAGCTTCCTCAAATGTTGGGTTCTGAATCCACTCATCGACTGTACGGTAGCGATGGCGTTTGTGGTCTCTGAACATCATGACCGGCCTCACCATGGACAGTTTCGTTGGCCAACAGTGACAGTTGTTCCTCAACGCCTCTACTTTGACTATCCCCAACTTCATGAAAGGAATGGACGTCCGATAATCTCCGATACCGTTCAACCCCCCCCCCCTCCTCACCCTTCTTGGCGGTCGAATGTATGCCGCCAGTAGTTTTTTCCTCCTGAACCCTCCAAACCATAAAAACCACCATCAACTATATTTTTATTAATTTACCTCAGGAGTTTTTTTTCACTGCTGGTCGGATTTGCGTTTAACGCTTCCCTTGACAATGCCTGAAAAGTGGCATTAAATAACATTATTATTACTAGTATTAAGAGGAGAGCAGCAACGGCGACTTGCGCGTGAATTAGTTTATAGTGATAATAGAATTGCACGGCATCTACCGCACTTTCTCTTCCCCACTCCCCAGCTGGACCCGGTGTCAAGACAGAGTCAAGAAGACCGGAGGTGGAGGGGGGGGGGGCGCAGGTTGCTGGCATCGCCAGAGCCGCACCTAGGCGTGCCACCACACCCCCTGTTCAGACAGCAAATGACGAGGATTTTTCGCCCACAACAGAAAAATCAACAGTACCGCAACAGGGGCCAGAGCGACAAGAATGACTTGGCGGTCATGCCTACCACCGGTGTACATAGCGGGAGCGCAAACGTATCTTCCGGCAGAAAATCAGGTGTCAGGGAATTGCCAGCGCATACCAGGCTGGGATTGCCATGCTTTGCTGATAATTACATAGCAAACGCTTGCAGGCCTTTTGACCTTGAAGGGCGACACGGGATCCTGCATATAGCTTGGGCCGTCACCCTTCAAGATTAGGTAACCAAACAGTTTTCGAGTGATTCGTCGACTGGAAGGAACTACCCATATGTTACACACACTCTCCTCACATGCACGAGAGTGCCACAGATAGCTCTAGAAGGAGCCGCTCAAGCCTGGCTCTCAGCCCACCGGTCCACCACTCCACACAACCACACACACAACTGGGTGGACTGAGTTGGGACGTCAGTCGACTCCCTTCCGAGCCACGGTGCTCGACGCACCATCTTCGTCTAGGCCTCCGATCACACATGTAGCTGGTTGGCCGCATATAAAAGCAGTCGAAACGCACACTTCCAACTTGCGTGGAAGATGGCGCTTAGATGTTTGCGGTGGGTGAGATTGAGGGGTGATTATATGCTGGTGGGGGAGGATGTGGTGGTGTGTTGCAGCCGGCGGTGGTCTATCGCAGTTTTTTGTGGACGCGCATGTGACCTAATAGACCCATGCGGTGAATAGATGTGTGAGTGCAATATGAACAATGGAGGCAAGTGCGACGAGTGTAGGTTGGTGTTCCGAGCACCGGGTCTCCAGTCTCTGAGCGACGTATTTTCAAGTGACCGACCAGGCCGAAGTTTAAGGCATAGATTCGGTCGCAATGAGGACAGGCACAGACCAGGTCCTCACCACTGGTGTCCACGACTGTGGTGTTGGGGTTTGTGGTTGTGTCCGGACTGCGCCTCATGTTGATGTGCGTGGCAGACGCCACAGCGGCAGTCGTTTAGACAGCGGGGAGGGAAAATGATGAAAGTGGTCGTTTGGGAGGGCGGTCAGAGTTAGTTGACGGCGTAGAAAGCGAGGGAGGGGTGGATGGAGAGACGACGGTTGGTGCAGTCCAAGCGCTGCAGTTTGTCCGAAGGTGACCGACAAGTCCATTTGACGCCCAGAATGTCCGCTGACACAGTGGACACGTTGGGGGCTGTTGAGAGTTGGCGTTTCGGGGTGGGCGCAGTTGAGATTTGCGTGCCTCTCGTTTTGTTTTCACAGCGGCAATGCGGTTTGCCTTGTAAATTGCTCCGCCTGTCTTAACTGTCCTTCTCCAGGTCGGTCGGTCTCGAGGTAGGTCTTCCTAGTTAGCCGGGTTAATCAGCAGCCGCTTTAGGGAAGTCTTCAGAATGTCCTTGTACCGACGAATTTGGCCTCGTTTACGGCGGGAACCGGTGGCGACATCTCCGTTGAGGAGTCGTTTGGATATCTGCTCGTTGTCTATCCGCACGAGGTGACTGTTCCAACGGAGTTGCCGTTGTCTCAGCATGGTGCAGATGCTGAGCATTCTTGTCCCCTGCAGTACGTCAGTGTCTTGGATCCGGTTGTGCCACCTCAGATTCAGTATTCGGCGAAGACAACTGAGGTGGAAATGGTGGAGTCACCGCGCCTGCTTCATGTACATTGTCCAGGTCTCCGCTGCATACAGCAGCGTCTGCAGAATGACTGTCCTGCTCATCTTCCGTTCCGTGTTGAGATGGAGATCGTGATGGTTCTAGACGTTGTTCTGCAGATGGCCGAAGACTTGGCTGGTTTTAGAAATACGGCGGCAACTTCGTTGTCGATCTTGGTGCTGCGGGAGTGGGTGCTGCCCAGATACGTCAAGTTGTCCACCGCTTGCAGTTGGGTTCCATTCACGCTGATTTGTGGCGCACTGTGGGCTATGTGGAGTGGTGGTTGATGCACGAAAGCCGTCTTCTCCGTTTTGGTTATCAGACCGAAGTTGTCGCAGACGGCAGAAAAGAGATCCATGCTTCTTTACATGCCCCCTCCTAGGTGGTGTTGAGGGCGCAGTCGTCGGCGAAAAGAAACTCGTGGACGGTGGTTGTGGATACACGCGACTGGAAGTGCATCCGCTTGTGGTTGAGGAGGTGGCCGTCTGTCCTGTATGCGATGCGGATCCCAGGGCGTTCCTCACGGTAGGCGTTCATCAGCATGGCAGAGAACAGGCGACTAAAAAGGGAAGGCGCTAGAACGCGGTCCCGTTTTACTCCGTTGGCAACTGTCAATGCCTCTGAGACAGCTCCGTTGTCCGTGATGCACACCATCATGCCTTCGTGGAGCTGACGCAACATTTGAGTGAATCACTCGGGACAGCCAAATTTTTGCATGATTTTCCACAGTCCTTCACGACTAACCGTATCGGAGGCTTTTGTCAAATCAACGATGTAGAGTACAGGTGGATCCGCATCTCCTTGCATTTTTCCTGAATTTGGCGGGAGGCGAAGATCATGTCCGTGGTTTCTCGATGTCGGCGGAAGTCACACTGGCCTTCCGACAGAAAATCCTGTTCCTGGTGGTTATTCTGGCGATTGAGAAGGGTGCGAGCGAAGATTTTCCTGGCGATGTTCAGCAGAGGGATGCTTCGATGGTTGTCGCAGATTTGGCGGTTTCCCTTCCGCTCGCTGAGGCGGACGATTGTGACGTCCTTGAAATCCTGTCTGACCTCTCCTTGACGGCACATCTCCTGAAAGAGCGTAATCAGATGATCCATGAGTTGGGGACCACCGCGCTCGTATATCTCAACAGAAATCCTGTCTGATCCGGGCGCTGTCTCACTGGAAAGCTGCTGCGCGGTGCTGATGGTTTCATGATGAGAGGGCGGGAAGTCGAGTTCGGCGTTGATCCCCACTTTAGGCAGACGGGCGATAGCTGCGTCAGAGATGTTGAAGGGATGGCTGAGGACGCCTCTGAAGTGCTCGGCCCATCGCTGTAGAATTTGTGTCTTCTCTGTGAGTAGGGTAATGCCGTCCGCGATGAGAAGATGAGCAATTGATTTGGCTGTCGTCCGTATACATCCTTGATCGCGGAGAAGAAGTTCTTCCATTCGTTGCGGTCCGCGTACCCTTGGGTCTCCTTGTCCTTGCGAGCCGTCCAGTCCTCCTGCATCTCGCGTAGATGCTAAAGCACAAGGCGGCGACTATGGTAGAAGGTTGCCTTGTTGTCATCAGTGGGACGATTGACGCACATTTTGTGCAGGCGACCCTTCTCGACGAGCGGGTTGCTGGTGGCGGCGCCGTTCATTCGTTCGCATCTGAAGTGTGGAATCCAAGCGTGGCGCCCGTGGCTTAAAAAACACTATAAGTTGCTAGAAAGAGTTCAGAGGAGAGCGACAAAAATTGTAAAAGGCCTAAGGACCCTACCTTACAACTGCCGACTTAGTGAACTTAAACTCTTTTCCCTTGAGTACAGGCAGATTCGAGATCTCATACAGGCGTATTGGATATTGAGGAACCGGGACTGTGCCCTAAACTACGACGAGTTTATCACCCTGGCCACAGCAACAAACCTGCGTGGAAACTCTCTAAAACTAAGAGGATCCCGATGCCGCCTGGACGTTCTAAGATACTTTTTTTCACAGCAAGTCGTCGGTGCCTGGAACGGGCTCCCTGAGGGCGCAATAATGGCGGATACCGCGGAGACGTTCAAGCGAAGACTAGATGTATATTTACTTGGACAATACCGCTTGGCTGGACAGAACAGCTCTGTGGTGCCAAACCAACGACCTGTCTACACCTACGGCTAATGCAGATGACTGTCATTTCATTTTACCGATATCATCTAAAAGTCAATGTTCTCGAGTTTCGGTTCTGCATTTTCAAAAAAATATTCTCTTAAGTGTATATATTACTGGCAACATTTTAGTACCGTGTTTGTTTGAAGTTAGATAATACATGTACCGTTTACAGTAGGGTTTTCAAAGGCATTGCCTATTACCCTTAAAATAAAATATACTGACTTAAATCAGTCCTGGTGTTGGCGGCGTTCGGGACTGAGGACAGCAAACGCCGTCGACTGGACTGTGTCCCGCAGTTGACACCATCGGTTCTCCACGAAGGCGTTCTCATCAGCGGTCGAAGTGGCAGCGGCTGCGGCCACCGAAAGGTTGGCTAACTGATGAGCCAGCTCATTGCTGAAATGATGATGGTGAGTAGGCAAAGACAATAAGGCAGTATTCAGCTCACCTGGTGGTTGCTTACCCTGATGTCTCCCGCGAGGATTTTGGCGTATCCGTACCTTGGAGATGACGAGACGATGGTCGGTCCACCCGTCGGCACACAAAATCGCCTTTCTCACCAACATATCCCGCTGGTCTAGCTTTCGGACGAGGATGTAGTCCAGCAGGTGTAAATTTTGCGGCCGAGGGTGCATCCAGGTGGCCTTCTCTTACAATGGGAGGCGGAAGTAGGTGTTGGTCGGGATGAGACGGTGTTCTGCGCAGGTTCGTAGAAGGAGCAGGTCATTATCATTGGTGCCAAAGAGACCATGGGGACCCAGTACTCCTCTCTAGGCGGCATGGTCTGGGCCGGCGCGGGCGTGGAGTCACCAAGGACAATCAACTTATCCGCCTTCGACACAGTCGCCAGGAGGGCGTGCAGGTCCTCGTATAATTACTTCCTTGCAGCGCCGGGAGTGGTCATCAGGGGGCGTAGACGCTGACGATGTTAGCGAATGTGCTTCCCCGGTTTAGCCCGCCGGTCAATGCGGTTACCGGCGTGTGGTCACTAGGCAGGGCCTAGCTTGAGAGAGCCACATTTGAGAGTTTGGTGCCAGAAAAGGACTGTGGGCATCGTCCACACCTGTCAGCATACGAACGACCTACTGTGACCATCACGTGGACACAGCTGGACACCCGGACACCCCTAATCTTTGCGCATACATTAGGAGTTCGCACACAAGGGGTAGGAAGCCTGGATCTCACACTATGTGTAGGAGCCCATGGAGAAATATGCCGAAAAGCACACAGATCACTTACGTGGAAGGTGCCGGTGGTGTGAAATTTAAGAAGTGTTCATGTGTATGACATGTGTTTATTGTAGAGTCTTTGGTGATATGAATTCGTCTGCGGTGATCTACTGCAGGTTTTCATGAGTTCGTGTGACCGAACAGTTTCGTGCGATGGCCGGATATTGAAAAGCAAATCAGGGTTTGAGGCGGCGACGTCTGATATATGTTGGTGGTTCAGGCACTGGCTAACCAGTCTCTGTGCGGTGGATTCGCAAGTGGCCTACGAGGCCGATGTATGAGATG
>CACRXP010000263.1:398130-410536 GCA_902702965.1 Spirometra erinaceieuropaei
TTTTTTTCACCCCTCAATCTTCATGTTTCTCAATGGACTTCTAATTCAGAAACTATGAATTGCATTTTGTAAAGATTCAGCCTACCTCGTCTAAAACTCGCATGCAAATTTATTTTAACTTGCTTTGATGGGACCCCGACGGGTCTTTAATAAAAATTATCTATCTATCTATCTATCTATCTATCAGGTTGGCCAGTTCTTGAACGTTCCCCCCTAGCGTAGTGGTTAAAACTATGCTTTTCGTTTTAGGAGGTGCCGTTCTTGGTCACGTTTTTTTACACTTAAACGGCTCATTTCTTGTAGTTTCTTAACTTTTCAGTCTGCTCGAAATTGGAGCCAGATGTTTCCAACAAACTGTTGGGATAGGCAAGTTTACTAGTTTGAAGTTATAGAGAAAGCGACTCAATTTATTGTAACTTTCGCTGCAGGCCATGGAAAAAAAGCCGCCAAGTAGAGAGCCTTGTATAGATAGGTGGACGATTGCAGATCGCCGTTGAGGACGACTTGGAGTTATATGTCACATGCGTGAAGTGAGAGAAGAAATCACTGGGTCTGTTCCTTAGGGATTCGGGGGGAATATTCCCCTTGGAGCAGTGAAAAATAAATTCGAGATTTACAGGTTCGAGAACTGTAGAGCTTTTGAGTTTGTGCACTAGAGATTTAAATAACATGTTGTCAGCTCGCAGATTTTTTACGCGACGTTATGTGTGTTCATGTTACCGACTAAAATAGAAAAAAAACGCGGAGTGTTGGAGATTCGGACCAGATCCGTAGGACGTGCCTGAAGTGGTAGCAGCCACAGAAACCAAGCTGCCCAGGAGTATTAGTGATAGTGGAACAATATTAATTGAGTGTCGAATATATCTGAGACAAGAAAAGCCGTCAGTATTTTGGGATAACTGTGTATGTGAAAGACGTCCTCACGTCAACGATAAAAACGACCAAATTTGCGTGAAGCACGGAAGCTATTTAGTTGACAAGCAAGGCTACTGGCTCGCGGTGTCCCGACATCTTCACTGTCTACCGACCACCTAGAACAGACCAAGCCGCCGACGCTCAACTGTTGGGGCAGTTGGAGAAATTATCCAGTTGGCCCTATGTCATGATCCTTGGCGACTTCAATGCACAAGGAATTAACAGGAGCATTGCCCAAACGTCATGCCCAAGATCGACCTTCGACCACTGTCTGCTACACAAAACTGTGAGGGCGATCCACACGCAAAATGTACTGTTTCCTACGAGAACACGTGAAGGACAAAGGGCTGACTACCTGGATTTTCTTTTAATGAGACATCGGAGAACATGAATTAATAAAATGTTTTATTGAGTACCCTTGGGGGTGCTTTCATAGCAAGTAAAAATACATTTTAAAGTCAATTTAAAAAGTAGACAGAATCTTTACAGTATACAGGTGGCGCTTTTAAAATATGCAGTCAGACATTAGAAACGGTCCGTAAGCAGTGAAAAACTCCCTGTAAAATAGACAAAACGAATGGGATTTGACTACCTTTTAAGAAGAAGAAAACAGTCGCTCAAGGAAAGGAAAATATGTTCGTCGGACAGGACTGGCCTGCATATGGTAGTTTATAAGGGGTTCGAAAGGCAGGATTCCTAAACCGAATGAGGCTGTCTACGTCAAAATGGCTAGAAGAGAGGATGCCAATCGCGATTTGTCACAGTCCGCTAAGAGTCCAGTCGAGGAGGATATGTGGCTTTATTTCTTACAATTTCTATCTTCCTGAAATTAAATTAAGGCTCAATCGTATGGTTTTACTTCACATTCTCGAGTATTGTTGCCCATTCTTCGGTTTGGTGAATGACGCTAGTCGTTTAAAAATTAAAAATCTCCAAAAAAGGTTTTCTAAAAAACTTTTAGATAGGGAACACACAAATATCTCCTACTCAGGTATATGCTAGCTAATTAACCTAAACTTTTTATGGGTTCGAAGACTAGAAGCAGGCTTCTGTCTCTTCTTTCGCATTAATAATAGTTCAAATCTTCCTCGGATTCCAGCAATTACCCCTAGTAGTCGCCCATACAATCTTCACAACTAATTCTTGATTATACCTCCTCCAGCTTCCTCCACCTCTAAGCGCTCTCTTTTTTCGTTTCCAGATATACTTACCTCTGGAATAACCCTCCAATAAATAAAAAATCTTCAGATAATCTACACAACTTTAAGAGAAGGCTACGTCTTTATCTAAATACTGACTCGATCCTTCCCGGACAACTTTCACTATGATACTGAGAAAGGGCCACCGGGAATTTAGGACACCGCCATTAACTTTCTGTATCTGCTCACATTTCCTTCATTCGTGAGTCGTACCGCTTCCTAAGATCCCTCATCAGAAATGGTAATTTTTCCAATTTTTCAGTTCATGCATCGTGCCCTCACAGAATGGGCTCCATCGACGCTCTTGGCGAAGCCTTCCGTATTCGCCATATACTAGTAGTCTGCTCGCATCTCACTTGCCCCCTCCTCGGATGGACTCGGCTGAATGTAACCGATCGCATCTAAGTTCCTATCGCCTCGAGACTGGTGTTTAATCTGCCACCTAGACATAAATGGCCTCATCCGGCATATGAATTCTGCCTTGATGATATCCGTTTCGAACCTTTTACTCAAGGCCACATACAGACCAATCCTGTCTGACCCGTCTACTTACCCCTTAATGAAATCCGTTATACAATGCCATATACAGTGACGACTTTCGCAGTTCTTGATGTCATCTCGCGCATTTCGACCTCATGCGGTCTGTCGACGCACACAGCGGAACCCTCACTATTCGCAGTCTACTAGTAGTTTGGTCGTACCTCCCTTCCCCACTCCTCGGCTGAGCTCGAAGCGTGCTGTGGCCGATCGCGTCTGGGTTCCTCTCGTCTGGCCTCGTCTTTGACGCGAATAGTCTCATTTGGCGTGTCAATCCTGCCCTGACGATGTCGGTTCTGAATCGCGTATACAATAACACATCCGTGTCAGTCCCCGCCGACCCGCATACGTACCCCTCAATGCTGACATTTATTTCTGCCCTGAATATGCCGATTATATTCCGTTATATACCGCCACATGCAGGCCAGTTCTGCCCGCATTTTTCTGTTATTATTTTTTAGCGAGGGGTTTTTTAGATAATTAATCCAGTCATTTTAAAATTTTTATGTGCAGTTTTTTTCACATCTCGCCAATCATTTTTCTTAACGGACTACTAATTCAGAAACTATGAATTACGGTAGAATGATATTAACGTAATATCGGTAATATCATTCTGCCTATAGCAGGCGCCGCTGTGCGGCTGCTGGTTGGGCCCGAGAGAGAGTCCATAAGGCACAACGGAACGAGTGAGTTCCGTAAGAACGATCGGTGAGCGCCCCCTACCATTACTATGAATTACATTTTGTACAGATTCTGCCTACCTCGTCTACAATTCTCATGCAAATTCATTTTTTACTTGCTTTGATGGGACCCCGACGGGTCTTTAATAAAAATTATTATCATTAAAGACCGGGTGGGGATCAAAGCGAAAGGGGGGATGCGACCATGACACTTCTTTGCCGACCGACCAAACTACTGGCAGATAAAGAAAACAGAGGATTGCGCCGTGATCGACAGCAGACCGCTTGGTGTATAAATTGGGAGATGATATCAAAAACCACGAAAAGCATCGCTGCAGGGAAAGAGCCATCACAGTGGTTACAGAAGTCACTTAAAGACAAGGGTTGTAAAAATATAGGCGAGCCTCCACTTGAACAAGAAAAGCGTGTAGTAACTACGACTAAACTCCAGGATGAGCCTTCTCAAATTCAAGGGGCAGAGTGTTCGGGAATGAAACAGCCAATAACGACTTTATTTTTTTCGGTGTAAGATGCTTGCACAATTTTTATTTGGATAAAGATAGTTAAGGCAATGACTTAAGTTCTGGTGGAATATTATTCAAAAGAATGGCACAATCGGATGCAAAAAAGAGAGAGACTTTATATGTAGTACAAAGAGACGACGGAAGCATCATGGAGGATTTACGCGCGACATAAGACCGATCCCTCGGAGGGAGAGGATGTAGCGGCACAGCAGTGAGAATAAGTGCTCTGAGCGCTACAACCACCAGGTCGAATACCAAGTCCTAAGGATAAGACAAAAAGCACCAGAATGAGGGAGTTATTTTGCGCAGAACCAGGAGCTGTCCTCTTAGGCGGCAGTGGCCAGTGGCGAAGCCAGGGCTGGTGTTGATGCGTCCAGTCACGCCTGAGGGTTTCTGAGATGGTGGTGACAGCCGCTTTTGTAGGCTCGTGGGCCAAACTCAAGTGGTGGCCAATTGGTGTGTGTTGCATTTGCCAAGGGGTGGTGTCCCAGTGGCTTGTTTTACTGGTTGCAGGGGTGGCGCGTTCAAGTGGCGCATGGGCAGCCGCGACTCTGTGTGCACGCAGTTGTGTCCGAGCTGAAGTCGGTCGCGTGGCTTCAGGTCGGCTTGTCTTGGACGGCTAGCTGCAAGGGGTGAATGACCTTGAGGCAGCGAGGTCTTGAACAATGACACCCGACCGGTCATGATGGCTGCCGGCTACGAGGGTCACTGTGCGGAAAATCAGAGCTAGAGTTATTGCGAAACAGGAAGCAAAGACCAGCTTCGAGTCTCCTAATCCATAAAAACTTGATGTCCGCCGCCTGACGCCTCTCAGTATAAGAAGTGCTGGATGTAGCATGAAAAAAGAGTTTCCGAGTGAAAACCCTCTGAACATTTTCGACTTTATTACGGCCAAAGTCGTATAATTGAACCAAAGAAAGGGCATTAGTACTCAAGGACAAGAAAAACGAACATTCGATGAAGTCTTGACTTTGTTTCTGAAAGGAAAAATTATGTGATATGGACCCACTTACCTACACAGCTTTGGCAGAGATTCTATCTGCCTGACGTGATGAAGTAAGCTTATTTGTATAGCTTAGACGTAGGCCTTATATGGTGAAGAATTCCAATAGTGAGTTATTCTGGAAAAATTATAGACCCTGACAGCTTGGCAGGACCAAAATACATGAAACTACACTTGGGCGATGAAACCGCCATCCGCCATGTTGACCTCCATTTCCATACATGTAGTTAGTCGATATCAATTTTTTCAACGCAAACATTAGCAGTCTTCGTAGAATATGAATAAACACACTTGGGGTCATCGGTGTAAATAAACCTTTGCAAATGTCTGATTTCAGTACAAATATCATTTGTGTAAAGGAAGAAGAGTAGCAGACTCGGGACCGTGCCTCAGAGCGCGCTACTCGTGATCGAGTGAGGTGTCTGGTAGCTATTACCAACCGTGCTTTCCTTCGGCGATTGGATAGGTAGGACGAAATAAAGTTGGATGGAGGAAGCCGAATGCCGAGAGCCTCCCGTGTTAAAAAAGACATCTATGTGGTACTTTGTCGAAGGCTTTAAATAAGTGAATAATTAGTATTCAAGACCCGCAGGCGTCCGGTCATAGCCAGTAAGAATATACTTTCACATGAACTTAAGAACAGCTAGACAGAACGTATACAATACGTAATTCATCGTTATTGAATAAGCAGTCTGTTACGAAGAATGATGAGAAAGCAGTGAAAAACACCATTATCGAATAAACAAAATGAGTATGACTGGATTAACATTATGGGCGAAAAAACAGTCTCTAATAAAAGGATAAAAAGCGGGCAGGTCCGGCCTGTATGTGGCAGTGTATAACAGATTTCATAAAGGGCTAGGTATGTGGGTCAGACAGGACTGGACTTCATGCGGTATTCACAAAAAGGTTCGAAGTGGACATCATCAAAGCAGAATTCATATGTCAGATAAAGCTGTTCACGTCAAAGTGACGAGACAAAAATAACCCAAACGCTTTCGGTCACTGTTTGCTTCGAGTCCAGCCGAGGATGGGGCGAGGGAGAAACGACAAAAGCACTATTAGATGGCGAATTCAGAGGATTCCCGCCGTGCTCATCAACAAGCAGTTTGGGGTCGAAATGAGGAGTTGACATCAAAATCAACGGAAGCCAGCGATTTGGGCTGAGGGTTCGAAATCGCAGGGGCCAGAGTGGAATTCTGATGAAGAGAATAGAATAGGTTTATTATTAGCGCCCCTTGGGCACTGCCAGTCCCTTTTGAACTAAGGAAAAAAACCTAAAACAAACTCATCCATTTCGACTGCCCTTTGACTTCATAAGTTCTGCGTGTCTGTTTAGCCAAAAGAGCCATTCTCTGAAAAGTTATGGAGAGGATCATGAAGATTGAGTTGGTGCAATTCCTCGAAGTTTACGACTTACTATCGAACTGCCAATGCGGGTCCTGAAAAGAAAGATCCTGTAGGACAAAGTTTCTGCAATTACTCCAGAGATGGATTCAAGCTCTAGATGACAGCCACGCTGTTCACATAGCTTTTATCGGCTACACAGCAACTGTTAAGCAATTGTTTGCAACCATGACCAGCCTCCGAGGTTACACATTACGACTTCGAATTCAACGAACACAGCTGGGTGAATGGAAGTTTTCCTTCCCTTTTAGAGTCCTCAAAACATAGAATGACCTACCCACAGATGTTTTGATGCAAACATCGATAAAAAGTTTTAAAGGGAACCTTGACATATATACGTTAAGAAATGAGTAATAGGGATAACAGTCTGAACTCAGTCCCTAAGACTCACGCCAATTTGTCTTATTATGATAGAATCATTTGAACTATTTTAACCAAAATGGTTCCTCTGTACACCATATCCAATTTCGAGTTCCAAAGAGGATACTCAGAGTTTCAAGCCTACTTCTCCAAATAAACTGAACTGAACCTAACAATTTCGGTGATTTCCGTCCATAACCTTTCAGTTATCAATTTAGTTTTAGGTCGACACAGGTATTCTTTGGGGAGATGGCTTCCAATTTATCGTATCTATACAGTGTAGACAATGTTTTGTGGAAGTGCAACAAATGCCTCTGACAACCGAATAAATAAGTGCCTTTCCAACTTGGGAAAGCGGACTTTCGTGAAATCAATTTGCTTCTTAGAGTTGGAGGCGAAACGCTGGTGAATGGGTTGTTAACTTTCGTTAGTTTGTCTTCCGTTGTTATTGCTCCCACAGCCGCCGTTGCTTCTACAGATGTATCGGGTCGCTCCTGTTGTTGGACCTTCTACATCAGGAATCACTCACACAGACTCGATGTATAAATGTTCCCCAATTTCGTCAGGATGTAATTCTAACTCCCGCAACGGCCCTGCCGACGTGGCAGTGTATAACACATCCGAACGTAATCACTTTGATAATTTTTTTTCTAATGAGCATGCTCCTTGCTCAAAATTGGGCCGCGCATTGCGCAGTAGAGGGGAGTTGGTCGGAGGTCCGGCTTCGGAAAAAGCAGTTCAACCAACTAGGTCCTTTAAACTTTCATCCAAAAATACCGCTACAAACACAAAGGGTGAAAATGAAATGTGTCTGGACAAGTTTATTTTGCGAAAAACTGCGGCTCGCTCTGAACTAGGCAAATACATACAGTCGAAAACATGCCAGTTGGAAAACCATTTACCTGACTCCAAACTTCACAAGCGACTGACTGCAATCAATGTGCGACTAGATGCGATCCTGAACGCTATGGATCCCTCTCCAGCCAACACAACGTATGAATCAACCTCTACTGCACGCTGTTCCAAAGTGGAGGTTATTATGACGGAGCGGCTACGGAAGGTGGATGCCCAGGCCTCTGTTGTTTTGTCCGCTATGGACTCGAAAATTAGCCATTTAGAGCTGTCAGAGCGCGGCGACACCGTTGTTGACCTTGCCATCCACTGTGACCCCGCAACACCCCCTTTTGCCGTTCTTCTTTTCAGTAAGCTTCTAGCAATGTCAGGTCACCCTGTTTCGGTTCAATTCTATCGCCATTCTTCGTTGTCCTTCCTTCCAAACAAGTTGGCCGAAATTGAGCGCCACTTCTCAACACCAAGCCGATTGTCTTCTGCTAAATTCATCCTCTCTGTCATTTGGAAGCCTCTTTCTTTTGGCTGTAAGGGCATCTCTAATCCTTTTACACAGTTACCTGTATATGGCCAGGCGGTAATTCTGCTGCTTCTGAGTCGCATGGACTTGCATGGAAGCAATGCCTTTGAACTTCTCTCACACCTGGAGACCAGCGTAACTAACGGTACGGAAAACCAACGCAGAGAATATTTCAAGAAAGTCGTATCAGTAGCTGGAAATGGCTTATCCCTTGTCGATGCGGCTCTCTTCACTTATTCGATACAGTCCAAATTAACAGAAATGTTGCAAAAGGAAGTCAAACCCTGGTTTGACAAATGCATGGCTGTTAAACAGTTCAGTGAAACCAAAAGTTTGATTGAATCTTGCATGTAGTTTGGTTCAATAAACTGCTTTGCGCTTGTCTAAGTTCTTCGTTTGCACAGGGATGACCGGAAAAAACATTGGGCTGAAACATCGACCTTAAACGTTGGTTACACTTGAAAACTGTACCCAACTATCCGCCAAGTTATTTGTAAACCCTCGACACTGAGCGACTCTATTCGTCATGCGCACTGAGGCTTTATTACTGACAACTCGAATATGATCGATCACTGGCGTGGGTACTTCGAGCACCTTTTCAACTCTGATGAGCAACACATAACAGCCTGGATCTCTTTTACGCCGGTGTCGTGCGACCCCCCCTTCCTAATAAGTCGCTGATGCAGTGTTAAGGCAGCACAACAACAACAAAGCACCCGGAGAGGACGGTATTCCTGCTGAGATCTGCAAGTTTTGTGTCGACATTCTGGCGCCCTGGATCCGTCAGATGATTTAAGAAGCGTGGGGAGATGAAGTCGTTTCTGATGACTGGGGCTCGGGAATTCTTTGGCCTGTCTTCAAGAGGTGATAAGGAAAGGTGCAAGGGTCACCGCGGGATAAGCCTATCGACGTTGCTGCAAATATCTTCGCTGTTGTCCTCATGTGATTCGGGGCTGTGCGTGACTCTAGAACGAGGCCTAACCCAACCGTTTTTCGTCGTCCACCTCACGAGATCAGTGTTGCTACCCCCGGTCCGGCGTCGTTACCCACTTAGAAGTCATCAAAGAGGTCAAATCGAAACCCGGCTCGACACAGTCCTTCACGACATTAAAGTGTTCCTCGAACCTTTGGTATTTGGTCCCCGTCGCTGACGACCAGCTGTCCAGCTCTGCTGCCGCGGATCATCACGCGTAGTATAGTCCATGACACCATCGTGGCCGGGTGGATCAGACATGATCGCAGCCGTACCAAGCATAACTACAGGTTGGTTTGTTTTAAGATTTGCGCGCACCGTCCGTCCCCAGTTTGTCGAGCAACTATCATCAATGAATTGCATGTAAGGGGTATGTTTATTTGACAGTGGAAACAGATATACATGTTTACTAGTTATTTCCCGATAGACCCTTTTCCCGAAACTATTAAGGCCCTAGGATTCCATACGCGAGCCGTAAGTTCGAAGTCGTAGACAAGACTTGAGACCTGTTGAGAAACCCGAAGGCTTCTCTGTGCGTCTTCACTGCCATGGAACCAAAGCCAATCACTAAAGTGTTCAGGAGAAATATTGAAATAGGTGAACTAGGCAAGCGCGTCCAGCATCACAACGGTTAGCGGAAGCCAAACGGCGCAGTTGGAGTTGATAGTGTCTTCGTCTGGGATAGCGGAACCTCTTGGAGTCCACGTGTGTGGTTATCACAGCCAACATGACTTAGACTAACTTCACTGTGTTTCACTGATGCCATTTGTGCTTAAGTGCATTAGTAAGTGAACCTAAGGTAAACAGCAGGAAATTCTGCGCGAAGACAGACTGCTTAAAGTAAGGGGAGAGAGAATTTTTATCTGCATCTGTTAGTTAAGCAGTGTCAAGCGGATATTGTTTAAACTAATTTTATCCCTTTGAGTAAAATGTCAGATACGAGCCCAGGAAACTCGGGTTCTCCTCTTTTCAGTGATGAGCGGCTGCTTCAAATCGACCAGACCGAAACACCTCTCAGGGCTGGAGCGATTTTTGGATTTTACTGTTCATACGCTCCACTGTACTAGAATCCGAATGCCTGTCGCTTCAGTTACGGTCCATATAACTGCAGCGCTGCTTTTCAGAACGTCTCACCCTAGCCACACAAACCAGCATCACTCACGATTTGCTGGGTTCCACATTTTATGCAACAAATTTTCCCATTACACTCTATCGTTCTCATCTAACTTTGTATTTCAATCTTGATATGCGTTGGGGTGGAGCGCAATTTTGTGTATGTTTGTAGGCGACCGCTATAACTGCACCACCCGCCGTCCATGTTAAACGCCCCGCCGCGTCAAGGTCATTTACATTCCCTGTGGACCTTATAATCTACCTTGGCTGGCTGCAGCATCTGTGCACCACAGGCCTTCTTGTCTCACATAATGCGTCATACCATTTGGACAAGAGATGCTTGGACATGTTCCCACAAGCCCACGAATGTAGCCGGCATCATACGTCCGTCCTCCAGGTACTAGTTAGTACACCTCAGTCCTTACCCTTGTTAACAACTGCAGCTGCTAAGAATATTGCCGAGAGTCCAGCAAAACCAATCACACTGACGGCGGAAATGAAAACCCTGTTACTCAAAGTCTCTTCACGCAGACGCAGCCAATGGACTTCTGAGAAAAAGCCTTGACCGGACTGATTCCCCGATCTTCCTAGCGGCAATAGTTCGGGTATTATTCTCGATCCACCCTGTTTCACACGGAGAAGGTAGGGATAGGTTACCAACTGAGGCCACCGTTGTGTGCATTTACTCCTTTACTTGCTCCTGTGGAGCAGGTTGTATTGGTTGAACGGGTATTCGCCGATTCACGACAGTTCGACCGTCGTACCCGACGATGTCCACTGTGGGCTTTAGAGCAGGGTGAGAGCAGAGATGGTGACTTTCGCGTGAGTTAGTTTATAATGATTGTGGACTTTCGCAGCAATTACCTCACTTCCCCCCCCCCCACCTGGACCCGGTTTCATGAACAAGTCGAAAAGACCGGAGGCGGGAGAGGGCGCAGGTGGCTGACACAGGGAAAACACTCACCTAGGCGTACCAGCACACCCCCTGGTCCACAACAAACACCTGACCAGGATTTTCAACAAAAAATAGGGGGCGACACGCACTCCGATTGGTGCGACGTGAGTCTGTAGTTGAGCCTGCCATCACACCCCGAATGTTGGCATGTATTATGAGTGCGCATTTTCGATAAGGCCTGCCGGACTCCGATCTGGCCCCTGTGTTGGTTCAGCGCATCTACCGCAGGGCCCGTTTTAAGGGCAAGATGCCTATTCAAAAGAATACCGGAACACCTGGCATGGTTGGCAGAAAGCGAAATTAAAAGCATAAACGAAGGTTCGACCGTTATTGCCGACAACGTCCACCGTGTGCTCCACGGCCAGGCGAGGGCAGGGACGGTGACTTGTGAGTGATTTAGTTTATAGTGAATGTGGGCATCTACCGAACTCTCTCCTCCCCCACCTGGACCCGGTGTCAAGGCAGATTCAGAAAGACCGAAAACGGGGGAGGACGAGGTGGACGACACGACCGAGCCCGCATCGTGGCACTCCACTGCACACCCCCTGGTCCACACACCAAATGACCAGGATTTTAACCAACAAAACAGATGGGGCTGGCGCGGCCAAAACCGCACCTAGGCGTGCCGTCACACCTGGCTTTGATCCCACAGAATGGGAGTGCCATAAAGGCCATATTGAGGAGAAGTTTCAGTCTGACTCTCAGCCCAACAGTCTGCCACTCCACACAAACACTCACACAACTGGGCAGACTACATGGACTGAGTTGGGACGTCAGTAAGCAGCCTTTTAAGCCACGGTGCTGGACGCACCATGATAGTCTCAGACTCGGATCACACAGGCAGCAGAGGAGCCGCATGGAGACAGAGCCGAGACACGCACATCCCATTTGTGTGGGAGGTGGCAGTTGGGTGCTTGTGGTGGGTGATGATGTGTGATGCCGGTGGAGGCAGATAAAGCATACACACCGCCATTCTCGCACACATTGTTGATCACGAACATCGTGTGGACCCCAACGAAGTCTTACGTGTGGTTTATAAGGTTGCGCCGGACTGCTCTTAGACACTAATTTGGTGTTTTTTTTTAGTTACAGTAGAAGCGCCTGTCATCCGATTACGGAAGCCGGTCTTCTGCACGTGGAAGGACCGGGTACCAGCTCCACGTTTATCGTGGCATATACTCTTCCGCGCCCTTCCCCCTTTCCACTAACCCTTACGTCTCCTAACTACCTGTGTCTTAGTACATACCCTCCCCCTATTTTCACACCCCACTTACATAAAAGGGCGAGCTGTAGTCGGTTTATCTTATCAATCACGTTTTACTTGTGCCTCCTTCCCATATAAATGTACTTGCACAACAAAAAGCTACCGAC
>CACRXP010000263.1:420028-434274 GCA_902702965.1 Spirometra erinaceieuropaei
CAGATGGCACTGCAAGATTTAATATTAGCTCCCAATTTTAGCCCTTTCAAAATAAATGAGGAGCCAGCCATCCAACATTCATAGACGGCAGATGGAGAAGGAAGCGAACGTGCAAATGTCCATAATCACAGGTACAGTGCAAGAGCCGGATGAACTGCTGCGGGAATGGGCACATTTCGAGGGCCGCAGGGTACATCTCAAGGGGTGGAAACGAGTATTAGTGCACTAACCGCTTGAATAAGCCCTTCGTCCAAGGTCGTCCACTGGCACTTCGGCCACTGTCACCGGTCGCTTAATCGGTCTGAAACGCTTTGACCCACGGTGGACTAACTAGACGACATCCACGACATTTCCTAGAAAGGATGGATTAGAATTTTGCCTCAAGCCATGTACTCATCAAATTCTGTACCTCGAGAAAAGCAGCAGCTAGGCTTTACAAAGTTTGTATGCAAAACGTGCATATTCGCGTGCTCTGAGGTTTCCAAACTGTTTGTTGTGCATTTTCCTTGAGTAAAACCATGTCCCTATTAAGGTACCTTCTATTGCTCACGTATTCTTCTTAAATGCGGCCTTTGCTATGTGCCTCCTAAACACAATTTATGGAACTGCCGGTATAAAAATGCATCATTGTCTTTAAAAATGCGCCTGAAAAGAACTTTTGAGGAATATCCGCATTCATCCTTAAAAGTTCGAATTTTGAAGATGTCATTTCAAAAAAATCAGTTACTACATTAACTTTCATGTGTTCTACTTGATAAATAACACGAAATATATACTGCCGTCAAAAACCCATACAAATTTAATACTCCCTCTATTTATAAGATCTTTTTAGGTGTGATTTCAAAGATGGTTGAAGAATATAGCAGCGAAAAGTCAGCCTGCGACCGTACGAATCAAATTGAAATTTTGCTTCGTACGATGCACTAATTCAACTTTACACATCTAAGTATTCGTTTCTTCGTGGAGGTCTGCACAAAGGCGTTCAGTCCTTGTGTAGTAAGTTCCAGCACATACTGTGCGCGCCTTCCTTGCAATTTTTTTTCCTGCTAAGCCCACTCTAATAACAATTATCGCCCACTTTGACAGCTAATTGGAGGTACTTTTATGTGAATTGGGCGCCGGAAGTGTGCAGTGCTCAAACCCTGACGTTTGTCGTTCTCTTAAAAAACCCTCTAAGAACCTCCTTTGTAGGACTTCTTAGAGTCCACTTAGGAGTTTAACCCCAATTGAAAGATTCTCCCCTTAAATACACTTCAACTCCTCAGAGGTGAGTATCACGTTAAGCGTGTGACAGACTTTGACCACATTAGTGAGCGCCGACCTACGAAGTGTGCGTAAACAGCCTGTGTGGCAGGGAACTTTAACCCTCTGCAAACACCGGAAGCCCCTATCGGCTATAACGGCTATCGACGAGCTCGGTTGGTAAGAAAAAAAACGCTAAGTGCACCATCAGCGACATGGATGACAATAATTTTGCTCGGCTCTGGTAGAAAGGCAGGCGTAAATTTGGGTATAGGGCACATTACACGGTAAATTCTATTCTTCTAAACATCCCGCATAGGAAGCCATTATTTTGAACTAATAAACCACATGCTGCAGGCCGTCTATCAGTGTATTTTTGGCTCAGGGGCTGGGAATACATCCCCACGGCACTTCAAGCATTCCTCTCCATAACTAGTCCGATGCGTATAAATCTCTTATGAAGTGCTACCAGTCGTTTCTGGGGGTATTACCATTTGGTGGGATAACTAAGTCCTCACAATGAGTGACTGAAGGGCTTAGAATCCGACCTCGATGGTTCATTGCACTGCGAAATTTATGAGATTAGGGCCGCCCTTGCAGTAGGCCGGTAATATTGGGGGCACCAGATCGAAAGTAGTGGGCGTAGTTTTGTCAGCCAGTGCGCCTGGGGCACGTAAGAGAAGGAGGAGTGCGCTACTTGGTGTGCAAGTATGCCCCGCCATAAAGTAACTCGCGCGCAAGTCACCACAGTACACTCGGAAGAAGAAGCGATTGCTGGAACAAGGGCTTTATTCGCCTGGCGTTTCGGATTCTCACTTGAACCCATCATCAGAGACAGTGGCAGAAAAGGGTGACTAGTGCACGGGAAGTTGCAGTATTTATAGGATGCAGCCGCTATGCTACCGCATACCTATAGCAATTTACCGCGCTCCCCTTCATCAAGTATTGTTGCCACAGTTCATGTCTTTCGACGCCTATAGAGTTTCGTCATTTAAATGCGCCAGAACGGTCGCTGACATAATAGGGCTATCGCCTCACCAGGCCACGCAGGAGATAAACGGTAATGTGATGGTTCCATCAACGTAACATCTCAGTCTCCATAGTGGATGGCAGGAGGCTTTGTCAGACCTCTGTAAGACCCTAATTTCGACTTCCAATTCAGCGAATCTTGAGCAGATTATTGAGTTTGCTACGTACTCGGCACTGTTTCATGCTATTCTATTCTATGAATATCGTCATATAGTGTGTAAAAACTGTAGGTGTCCCTGGACAGTTCCCCAAAGTACGGCTACACAAAAAGCATCAGGCAATGCTTAAACAAAAGTAACTAGTTAAGTCGTGTTCTACAACAAGGCCTATTCAATCCTGATGGTAGTTTTTTCTTGATTTTTTTATTTAAATGATGTGGCTACTTGATGAAATGGCCTTTAGAACAGTTTACCCAGGTCCTGATATGTTTTTTAAAAGACTTCCCAACAATGCTAACGTAAAAACAACCTGCAAAGCCGGTAGATAATTGGCTCGGGGTGTCTTGTCCCACTGGAGAGCTTAAATTAAATTCAATCGCTTGGACATTGTAAAAATTTCCGAGTTTGGCGAATACTTGTTTTTGTAAAAGAACGATGCCTGATTAAGATAATGCTGTATACTATTACTGCAATATTACATATTTCTTTCCGAGGACTTTCTGCCTCCGGAATATTGAAACTGGATGGAAGATAGCAAATATCTGCCCGATATAGAAGCTTGTCGTTCGAACAAATGTCATTAATTATCAATCCGTCAGCCTTATCTGGCTCTGTTATAAAGTCATGGAAATCACACCGAAGAAAGCGACAATGGAGTTCCTGGAGAAGAACCACCTTCTCTCAGGGCTCCAGCACGGCTTCAGAAACAACCGCCGTTGCCTCTTCAGGTTATTGCTCTCGACAAGTCAATGGACTCGCGCACTGGACGAAGATGGTAGGGTTGGCGTCATCTACACTACTCTCAGGAAGGTGTTCAACAGCATCCCACACAAAAGTCTAATCCATAAACCATCTGAAATTCGAACAAGAAACAAGGTGCTGACATGGATCGCAGATTTTCTTAAGGGGAGATCGCAAACCGTGTGCGTTGGTGCCTCGAAGTTGACCCCTGCTCCCGCTCTAAGTGGTGTCCCCCAGGGCTCAGTTTCAGGGCCGTCGTTCCTCGTAGTCTACACCACCAACTGTATCGAAGACCTGGGTTGCAGCTCTGTCATGTTTGCTGACGATGTTAAACTGTGGAGAGCCATAAGATGTGACACAGGCGGGCACGCACTTCAAGAGAGTCTCAACTGAGTCTTCAGCTAGTCTGCATGCGGGCTCTTTTATTTTAACGTTGGTAAGCGTGTGGTCATAAGACTCCGTCCCAGAAGGACCAACGAGGAGGATGGCCCCCTCTGATACCTCCTTTATGGGCAGCCTCCTCCAAATGTTGAGAAACAGAATGATCTAAGCGTCCAAATAACCTCGTTTAAACCATCGTCACGGTGTCTAAGGTCAGCTAAACGCGTGCCACCCGTGTTATTTGCGCTGAGACGAGGATTTGTGCAGATCGATAAGGAACGGTTAGGAAAAGCCTACGAGGCACTTGTTCGGTCTCACTTCGAGTATCCCGTTTAGGCCTGGCGTCCGTGGTTCAAGACGGATTATAAGCAGCTGGAGCGAATGCAAGCGAGGGCTACGAAGATGTCCAAGAGACTTGGTCATCTGCCTTACGAAGTCAGACTGGCTGAACTTGATTTGTTTCCTATCAGTTGCAGGCAGCTGCACGGCGACGTCATTCGAACCTATCGGATTGCCAGAGGTTATGAGCGTGACCTAGACTTTAATGACTTTTCTGAATTATCTGGAACGGACCGTCTCCGCGGTTGGTGCATACGGAAGTCCGACGGAACGCCTTCTCGCAGAAGGTGGTCGGAGCAGGGAACAGACTTCCTGACGCGGTGCTCCTTCCAGAAACCGTTGGAACACATGAATGCGAACTGGACGTTCATTTGCTGAGAAAATACTGCACATATAATCATGATTGTGTCGGTGGTGGCAGTTTGCATTTGCCTTACTCATACTGGTGACTTTTTAACTTTCAGAATTTCTGCTGTAAAAATAGACTTTATTGCTATTTTGAATATGAATAGGGAGCTTAAGGACGAAAACCTTATTCCCTTAATAAATTGACTTAAACTGATTTCAGCGAATATTCCCATGTTACAATTGAAAAGTCAAATTGGCGAACACGTGTTTTCAGTAACTCTTCATCAGGCCAAAACGGTTACAATGAAGTTCAAGTTATGCGAATTACATGACTTATAAATGATTCGGGGACAATTAACATCGATCGTTCCAACGCCACTCGCATGACGAGGCGTGCTATGGCGTGGTCGGCGTGTCGTGGTAATTGCGTTCAGGGGGCGAAGAAGACGGGGGACATAGGCTGTGAGTACGTCGTGTACCTTGTGCACCCACCCTGGCATCAGGAGGTTGAGGCGACGTTGGGGTCGGCGTCGGCCACGGAAGACAGAGCGCCTGTGTCAGAGTCTTCTGACAGCATAGCACTGGATTGGCTAGCCGTATAGCCACTGCCTCAGCTGTAGCTAGCACCCGTTGGCGTAGGCCTGTGGAGAAGCCTGCTGGTGTCCGGTAGACAATCTGAAAGGCTTCTTTGGCATCGACTCGGTGATTCGTATCAACAAGATGTGCGAGAATAGAACTCGAGATCGATTTCTTCTCACCTTTGCCTAGCCAGGCCGGTATGTGTTCACGTACTCTCTTTTCCAAGCGCCTCGTTGTACGGCCGATGTAGCCCGCCCCACAGGAGCAAGTGAATGAATAAATACACATTGATGTGGCCTGCAACGGGAGTCGGTCTTTACCTCCCAAGCGTAGGAGGGGAGAGTTAATGAAACACACACGTAAGTTCGCCGCGGGGAAAGCGCTAGTGATCGCTGTCTTCAGACGTCTTTTTACCAGTTCACTTGCTGCGTCCCCTTGCAAAGGCAATCTTATAAATAAGTCCTTCTTTTCTGCAGTTGCCATGGTAGGTTTTGCAGTGCGCTCCCCTATATTTCGAAGGATAAATCTTTCTGGATATCCGTTTTCGTGGAGTGTATCCCGCAGCTACTGGAGTTCTGCCTCCACAGTCTCAGGAGAGCAGATACGTCGCACTCTAGCTGCCAATCCCTGGACTAGATTTCGTTTGATGTTGAGGGGAACAAAACTGTGAAAGTTAATGTATTGTCCCGTCCAGGTTTTCTTTCGGAATACTCTACGTTGGATAGACCCATCCTCTTGTCTGTGCAGAAGAACGTCGAGGAACGCGATTTCATTGTTTGCCTCAAACTCTGCAAAGAACGTTAGCGAGGGGTGTGAATTGTTGAATTTTTGAATCAGGACGTCTGTGTCGGTGGTAACATCCGTCAGGCAGAACATATCGTCTACGTACCGACCATAGAAGCTGAGGTCATTAATGGTGTCTTGTAAACTTGTCATCTCGACTTTGCCCATGAAGACATTTGCGAGGAATGGGCCGAGCGGTGAGCCCATCGCTACGCCGTCTATTTGCCTGTACAATTGACCATTGCAAAGAAACTGGACGTTTTGCGTGCACCGTGTCAGAAGCTCTTTTAGCGTCTCCAACGGCATGCCTAACGGGTAGTTCGTGTCGCGGATAACGTCACAAAGTTAGTTTATTGTTTCGGCTACGGGTACATTAGTAAACAATGATGCTACGTCTAAAGATAGCATCCTCCGTCCGTCAACGTTAATATCCTTTATCGCCTCGACAAACTCGAAGGTGTCCTTCAGACTTGGGAGATACAACTGACTTTGCAGCGGTTTAAGCTTTTCGACTAGCCACTTTGCTATGGTGTGATAGGGCGAATTCCTCATATCCAGGATCGGACGTAGGGGTAGTCCGTGCTTGTGAATTTTTGGAAGGCCGTACATTCTGGGTATGGCCGTGCCCACTGGTCTTAGTCGCTCCTATTCTTTGTCAGATAAATGACCTTCTTTGTGGAGAACTTTGAGGACCGCCGTCAGTTGACCTTCAACGGCCTCGGTGCGGTCCCTGTCTTTCTCAGATTTCGATAATTTGGTACGATCCGACAAGATTGCTTCTAGTTTTTCTACGTACTCTTTTCTATCCATCAGTACAACTCCTGAACCCTTATCCGGCCTGGTTAGCACAATGTTTTCGTTTTTACGAAGTTCGCTGAGGCTATCGAGATGGGTCCTTGTTAAGGGACCTTTGTTTTTTGGAGCCTTTCTTAAGTACTGTTGACAGCAATTAACCATAGTCGACTTCAGATAGTCTACTTCTCTAGGCCCGCTAGGTTTTAGATCGGCAGTTACTGAAAACACGTGTTCGCCAATTTGACTTTTCAATTAAACTGATTTAAACAGTCGAGCTTAGTAAGATGACAGGCTGCACAATCCAAAGTGACTACTTTCTGGACAAAATAGTTCTATAAGAGGCAGCACTTAAAGTTTGCAAAATAAATATTCCTTTACTAAAATAGGAATCACCCTAAAAGCACAGAGGAGATTCACAAAAGCGGCTTAAGTCACTGAATTCCACGAGCAATCTTAAGCCTACTCAAGTAATGAAGTTAATGACTTATCTTTTTAGATAGTCAGTCATATGAGGTCGGATGTGGTGGCGCATCTTCCATCGAACAAATGATTGTACTATAGGCATAAACAGATTTTAGGCTAATTAACAAGCACCTACCAATCAAAGGGCAGATTAACTGGCGCACATCTGCAATTTCTATGATAGTCAAGACCTGTGCTATGCAAAATATACGGTTTCCTTCGGACTTGCGACTAACAACTGTTACAGTTAAAGGTCTTCTATCTGTAGTACGCCTTGTGTTAGGCAGTAATTTCATTCCGTACTCTTTTTTACTGTAAGCCTGGACTCTACTCTCCCCGAATGTTTCTTTCTCTTGCCTCGAAAAGTATCCATGTGGCAGTATTTACCAACATCTGCGTTTAAACTTTACAACGGCCTCAGAATCTCACTTTCAACGTACATTCATTTATTACTGGCTGCAATTTCTTCTGGTCGTTTCTGGATACCTCGCTTGCACAAGCACGTGACAACAAGTCAGTTCCTTTTTTGTGACTGAACGCAAAACTTTTTCGAACCCATTTTTCCTAACTGTCTTCAGTTTCCAACATCCCCATTTCCGGCTATGCGCTCTGCGCGCAGACAGAGGTGATAGAATCAAGAGAAAAGGACAGGGTTTGATATATACGAAGTTTTACGCATGAATATTAACCATAAAACGCTCTAATTCTGATAGAAATTTAAAGAGAGCGTATGTTGCGCAAAACGCACGAGTTAAATGCGTCGGCATTTTTCCCGTCGGCAGGTTAGTTGGAAGTCGTTCTTGCGTAAGAAGAAGGAGTGAAGGAAATGCATATGGAAATTTGACTTACTTCAGAAAATAGAAGCAAAATAACAGGGCGAAGTATATTTTAGAGTGCGCTCTGGTAATTATGGCATGAAAAACAGAGGAACTAGACTGTTCTCCAGGGAACTTAGTTGGTTCACTGTCCAGCCTGTTTTCCACAGACGAGTCAAATCCTAAGTGGTGTCGTTCAAATTCTTACCTTCCGCGTGGTATCGCTGATTATCCCGCGTTTCGGCGGACATCTTTGCTGTTAATCTACATGGATTTTCTTAGCCAAATCAACTTTCCACATATACAGTCAGTGACCGATCCCGTAAATGTAAACCTAAATTCGTAAATGCGTTTTCAATTAGGAAGAATCGTTTAAGTGGAATTGCAATACTTACTATCTTGCGACATGATACTGTGATATTACTGACACTTCAAGTTTTTGAATTCACTGCTTTCCTGCTGCCTGCAAAACCGTACTAAGCAAAAAACGACTAATGTGGTATACATTTTTCTATTCGCTTTCGCTGCTCATATAAACATTAATATATTTTGCATGAAAAGTACACAATAGCATCCTTTCCCGTATTTATTTGGTAGAAAGTCAAGTCTTCTTCAACGCGTAAGCTAAGGAACATATATTTTCATTTTTAAAAGTTTTTTCGATTCCCGAATAATTTTGAGACCGATCTATCGTTTAATTTGCGTTGTGGGTTTTCAGTCTCCAAGTTGTATATTTTTTATTCAAAGAAAAACATGAACTCCTTCAAGCCGTTAAGAAGACACTACATGAGACTCGTAAAATGTTACAATGTTGCGTACTTAAGGAGGAGCATTGTTCAACAGACAGGTACGATGGCATTTGGATGGATATTTCACGGTCTTAGAAATCTTATGATCGGGAACTTTTTTACAACCAAAAGTTTCCCTTTTTATTGTGTAGATTTTAAAAATACTTGATTCGCTTCAAATGGATCCAAAAAAATGGCATTTTCGTGCATTTCTTCTACAAAATAAATTGTATCTAAATCAGTAGAAAAAAGCATACCACGCAAGAGGTGTTTTTTGCTGAGCGCGGTTTTTAGGCAAACAAGAATAAGTACATGCGAAAACTAATACCCTGTCGTTTTGGAAATATCACGGGACGACGCCGCCAGATAATTAATATCGTAATCCCACTTAAGCGATCCTTCCTAATCGAAAACGCATTTTAGAATTTCAGTCAACATAGCATGAGATTGGTTATTGTCGGCATTGTATTCCGTCTTCCTACAACAATAGAATGTAGTTGGGAAGTCTTCGTGAAATTTCAAGGCGTCAGTAACCCCCTGAATTTTGACAAAATTCTTAATGCAAAGTGCACACTGATCCCCTTAAATGTCGAACTTACCAGGCCTGGCTTGCAGGTGGAACGACTTTTCAATAAAGCATTTAATGTGTTCAGGTGACGATGAGTTTGACGGAGTTTCGTGAAAATGATTTAACAGATTAAATCCACAAACGAGACGGGCGCATCCGTATCTCCCATGTAAACATGTCGTGGACATCAGAAAAAATTTCAGAACACTCGATCCCCAGATACATATAAAGTAAGCGAGTGGCGATGGCGACAGTACCTCAAATGAATTGATGCAGAACATTTCTGAGCTTATTCGGTGCCTTTTTTACCTGATATTTCTCTTGAATACCATTTAGGAACAGTAACAGAAACATTCGCACGCATAGAGAAGATGTTTCACAAACGGGGCCTATCAGATGGGCCATAGGCATCGAAGATAACTCGGGCCACGCCACCTGGCGTCCCCTGTTAGTGCTTGCCTGAATAATAAACTTCACAAATACAGTCGCTTATTCTTACGTTAGGTTCGCCGATAGCACTTTATTCACGTGTGCGATGAGGAACACAAGTGACTCGGTATGCTAGGATGACATGTGCCTACTTTAGCTAATAATGAGGATAAATTGCGCAGCAATGACCTCACCCACGTATCCCATAATTATCAGATAGCAGTGACAAAACAAATGTGATAACAACTGTAGTTGGGTGTGAAGCGGTGACTGAGAGGAACGAACCCATGTCTATCATACAACGCACGAGAGACCTACTCCAACCAGGGTCTCGGACCTAGCACTGTGTGCAGTTGTTTTAAAGGTCACGGTAACTTTGAGCCACCGGATGGTCGTGGTGGTGTGTGTAGGGAGTGTCCAGTTGTGAGTCCATGCGATGATCGTAGTAGGTTGATCACTTGTTTGCAGGTGTTGACTACGCCTAGCGTCCATTAGCTGGCACCCAAATCCCACATGTGGCTGCGGCCACAACCGCCTCGACCGACGGGCAAAAACCAGGTAAGGGTATCCGTGTGTGCACCTCCGCACACGGTAACTCGGCTCCGCTCCTACCATCGACGGCCGGATCGAACACCGCTTCGGCTTCTCTGGGATGAGGCTCCGTGTGTAACCTCGCAGGAGACCACAAGCACTCAGCAAGCTACTGACCCAATGGTTGGGAGACCGCCCCCTCACTTCTCTTTCGTACCTATTCTCCGCCCCTCCCCTCTGCTCCTCACTTTCTCTCTGCCCTCCACTCCACCCTACCCTCTTACCCCACGGTCGAATATCCCCTGGATCACCGCATCACCACCTCCAAAACAAAGCTTCGTCAGCAACGTTACTGACGGCCACAAGGTAAGTGGCCTCGCAGGTGAGTCGAATATTTCTCTAATGTCTTTGTTTTTTGCTTGCTTGCCTTTGTCTGCTTGTCTGTGCTGGTCCTTCTTGCAAGCCACATACAGTTCTGTTGAATACCGTCCTGAGGAATTTTTCTGCTCACCACTTGCATCTCAACAACCAGGTAGCTTAGAAAGGGACGGAAAACTCCGCTTCCCGTTCCTCTACCCTTCCCTTATCCCCTCCTTCCCCCTTCAAAATGTCCTGCGGCCAGAGCGACAGCGGTCACGTAGGCAGCCTAGTATAACTCTATTCGTTGTCCCACTAAACAAAGTCGTGGCCCGTAGTGGAGTCCGGCAGTTGTCTGGGAAGTCTGAGAGGTTCTATTCAGGGAAAGCACTGCTCACCACCGCGAGGAGGGAAGGAGTTAGAAAAAGTACTCTAAACAAGTGCTGGGTTCACGACATCTGCGCTCTGGCCGTGGCTCACAGACGCAAAACACGCGGTCGAAACAATCACACAAGAGACAACACACCCTCTCTTCCCCCTCCTCCTCCTACCCTCGGCCCTACTCCACAGTCTGCTTACTCTGACAGCCTGGGATGTTCGTCTCCTCTTAGACAATCCGAGAACCAACCGACCGGAACGGAGGACGGCGCTTGTAACTCGGGAACTGGCGCGCTACAAGGAGGACATCGTCGCACTCGGCGAGACCCGCTTACCCGAACAAGACCAAGAGAGGAGGTTGGTGCTGGCTACACCTTCTTCCTCGTGGCCGCCCTGTCGTAGTCTCCACGGTATGACCTCTTTCGATTGTATGCGATTCATTGGTCTGTCAGACGACCGGAGTTCGCGTCTGCTGGAGGAAGTGGGTCATCCAATCAATGAATAAACCAACAAGCCGCATTCAACGAGACTCGGTTCTCCGAACAAGGCCAACATGAGGAAGTGGGTGTCGGCTACATCTTCTTGGGGAACGGCCTACCCAAGGCAGAGCGACGGGACGCGGGTGTCGACTTTGTCCTTCGGAACGACATTGTGGGACAACTGTCTTGTCTGCCGCAGGACATCAGTGATCGCTTTATGAGCCTCCGCCTGCCTCTCTGGGAAGGCAGCGTCTACGCTCCGTTGATGACCAGCCCTGACGTTGCAAGGAACAAATTATACGAGGACCTGCACACCCTATGGCGTCTGCCGAAGGCGGGTAATTTGATCGCCTTTGGTGACTTCAGCGCCTGCGTCGGCATAGACCATGCTGCCTGAAAAAGAGTGCTGGGTCGTAATGATCTCTACGTCTCAAATGACAATGACCTACTCCTGCTACGAACCTGCGCTAACCACCGCCTCATCCTGACCAACACCTTCTTCCGCCTTCCGACGCGGGAGAAGGATACCTGGATGCAACCTCGGTCGCGACTCTGGCACCTGCTGAACCGTGTCCTCGTCCGGAGGCCGGACTAGCAGGACGTGCTGTTGACAAGGGCGATCGCGGGTGCGGATGGGTGGACCGAGCATTTACTCGTTATCTTGAAAATGCGGATTCGTCTACAGCCTCGCAGGAGAGCTCAAGCTAAGCGACCCTCAGTTAAGCAGAAAATTGTTTTGTTGACTTTGCCTGCTCACCATCTCCATTTCAACGTCGAAAGGCGAAAGGCTAACCAACTTTATGGTCGCCACCGCCGCCGCTGCCGCCGACGTGAACGCCTCCGTGGAGAACCGATGGTGTTAACTGCGGAACGCGGTCCAGTCAACCGCCCTGGTTGTCCTCGGTCGCGCACGTCGCAAACACCAGGGCTGGTTCGATGACAACGACGCCACCAGCAGCAATCTACTCGCCGAGAAGAACCGCCTGCACAAATCCTTCGTCAATCGCCTTACCGGAAACAACAAAGCAGCCTTCTAACGTAATCGCCGCCTTTGCAATAGCGGCTGCGGGAGATGCAGAAGGCGTGGATGGCTCGCAAGGCCGCGAAGATTCAGGGATATGCGGACCGCAGCGGATGTAAGAACTTCTTCACTTCGATCAGTGCTGTCTACGGTACCACAGCGTCGCTCCTTCTCCCAACGCCGATGGAACAACCCTACTCACTGAAAAGACACAAATCCTACAACGATGGGCCGAGCACATCAGAGGCGTCCTCAACCGTCTCTCCACCATCTCTGACGCCGCCATCGCCCGTCTGCCTCTAGCGGAGAGCAACGCCGACTTCGACCTCTGGCCCTCTCTCCACGAAGCCAGCAGCGCCATGCAGCAGCACTCCAGCGGTAAAACGACCGGATTAGATGCGATCCCTGTTGAGATCTACAAGCGCGTTAGCCTTCAACACATGGATCATATGATGTCGCTCTACAGAGAAATGTGGCGTCAAGGAGAAGTCCCCCAGAACTTCCAGGACGCCACAATCGTCCTCCTCTACAAGCTGAAAGATAATCGTCAGCTCCGCGACAACCACAGAGGCATCTCCCCGCTGAACATCGCCGGGAAGATCGTCGCTCGCATTCTTCTCAACCGTCTGAACAGCCATCTATGACGGGGTCTCCTGCGGGAAAGCCAGTGCGGCTTTCGTAGTCATCGTGGGGCCACTGATATGATCTTCGCCCCCCGCCAGCTGCAGAAAAAGTGTCAGGAGATGCGGATCCACCTCTACTCTGCATTTGTGGACCTGACGAAGGCCTTCGACACGGTTAATCATGAAGTACTGTGGAAAATCATGCAGAAATTCGGCGGTTCCGAAAGATTCATTCGGGTGATGCGTCAGCCCCACGATGGCATGACGGCGCGAGTCACGGACAGTGGAACTGTCGCAGAGGCATTCGCAGTGACCAACGGAGTGAGGCAGGTCTGTGTCCTCGCACCTTCGCTCTTCATTTTCATGACGAACGCCCACCTCCCACGCAAGTGTGATGTGTGCCTCTAGGCTCCATCTCCATGCGGCTCCTCTGCTGCATGTGTGATTCGAGTCTGAGACTATCGCGGTGCGTCAGGCACCGTGGCTTGGAAGGCTGCCGATTGACGCCCAACTCAGTCCACACAGTCTGCCCAGTTGTGTGTGTATGCCTGCTTGGAGTGACGGACTAATGAGCTGAGAGCCAGGCTAAAGCGAATCCTTCCTAGTGTGGCCTATGGCACTCACAAGCATGTGAGATATAAGCCGCCCAACCCCCGTTGGACGAAGTCCTGGTGCTTACGTTTGGGGAACCAGGTCGTGCATGTGGTGCGCGCAGACAAGTTAAGTAGGTATGGCAGCCACCGCCTCCATTCCTCACACCTGTGTACTGACCGGCATGGACATTAACCAGGGGCCCGGGAATGGAAAAGGAGAGTGAGGTCGATGAGCCAGTGCATTTTCCTCACTATAGACAATCTGACGTACTTGAAACTGTCACGGTGCACAAGAAGTCAAGGCTTGGAATGTTGCCAACCGACGGGGTAACCTGGGCCTCGCAGTTGGCACAGTGTTGTATGTTTGTGTGGAGCGGCCGACTAGTGATCTAAGAGTCAGGCTGCAATGCTTCCTTCTTAGTGTGGCCTTTATGGCACTCCCATTCTCTGGGATCCGAACCAGGTGTGATAGTTTACCTAGGTGCGACTTCGCTCGCGTCAGCCCCCTTTGTTTTTGGTTAAAATTCCGGTTACCTGTTGTGTTTGCCAGGGAGTTCGGGGCGGAGCACCAAGGACTCGACCGGATCATCCACCTGCTCCCTCCCGCGCCTCTAGTCTTCTTGACTATGTCTTGACTATGCACCCAGTTGGGAAGGAGGCGAGAGTGCGGTAGATGCTGCGCAAGTCTATATTCACTATAAACTAATTCATGTGCAAGTCAGCGTTCCTGCTCTACCTTGCTGTGGAGCACACGGTGGACATAATCGGAAACGGTGGTCAAACTGTCGGTGGTGGTGGTGGTGGTGG
>CACRXP010000263.1:493875-517641 GCA_902702965.1 Spirometra erinaceieuropaei
GCTCTGACTACGTATTATCCTTCTCCCCTTGTTACCTGTATAGGAGGCTTTGGAAGCAGACTCCTACTTGGCGTAGTTTTTCATTCAGGCGAACTCTCATTTCGTGTCCGCCCAGCTTTGACAGTTGAACTCTCTTGAAATACGTCTTTATTAATCTGCTAATTGTCGTGTGATAAAATGTTCGTTAGGTACTGTTGGAAGCACAGGCGTGGAATGAATGCAAAGTATAGTACCCGTTTTACCGTAATTTTCAGTTGGCGCCACCCTGTGCGTTATTATTCCGGAAGATGTGGTTATGTAGCCCCACCTGGTGGACACAATACTGTTGGGGTTGGGGCTAGGGGTTAGGGTTAGGGGTTATGGTTAGGCGTTAGAGTTAGGGGTCAGGGTTATGGGTTAGGGTTAGGGGCTAGAGTTAAGGGTTAGGATTAGATGTTGGGGTTAGGGTTAGGGTTAGTGGCTAGGGCAACTATTTTTCAACCACTCAAAGTGCATCCGCGCATTCCCAATAGCTTTTCTTTCGCATCCAATTACTTGACCTCGTCGTCTGTGCGATTCCGGGCCCCACCTGTAAAAACTCTTTTTATCACCGGTCCCGTATTACAGGTGACTGAGGTCCGTTTACTTTCGGTGGTGCTACATAACCACATCTGACCTGTTATTCATTTAATACCTATGTGATCCCGACTATCACATCTCCAATCAGACTCCACTCAGCAAATACAATGGAACCTCTGGGCTGTCTTGTTTATTTCCTGGGGTCTCTGAAGCTTTTCCGTGACAGCGATGGTTAGGAATTGACGTTTTGCCTTTACTTGTCTGTGCAAGTCCACCAAAGCCCCCCAAAAATTCCAATGTTGCGCGAATCGCACACGGAAATTTTTGTACAACTCGCGTCCCTCCTCTTTCCCTTTGAGCTATACTGCACCACTTTCGAATTATCGGCTGTAAAAGCGCGTTAAGGGGGTATGGCTTAGTCGACTTTCTCACCTCTTACCCCCGGCATTCTTGACGGCCCCCAGATCACGAAGTTCCTACCACTTCTACACTGAATTATCAAGCGCCAGACCATTGCTGTATCCTCACTGGTCAATTCGGTGTAAGATTTTACCCAACCCCTAAATCGCGCTCTATCCTGTGGATGCAGCAACACCCAACGGCACTCAAGCATCATTACTAAATGTTGCTCATAATGCCATCGAGGACGGTACCAGACAGGGCCAATCCCTAATAATATCGTCCCATATTAACACTCACATGTCTGGATTGGGCACTTTCTACCAACCTCTGAATCGATTAGGTATTGAACGTTGCCCGTATTATGATTAGATTTGGGAGCATACCAATAGAGATGAATCTACGTTATGCCGCCGTATAAAGTTGCCCCGTTTATGGCAAGGATGATGAGTGCACTTGCAAATGCATCATTTTCGGGATAGACAGCCAAACGTCGGCTGAAAAATACTGCAGTCGAATGAAATGGATATGCTGGAAATGCTCTCGATACTCAAGTGCAGACATCTCCCTAACAAAAATAAGTAGGGACCATGTCACCACGGGTTTCCCACGCGATGCATTTCTACTGAATCATGTTCTTCGGCAGTCATTACGGCTTCGTTCTGGAATAATTTTCGGGAGTACAGTTATGTTATCATGGTTCTTGATGCCTCGTGAATAGGGCCAGGTTACGCATATTTATACATATTTATACATGTCAAGTGGGCGTTTGACCCTCACTGTTGTGGCTAGGATCTCACTCGATCCCATTCTGTCCGCCCGCCAGCTTGCTACTGGCGACAACGAACGCTGTGTCAGAGGACACATACCACATATAATACGTGAGCAGCTCGCTAAGAGTGCAACAGGCCAGACGCAGACAGCTGTTTCACGGTCGTTACCGATCATCAGTACGTCATAGGCCTTTTGAAGTGAGGTATATAAGCATGTTAAGTGGGCGTTTGACCCTCACCGTTGTGGCTAGGATCTCACTCGATCCTAGCCACAACGGTGAGGGTCAAACGCCCACTTAACATGCTTATATACCTCACTTCAAAAGGCCTATGACGTACTGATGATCGGTAACGACCGTGAAACAGCTGTCTGCGTCTGGCCTGTTGCACTCTTAGCGAGCTGCTCATGTAGTACATATTTATACATATGCACATTTTACGTATATTTATATAGCTGGCAGAAGGGTACAGGAAACATGTACTCAGTGTTCCCCTCTGGGATCGGTAAAGGTATGCTAGAAACATATCCTTCAGACTAGTTTCTCAGGTCCCCTGTTAGAATCATTGCTCCACGAGATTTACTCCATTATAAACTTAGGAAAGTTACTTTCCCACACATATTAATTCATCCTGATGACGGTGCGGGAAGTGCTTTTATCTGTCCTCTGAAGTGGTGCGTGGACATGGGCCTGCAATCAGGTTTTTGAAGTCGATAATCCCAAGTTAATGGGAATTTTTACGACCGAAAATTTTTTTGTGTTGCCCTGTCACCTTCACGGGCAGACATTAGTTACAGCCACAGGGATGTTAAATGTGCGCTTCCGCGAACTGTTTTTGCAACGTGTATCTGCTTTCTCCTCTACCTCTATAGCAGACTAACGGACACAGTCCTTTTAGGCGCTCGAGATCAAAGGCAGACAGGCAGGCCTCTCCTTTGTCGACGCAAAGTGTTAGGACCCGAGAGCAACGAGTGAAACTTTGAGGCAAAGGTTGTCCTAATCGAGCATTTCGATGGCTTTTTTTACCAGCACGTATGAGTGCCGTAAACTGTGGCAAATGAAATCTGAGGCGCCGCGTGTCCACTGGAAAGATAGTTCTAGTGAAAATGATTCACTTCGAATTTCATAAAGACGGGCAGTGCGCCATGATTATGTACTTCCACTTCGTCTTAGTGCATAAACTACGCTGCCCTAAAAAGCACTGATTTCGTGCTCTATCTGACTGCTTTACCTAAAATAATGGATTATTAGAAGGTTTTAATATCGGACTCGTTTCGTCTTTCCGTTAATGTCGTTCTTTGCTAAAGGAGCGCCCCCTTGAGGACACAACGTCGAACATTGACCCCAGCATCCCCTTCACGTCCGCACACTTTTCCAGTTGCCACCACCACCACCACCACCACCACCACCACCACCACCATCATCACCACCACCACTACGACTAGAACAGACGTCTGGGTGATGACGTCGCTGTCGAATTATCATTCTGACCGTCAGAGCGCGAGACCGAACCAATGTCAGTAGAAAGTGTTTCCGATCCGCACAGTAGTTCAACATTCGGGGCTACGGTCCATCGCCTGAGGCCGCTGTAATCCCCGAAGGCACCTATTGCCGAACACTTAGTTCTTACGATCAGTGGCACGTATTAACTATGTTCCTCGGCCGTAGAACAGGACAGACCTGACCGTATTCCCAAGCATACAAATCATTGCCTTCTGGAAAACTTTACGGCTGGATCACAGGAATTTCTGCAGTCAACAGAACGAATTACGAGCGGGTGGTACGTATCGGTTTACCGTAGTAGACAACCTATTTCAACGCCTAAAGCCTCGCTGTCCAGGAGGAAAAAGCAATGTTTGAGACGCAGAGTCATTGAGCAACACTGGTTTTTCAGAAGTTCACTTTGCAGAAGGAATATACGGGATGTGGGAGGCATTCGGCTAAGGATAGATTGCATCTGTCCTAAGAACTTTCCAAGGAAGGCAATGTCGTCTGCACCATCAGTGTCCGATGCGAAGTGATCCTGCTCTACCCCGACACATTCGTATTCCTAGTGTGCAGTGGACAGAATGGGGTCTATCACATATTTATTGGGGACTGTCAATAGGACACAAACCTGTCGGACGTCAGCGCTCCTCGCTGTATACTCGAAGTTTTGTGTTTAATTTTGTAGTAGCCTTGGCCAGACTCGTTAATTTCATGGGCATTCTAACATCCCCCATGGCCACCCAGCGTACACTTCGGTTGAACGCTGCTGCGAAATCGAGAAAACAGACTATCATCTGTCGAAATCCACTCCGGCTCACCTTAGAGTGAATATTTGGTTGACGTAGCCTTTTCCACGAGGAAGGTGGTTATAATTTGCTGTGTCCGTGATTCTCTGGTGGAGTGAAAACAGTTGGCATGACTACTCACGACGATCTAAGGACCGACGTCGACTAGACTGATGCCTCAGTAAGATTCCGCCTTATCTCCATTCTTAAACAAAGGAGGTGGAACGACGCTGTTCCAGTCCTTTGGGATAGGCACAACATGTAATGCTGGTTAAGGTAACTTCTCAACTCTCCTTGAGATGACATTAAAACAATGCTTGTAACCTTCAGCTGGCAGTCTTCGTTCTGGGCTCTGCTATTTCGAATTTGTTGATGCTTCGCTCAAAGTTCGGTAACGGAGAGCGGTGAACCGCAGCTTTGTGAGACGTATCCTGGGGTACACAGTCCGGAATCTCTAGCCATAACTGCAAATGCTCTATTAGTGCCATGGTGAGAGGCTGCTCCCCCATTTAATGGACAAATTGTCGAACTTTATTCTGGAAAATGGTGTCAGAAAACTGTACACGGAGTTTAAGCCAACCCTAAAAAATCGGATTCCCGGTTAGAAGTGTTTCACAGTTCTTGCTTGCGTGTAACATTAACAGAGACCCAGTGTTGGCTGTCTCTCGCGATGTTGCCGTGGCGGTTTTGAACTGTCTTGAAACAAAGTCAGTAGAAGCAGACAAGTTCCAAGATGGACGCGATTATCGATCAGCTCAGCTGTTCTAAGCAAACTGCACGTCTACTCAACATTTGTTGCGGTCACTACTAACATTCTTTTTACATGAATTTGTGAAATTAGTGGGAAGTTTCGGCATTTTCAGATCCATCTGATTTCAACACCATGCACCATGTACTCAACTCTGGAACCTCGAATTGGTTACAACGTAGTCGCTCTGGCCGACTGTACAGCCATTGCTGGTATAACAGGTCAGCAGATGTTTTCGGCGATGCCGGAAGCACGTTTAGACGATATGCAGATGGCTTTAGTCAGCGAAGTTGGGTAATTTTTCATCATTTGCGTTTATAACACCGCTACGAAAACGACTAAATAGGTATTTCCTTGAGTGTTACTCGGTCCTATTCGACCGCTCCAACCACCGATAGCGATAAGCAGCACACTATGAAGGAGTTTGACCGTCAATTCGCCAAACAAGGGGTAGATGTCTGCATCGCTTCGGCAAGCAGTGGCGGTAGACGGAAACAACGGAGGAGTTGACAGTGTCCTTTCGGCTGCCCGTACTTTTACCTGTCCCTGACTGGCCTACAAGCAAACAACATTTATTGTGTCTCTTCTGATAGGGCGACCACTACACTGTGTCCATTATAGGTATCACATAGGCTAATGTGTTTTTAGGATGAAGTTCGAATTCTCACTAATATCTTGCCTTCATGGAGGCAGAGTTTGTGACCTGGACTACTGACAAACGGCATACATCCGTATTTGATTGCTGAGGGCTACACATTATCAGGTTTTAAATATCTGAGTCAGAATATATTCGTCCGTCTCAGCATCTTACGCCAAAATCTCATTCGCAACTGACTTCCCATCACTGAACCCGTGCTGCGGCCACTCATGCACGCCAAAGCATGAACGCAGGGGATCTCGCTGCATAGCTTTTGGTGCAGTCCGGGGTCTCCGGTGGTATGTATATTATCATAAAACACAAGAAATCGACATGCTCTTGATGCGCTGCCACACTACTTGTTTCAGCGTGCCAACAAATTTGAGTGCGGCTCAAGCATATTTTCCAGAAAAGTGGGATTCATTCACTCTTCTTGATGACTGATACGGACACAGTAGGCGGGTTGTTATTAACACCTTCGACGCTTTTTGTAGGCTTTGCCCTATGCCAACAGTCCGCTAAAAACCATAGAATCCAGGCTCTTCAAGAGAAGTTAAAATGTTCGGGATACAAATTGCAATTGCGCAGAGGTCATTTTACGGTAACTTTGCCGATCCCCTGGACACAGGTCTTGTGCTTTCATGTAAATGGCTTCGTGGTCGATGCTTCAGCTAGAAGTTTTCGGAGGATCATCTAAATGCTGCTCAGTTAGTATTACTGATAGCAGTTCTGTCCGGAGAAAATGATGACCAGTGAACCATTTCGCACGTCGAACTCGTGTTTTATAGGCGTATGTGCGTGCGCGCGGCTCAATCATGCCGGCACTTGGGACCACAGGTTCCTTTCCCTTCTTCCTTAATTCCACGTGTAAGTGCACCACTTGGCCGTCAGTAGCTGCGAAAGTTTGAAGACATTTGGAGGCTAACGCGCGCTCTTCTGGCCCTCAGTGATCTGATAGTTCAAGAATCGACCGTCGTATGTTCAGGATATTGGCATATTGAGACAGCTTTTCTGTCATTACGACTTATTCATTTGCATTAGTCGCACAAACATTACGAGCAGTTTGCCTCCTATTTATACATTTGTTAGCATCACCTAGTCAAACTCCCCCGTTGACGATGTCACGAAAACTTGAATTGCACAGTAGTTACTGTGAGGCAACTAATCTACACCTTATCAAATATGCCTGAATTCATAAAGCCGGACCACATTCATTGACTGAGTCACTCAATCGGAGTTAAACGACTTTGGCTAGATGGAAAGAAAACTTGAAGGCCATATTGCGTCGGTTGAGAAGAAGTGAAATCGTAAAAACGCAATAACTCGTGTTCAATGAGTAAGATGAACACGTGGACGTACGTTATGCATGTCCATACGAGCAAACGAATAAATGCAACGACATACAGTCAGTGACCGGTCGCGTAAGATGCTAACTGAAATGCGTTTTCGCTTTAGGGTGTAATACTAAAGTGCGGCTGTAATATTGATCATCGCGCGGTATAATCGCAGGACATTTCAGTCACACCACGATGCCGGCTTTTGAATGCACACCTACTCGGCTGCCTTCGGAAATCGCACTCGGCAAAATGTGGTTACTTATGTAGTATACATTTTTTCTATTCATTGTCAATATCCTCATAAATTCAAAGATATATTTACGTGAAGCATGCGTAAAATATGTTCTCATCTGCTCGTTTGGTAGCAAAGCACGTCTCCCTCGTGTTTTATACTCTTTTAAAGGGTATATTTAGATTTAAAACAGTTATTCATTTCCCCGATAATCCCCAACCAGATCTGCCGTTGCATTTGCGTTTGAGGTTTACGATCTAAAAACTGCATACTTTCCACGTAGGGAAAATCACACATCTCTGTTATTAAGAAGATATCGTACAGGACCCATAAAATTTTGCAATAAATGTGGGCTATGTTGTATACTTCATAAACAGCATTGCCAAACGGTCGGATATGATGCTATTCGAATGGAAAATTCACAGTCCGCATAAGTCTTGTAATTACATGCTGTTTTTAACACCGAAAGACACCCTTTCTTTGAGTATAAAATTTGAAGAAGACGTGAATTACTTCCAAATGAGCACAAGAAAGCATATTTTTCGTGCATGTTTTGTATAAAATATCTTTGAGTTTATAAGGTATCGAAAATGAATAGGAGAATGCATATTAGTTAAATGGCCGTTCTTTGCCGGCTGACCTTTGGCAGGTAACCGATCAGAAGTGCATTCTAAAGCCGGTTGAATTATCTTGTAATCTTGCTGCACGATGTTCAGTATTGCAACCCCACTTAATCAAGAACGCATTTAAGAATTTCGATTAATATATTCACCGAATGTAGATGTTACAACGTTCAAAAACTTTTTCCAATGACTTCCAAGCCATCGACCTCTGAATTAATGTACCGTACGGTATAACATCAGGCCGATTTATTGAAGTTTAGGGACATTTTTCGAAATGATATCCGGGAATGAGGAAATTCTCTACTGCTTTTCCGTCGGTTGACATGCGGCCTATCTGAGCAAAGGTGGTTTTTTCTGATTTTCTGTGTGCGGACGTGTGGGAATGCTAAGAGTTTGCATAAGCCTACATGTCAAAATCTTAGTGAATGAGTGATAAACCTGAGCCACATGCATGCCAACTTCTTTGTGTCGAGAGGATTATTCATCTATGGAAGTCCTGCGGCCTTTCTGCCGACATCAGAAGCCGTTGAATTTTAGGGAGTCCTTGGAATATCCGTGATTGCTTTGCGCTCTCCTGCATCCTCAGCTAAGAGTCCTACAAGATGCCTGTGTAGTTCATGTTTGTCAAAACTCTTGAATCGAGAGGGTTGTTGAAGACTTTCACCTATCCACCGGGTCTCCGATGTTCATTTTTCCGCAAATGAAGGTTTGGGTCATATTTACTGTTGCTTTTAATCACCTAAGAAAGTAAAGGTCCATAACGAAGATCTGTGATCAAGGCACAAACCGGTTGGACACGGAAATATGGACGCCCCGTATTACCCAGATGATCTAGCCCTAAATTTCATGGGGGGTTAGAGCAAGGATCAGCGTTAGGTTAGAGGTTGTGCTTAGAGTTAGTGGGGCTAAAGTTAGGCATGTTAGGATTAGGGTTAGGCGGGTTAGTGTTAGAGTTAGGTTTATGAGGGTAAGGGTTGGAATTAGGGTTAGAGTTAGGACACGGGAATAGGACCCCCCCTGGAGTTTAGCACTAGGCTATCTGCAGTACCAAGGGGAATTAAATATTTTCGTCTCCGACGGGGTTACTGCCAGGAAGGTTGGCGTGGGCTAGGACAAGGAGAGTTAAGGTTGGAGCTAAAGCTAGGGTACGTGGATAGTCAACCCCCGGAAGTTAGTGCAGTACGTGGGGCCGTACCCTCGTATCCGACCGATAAGCCTTCCCTTATATATTCTCTCTTTAATAAGTGCCTAAGCGCGCTCTTCATACTTTTCAAAAGTAAAAACGAGGGCAAAGTTAAACGTTTTCTCTATGAATGCACATTCTCAACTGATACTGACAATTCCGACTCGAGCGAAAAGGGCCCTTTTCCCTTCAGCTTCAAGTCTCACTTCTTATCTGCGCTTGATTTCAGGCCCTGCGCGCTGCAGGGTGGTCATATAGATCGTAACGTACTGTTTAAACGACCAACACTGTACCCTTCGTGTTTCTGGACTCTGTTTTAGTTGGATAAAATGTGAACAAAAAGCATCTTGCCATGTGCACGGAAGTTAAGTGGACTGAGGCCTAGTCGGCCATTTTGTGACTGCTTCCGGAACACTTGTATCTTCCTGGGCACTAGGGGTGTGGTAAAACAACGCACTATCTCTTGGCATTTTTATTGCCTTGAGGGAACGATACTAAAAAAATACTTCAAATTCAGGTTTTAAAATGAAAAAGAACTGTTTTGCTTGGAAATGACAGAGTTGTTTACATCTTCACCTGATTGAGGTGGGCTTAGAAATCAAGTTTTAATTTATCAAAAGTTATTTTGTTAAATCTTCCTCATTTTGCTTAATGTCCCGTGCGGACTGAACACGCGCAAATATGCAGTTATCGTGGATAGTAACTGATGCAGGAAATAGCGGGAATTTAAAGAAGAATTGATTTCTGTGCGAAAATGTCGACGTTTTTGTGGATAGAATAACTTGTAGGGATATTCTGCTTGAGAACATGGCATGTTGCATAAAGTGTAAGGCAGATAGGCAGTGTTCGAAATTCGAGATACCCCGACGAAGCACTTGGATGTAAGTCATCATATTTTATTAGTCTGGTCACCAACTTTGCGTCCATTATTTGCAGTTGCTTTTTTTCCTATTTTTAAGGTAGTCGACGCCTTCTCTTTGCCCACCGTCGGGTAGTGCACCGTGTTTTCCCGAAATAGGTTTTTATTTGTGCCCCGAATTCCGGCGCAAGTTGCCGGAACTTTAAGTCTCCCTTTGAAAGGTGTGTATCCCACTTCTTAATTCGTTCTCTGTGAGCTTAGTAGCTTCTGGCTACTGAAATCTACACCACTGTACACAGAAATCGACACGAGGAGTGCGTTGATTAGAGAAAAGGGCTTACACTTCGGTCCTGAAATTCAGTGCATTGTGTCGACATATGCTTCAGTTTCCTCCTTAGTTCTGTTACGTCGGCCCGGAAGCCTCTAGCTAAGTGAGCCCATGCGTTTCCTCATCTTTTTAATCATCCTTCTCTGTGTAGCTAGATGCTTTGATATGCGTATGATATTTACACATCCAGAGAACGCATGGATGTTTTATCTTTAGCCTTCGTGGATTATCCATGTATTCTAGCTTGTTTTTATTGTTTTGCTAATTGGCAGGTCGCCGCTCATACTTTCGCGAACGTATTTTAAGGCCAAAAGAGGGGGGAGGCTTTATTACGCTCCAAGGTGATAATTAAAAAACTGCTGGTAACATCCTCTGGATAAACGGCTTTTCGGGCTTCCGATGATTGTGGATTTTCCACGTTCGGTGTCCACAGGAATGAGGAAGCCAATTAACTAGTCTGTGTTGGAATTTAGATTGGTGAAGACGATGCCTGCTACTTTATACACTGATCAAGCGTCGTTTGTTAACATAAAACTAATCACAAGCCCTCTGGCTAGCTAGTGAAGTGACCAAACTTAAGATGATCCTCCGGAAAGTATGTCTCTTCTTCTGCCGCTGTTTCCTATGTTTTTTAGCTCATATCTTAGTACAACTCTCAAACAGTTTGTTGCTCGAATTATGGGATGATGTTATCCATGTCCTTCACCCGGATCAAGTGCTCTGAACTCTTTCCATCCTATGCGCCGCAGTCCCGGGCATATCCTTTGTCGCATATCGACAACATAAACGTTCCCTATTGGCAGTTCGACCGTCGATTCCGACGATGTTCACCGTGTGCAACACAACGAAGTTCAGCAGGCACAGTGACTCGCGCGTGAATTAGTTTTTAATGATAGTATGCTTGCGCAGCATCTACCACACTCTCCTTCTCCCGCCTTGACCCCGTGTCAAGGCAGAGTCAAGAAAACCGGAGGCGGGGATGCGCAGGTAGATGGCGCGGTCGGACCAGCACCTTGACGTTCCACTCCACACATCCTGGTCCACAACATGCACTTAACCAGTATTTTTCACCACAAACAACAACGCCCCAACAGGAGTCGCAAGAACGAGGATAATGACTGGGCAGCCATGCCCACCACCTGTATACTTAGCGGGAGCGCTAGCGCACACGCCGGCAGGTGATCGGGCGTCAGGGAACTGCCAGCCCATACCAGGCTGCGAGGGCCATGGTTTGCTGATACTGACATAGCACGCGTTTTCAGACCTTTTGACCTAGACGGACGACACCTGGCCCTGAATTTGGCCTGGGCCGTCACGCTTCAAGGTCGGTTGACCAAACAGTCGTCGACTGATAGGCATAACCCATAAAGCACTCACACGCACACAAACATTCTCCTCACATGCAGGAGAGTGTCACAGATCGTTTGAGAAGGAGCCGTGACAGCCTGGCTCTCAGCCCACCAGTCCGTATTACCATCTCTGGCACGATGGCCAACGGGCAAAGAGACTGAAATGCAATAAAATGAAACTGGAACTGTCCTCATAGTAATTGTATGAGTTTGTTTAAACCCATTTACTCATTCATCGTCTATTGTGTTGGAGGACGTTTTTTGTTGAAAATTTTGGAATGATAATTTCAAACTAAAGCGTCTTCCTCTCAAAATATTTTAGTAGGAGATGAGGTTACTTGCATATCAAGATTAAGAACTGCTACGCTTTACTTGCCTTTGTAGGGACTAGCAGTCAGAGGAATGTAACAGCGTATGCAAGTAGAAATAATGCATTTGTACAATTGCTCAGGAATAAGGGACTGTGAATTTTAAGAAAACCCCTGTCTGATCCCAACCTTTAAATTCCGAACACAACCACAACGGAAGAAGGGCACGCAAATTTTCACAAATTCAAAAAAATAATTGAGTTGGCGGAAAGAATTCGGACGAAATTCTAAACGAAAGTTCGGAGACCTGACAAGCAGGATCTCTCACAACGTACGAGCAAATTAGGGAAAAAAGCGCAAACACATTTTTCACCCTACAGAGTTCACAAAAATAACAGGTTTGATAAGGATCTTTCGGATGTAGCGGCACTTGTGAATGAACCGGTTCGTGCCGTGTTGTTTGCGCAAACATCCGCAGTGTCTGTTATAAAACACCTTTGGAACACTTCTTAGGCAAATATAACATGCCTAAAATGGGATGTTTTGTTTGTGACTGAAATTAAATTAACTTGGTGCAGCCTTCATCAGAGCCATCTGTGCTCATGCAGCTAATTACACATCTCACAGTCTGCCTGAACTGGAATCTTTGTATAAGTTTATTGTAGGTAGCTCATGTACTTCCCTAGTTTCTATGTACGACACTGTAGAACGCTTGTTGCCCAGAGGACACAGCGATTGCCTTTTTAAGTTCAAAACATTGTCTCAGGTAAAACGTAACACCTTTATTTTCATATGATGCTCTTTTGCTCCGGGTGCCCTCAACATCGTGAACTCAGATCCTCTCAACGTCAGCTTCTAGGGAACTAGATCGGCCTTCTGAAGTGTTTTATGAATGTTTTGTCCCCTCAAAATTATCTTCCTGAATAGTCTCCCTTATGTATCAGTTCACAGATAAGCTACCTTTATGAAGTGCCTCTGATTGCCTTGTAGAGGTTGAAAGTAAGCGGCTTCTTGCTTCTCATTTTGAATCACAGGGCATCGGCACTTCTGACAAATAGATCCGCCCAGTTTTTTAAACAAATCGGTATTTTGAGGCGACTTAGTTTTCTCTTATTTTCTGGGATCATTTTCACCTACAGAGTTGCTCTTTTCCCATTAAAGAAAACAACTTTTACTCTTCCACAAATTTTTCCTTTGCTTCAGCTAGCATTTGAAACCTTTTTTTCCGGGATAAATTGGGCTTAGACCAACTTTTGAGGAAAACGGTGTTTAGTCCCTCTTGTGATTTTCCACTCCACTGCGGACTGTCTTTGCCTACCTGGAGATAGTACAAGCAGGACATGTTAGTGTGCAGAAGTCGGAGGGAAACACCTGTTTGGTTGAAGGCGATGTCTGTTAGCAACACGCACACCTGTGTCGGACCTGTCCATTATCTGACGTTCATTATTCAGTGGACAGTACTTGTCACCCATGAGCAACCTTAAGATGGACGAGCACGATTCTAATCGTGCTTTGCCTAAACGGGATCTACACGGTTGATTAATTTTTTACAGTCTTTTGGACTGCGAACGAGATACGCTAGAAGTGGTCCTACGGAAACGCAGAAAAACAAGCCGAAGCAAAGTTTTGCATGGAAAAGACTTGCATCTCTCCAAAAAGTAGGTCTATAGGTGCCATTCATACATGTTTTTCCTAAAAGTCGTCTAATGCATCCATCAGTACGACGTGCGTAGTCAATTACTACTCGTTGAGATTTACGATTGACTTCATCCTAACTGTCATGTTCACGCAGTCAAAAGCGCCCACGCATTCATGGAGGGTCTCGAATAGCAAAGCACTGGAAACGGTGGCCGATACAAACGAAGAAGCAAGCTTACTGGATACAGAATTTTATTTGTCTGTTTATTTTTCGAACCCATCATTGGAGATGGTCAGAGATAAGGGTGATGGATGCATAATGGGTGCTTTATTTGGAAGATATAATTCCATGCTTTCAGCAAAAACTTCCCCTATTTCCATAATCATAATTATAAACTGGAAAAAAGTTAGTGGATGATGGTCGAGTTAATGGGTTCGCATAAAACTGTACAGTTGTTATGGGGACATTTCGCGTCTCAGTTTCTGTATTTCGGTCTCTTTACATGTTAGGCATCGTGACAGAGATGGTATTACTGAACGGGTGTATGCTGGTGTACGACAAGAGATATACAAGGAGCCTTGGCACACGGGGCGAAAAGACTTCGCAGCGAGTGATTCGAGGTTAAGGGACACCAACAACGTCTTCCGGAATTCGATCACCAAGTTCCTTGACTGTTGTAGGATGTCACTGTATTAAGATAGCTGCGAAAAGACACAGGAAACACCGGCAGCAGAAGAGTGTGTCCGGAGTACGCGTTTTATAATGAACATATTCTTTTTAAGCAGGACGGGAAAAGTAGCCAGCGCACAATAAAGTATGAGAGGAGGCATCCAGGCATCCATAAGTCCCCAGATTATGGGTTGAGATGCGCGATGGGGGCATAGACGACAAATGTAGCAAACAAGCTTACGGACTTTAGTGAAAAAGACTTAAACCTGAAGGGAGAATGAGAGGTCTGAGGACAGAGTAGCATCAAGATACCGGAAAGACGATACTTCAATGAGAAGAACGTGGGAGAGGGTCGGAGTCGCAAGAAACATTGGACCGATTTCTGATCGTTCTGCTAAAGACCATGCCTCCAAGCCATCCCTCAGAAACTGGAGATGAGTCCGATTTCTAGTAGGGTAGCCCACAACCATATTATCAGCATACTTAACATGTCGGTAGTCATTGGTTAATCCCAGGTCATCAGTGTGAAGTGAGAAGGGCTGAAGGGATAAGATGGGACCTTGAAGGACTCCGCACTTACTAGGAAGAGCAGTGCACTTACGCCTGGCAGACTGGACAAGTTGATTGCAGAGGGCAAAATAATCTCTTAGCCAAGAAACAATCCAGTCAGAGGAGCTACATTCGGATGTTTTGTTAGGAAGGAGATGGCGCGGGACTGTGCTGAATGCAGTGGACCAGTCAAGAAATGCACAAACATACGTGTGACAAACCTTATCCAGCCTCCTTAGAGCAGGGTGGACCACAAGAACAACACGCATGGCTTTGAAGAAGGAGACACGATCGCTGAAACAAGAGCTTTATTAGTCCGATGTTTTGGATTCCTGCTCGAACGCATCATCAGAGACAAAAGCAGATACGGGTTGTTCATGCACAAGGGGCAGCAGTATTTATAGAATGCAGCCGCCATGCTACCGTGTACCTATGAATATTCCAGATTGCTTCCAGGGACGCATCTCTTCGCTTCTATTGACGCATGGCTTTGTACGCAAATTGAAAAGAGTTGGAAATACTGGAGGGTAATGGTATGCTAGCATCTAAGGCGACTCTTCCACCGAGCGTCATAAGTGCGGAGGAGCATGCAACTGGACGGGAGGATTACAGGTAAAAATTGATAGACTTCTTAGGTATGGGAGTGGTTCTTTCTATAAGCTAAGCGACAGACATCTTCGACTCCATGAAAGACATGTTAACAAGATGTGTTCAAGCGAGTGTTATCTGGGAAGAACAGAACTCAAGAAGAAATGGAAAGATATCATCCTGTCGGACAGCTGTTGGCCCATCTTTGCCAAGGCAGAGTTTCGGCATTAAACACGCAAAGGAGATCGCCGTGCTTGTCAGTGGACTGTGGACTAGAGAACCATGACCCAAGCCGCGTGTGGCTCATGTGGTTCGCCAGAATTTCCTCGTCAAAGTTGAAGGTGTGGTCGGGTCTTTCATACGTCCATCATTCCTCTGTGTAGGTGTCTCTGATGAATGAGAATCCGAAGTGTCAGCTGGACAAAATCCTTGTTTCATCGTCTATTGGAGGTGTTAAGACAACGTTTGGGTAAACCATTTGAGCTGATTCCGACCATGACTTCGAGACCACCACCTATGGGGATAGTAGTGGCGCCATCTGCAATTGTCTTAGTACTCTGTGTTGACCCATTTTACGCCCTGTTTAGCGCCCGAGTTTGACCCTGCCGACAGGTTTCCGGCAAAGTACGACCCAGTTGAAAAACCAATATAAAAAGAGGAAGTAGAATGAGTACGGGGTTTCGCGTGCAAGTACTTCAGGTGAGTACGAACGTAGTTGGCAGTCTAATGGGTTCGGCACTTGCCAGAGTTTTTGCTCAAAGCGCAAACAGGATGCCTGGATTTTTAATGACGAAGCGTCCTAGGCACGCGGATCATAATTTGAATCCGCACGGACGCTCATGGACCTTTTTCATGCCTGCTTACCCTTCTATGATACTGAGAGCCTACAGCAATATGAGTGTTGAAAGAAGCCCTTTAGGAATGACCAGATGGCAGAACGGACAGCAGGCGGGAGAAGGAACGACGCCAGTTACTTAGTCACGGCTCATTCGACGGAACCTAGCCACACATTCAAGTTCGACGAGGCCGAAATTCTCGCGGGAGGTGGCAACTGCGTGAGCCGTGAACTGCTGCAATCATGGCTTTCTCGCCTCTATGTTGGGTGCTAAGATTTTACCTGGGCAGAGTAGTAGGCGCGCGGGTGAACTTTATTCCCAGTGCCGCTGTCAGTTAACCAGGGATTGTGTGGTCTCTTGAAACGCCCTTACACCTGAGAGTGCTGGTATTTGACACGTTTGGTCTTCCTTGTGTTATGGCCGTGCTGCCCATTGTTGGGAACATCAAGTTGCATTAGCGACCTCTTTCCCTTTTGAATGCGCTTTCGGTAACAATCGGGAGATGGCACCCAAAAAAATCTGTTACCTAGAAATAATACCTTTAACAGTGAACTCGAACGCCTTCAGGCTATATCAGCGGTTGCAGGCTTAGTTTCACGCACTACTTGAACTTTCCGCGTCTATGTGAGCCTACACAGCTCGACAACATACAGGGGCTCCCTCGTAGAGCTTCCTTTTCCGTCTACTCCAGTATGCCCCAATGGCATTGGTGTGCGGTCCGGTGGTAGGGTCCTTGAAGTTCTTTGAGTGGTTAACAGAGGAATGTAGATAACCTTCTGAGGGAAGACGATTATACGCCTTCCACTCGTCCGTTACCACTATACTGCCTTTGGCGACCCATTTTGTAATAACGGAACGGAGAGCGGGCCGACTTCGATCATTCACCTGTTCAAATAAGGCTTTCCGCCGACTGGTATCGTATATGCCGACCGGCCACCACCCATAAAACCCCTATTACCGCCTGTCCCGTAAAACAGGCTGCTTTGGTTAGGCGGATTTTTTTGGGTGCCATCTCCCGATTGTTACCGCCTTTTCTGCAGGCTTTGAACTTACTGCACTGTTTTTCTGGTTTTATGAAGGTGAAACACGATGTACTTTTTCGACTGCCTCGGATGGCTTCCATAGTTACATGTCGCAAAAATTCCAACACACCCCGTCTAGTACGACTTTGTGCAGCACTTATTTTTAACATAACTATTGTCCAAGCAAATTACTTACCCGTCTTGGCTAAGCGGCGTGGACTGCAATATCTTCCTCACAGTGCGCTGTATTTTAATGTCTTTGTCCCCCCCCCCTCAGCCCCAAGCAGCCTCTGCCTGCCGCCTCCCTGTCCGCCTACCCGTAGGAGCACCCAGACAGGGGGGGGGGCTAAGCGTAGACTTTGAACCCATCGCCATAACTGTCTCCGTATTTGTCTTCGAGACTTCAGACTGACGTGGGAGTGCATAATCAGGTACGATGTATAGCAATAAACAACGACTAATGGGCGATCGCGGTAGCGTCGCAGCATGCGTTGACGCCTGTGTGCGTCCTAGGTTGAACTTGGGCCATATCGTTTGGCGATAGGGACGTAGAGCGTGACACTTTAATTTTTATTGGACATCTGGGCCTCAAGTTCATTTCCCCTTGAATCATTTTGACTGATTGTAAAGCTGGTCGAAGTGCGTAAAAATCCCATGAAAAAAGGCATCCTTTGAAACTTGATTGGAGGGGAAACTCCAGATCCTCAATTCTACTCGACTAACCTAATGAAGGTGGGACTGGAAAGCACTATGTCGATCTTAGGTTTTCTTCTAACCTCGTCCTTTATGCTTACTCAGACGGATGTACTTTTCGCACAAAGGCTTTGTTTATCTCCAACTCCTCACATATTAATGATCGAATTTCATCATTGACGTTATACAGCTCTACCTGACATGTCGCACTGTACAGTGAAGTACTGTACTAGCTGGTTATATTACTCATGACTGGCTAACTGTCTAGTGCACTTCAATGCACTAGTAATCTTCCTATTTTTGCCTTTTCAAGAAACAACTGTTGTTCGTAGGTGCAGTTAGTTGTTGAATGGCGAATGCGCATGCTCCGTTTATCATCAACGTCTTATCCAGTTTTCTTCATAAGTCATGCATAACTAATCGACCCGCGCACTCTGTTCATCCATCACTATTGAACCTTCACGTCTTAGAACAGGGGAGGGGTATGCTGTTACGTTTAAGTTCCAAGGTAGTTCAGACAGTTGGAAAATATGATCGATTGTGTAGTACGCTGTGCAGGAGAAGTTTCATCCCATCAGCCAGGCAGAATTTTGAACGCAGAATGCCAGTTTTCTCGTTATCATCAGACTAGATGCCTTGTGGTAGATTTGTTTACTCAATTGTGAGTTCGTATCCCGCAGGTGGTTACTGGTTCACAAACGGACTTACGGACGGGCAGACTTAGATCGCTAGAATTAAAACCGCATGCTATATCTCGTAGTGTTGGAAGGCTCGATAATTCAACTGAGATAACCCAACATTTTCCACACTGTTAGCATTCAAGCACCATCGTAAGCAATTAACGTGCTGTCCGACCTACTCTGCTATTACACAATTAGTCCGCGTTTTTCATCTCTCTCTCCCTCTGTCCGTTAACCTGCGCGAGGATTAAGTAATAGTGAGGCAGACTTGCGAAGCATCTACCACACTCCTCTCACCCACAAGGCTCCGAGGGCAAGACAATGTCGACTGGGCTGTCGGAGGTGGGCTGGGGTTTAGTGGCTGACAAAGCTAAACAGCCCGTCAGCGTGTTCCACAGAGGACCTAATTCCGCAGAATTTACCAAGCTTTCACAGAGGGTGGCCCGGAACCGTAATGGTCAGTGTGACTTATCGAGGATGAAACACACTCACTGGCGCACAGTAAATGTTAGAAGAGAGAAAGAGAGAAATCGGTTGAGCTTCGTATTACTGAGTTCTTACGGTCGCGGTAGAGTGTTGAATCCCAGCTAGCTGGAAACTCCAACATGTACACTAAAATCCCGTGTGACTGCAAACATTAATTATTATTCACTGTTCCCTCAGGTTGAAGTTTTCTGGGTTTCCTGACTGCATGTAAACTTGCCAGCGACGGTTTTTTAAAAATCCGTTATTTTTCGGAAATTGCTTTTTGTCTATCTTTTAAAATTTCGCGCTTACTTTCTTTGTCATACCACAGCATACAATAAGACTTTCCGCAGAAATTTATTTTCAGTGTCATTTTGCATTTCTCCTGCTCTTTGTCCTGCGTATTGTCCCATCTGTAAAACTCCGTCTAACACTATTCAACGCATGGCACGGTCCGCAAGCTACTTCTAGTTAGTTGGGGTCTTGCACCCTACCGTTGCGAGTTCTTCAACTATTTCCATGAGCAGGTTGCCGCTGCTTCCCGAAGGTGGTAGTAGTTATAGTTCCGATTTACGGATTAGCCATCGTTTATTCCCCTTCACCCGGCAAATTACGACTTCAGTGCTAGCGGCATTCAACTACATAAAATATAATTTTATTAAATTCATATTAACCCAAATTTGAAAACTCGGCGCCTCGGGGCCGAGTCAAAACATCTATGAATTTTATTAAAGGTCTGAAGGTGGCCTCGTCGGTATGACTTTCTACGATCCTCATCGCCCTCACCAAGCAGTCGTTGTCTGCGTGAAATTTATGTTGATCCATATCCAGATCCACTTCTATACCCAATTTCATTACTATAAATCCTGCTTTTTGCCTCCCTGACCTGAGAAGTCCGTGCATATTTCACTAGTTTCGATCACTTTCCTCTTCTCTTGATCTCGTTATCTCGTGAAATCAATGTACTGTTTGCACCTTTATTACCTCGGTACGAGCCCTTTCTTTAGTAGCGGTCATAATACAAATTCTCAAGCTGCGGACCACTTTCAGGTGCCAAATTGACGCAAAGCAGCTTCCTCCTCAGATTCCCTCTAGAAGCGCCATCATCTACAGAGTTAGGGCCACACCTCGTAAACTGAATCACAAACGAATTTTAAGATCACTTCTTTACTAAACTTAAATTTCGGAAGCGGACGGATTTTACACAGTGCCCACTCGGTGACCCGTTGTTTCCCCACGTCCACTCCTCTGTCTACCATTGCCGCTGCCGGCGGCACTTTAGCGCCAAGGCTCTTTGTTTTCCCTACACTCCTTCCCTGCCCACGCGTCGAGGACGACCTTGTCGTCAAGGTCACCCATCGGTTCTCCTTGTGAAAGACCGTTTCGTATCCTTTGTGCGAGCGTGTGAAGAAACCCCGTCGAATTCATTTCGAATTTCTTCACCAACTCTAGCCGGTGAATAACTAGCCCCTGCAAAAACACCATCACCTGGTCGCGCGATTCATTCAACCAGGGCAAACGTCCGGTCCCGCGAATGCAGTGCCTTTTGCGAGAAACAGACAGCCCACGCTATTTTAATTGGCATACCTTTGCTGCCGTGTTTTTCGTCCGAGCCACTTGCATCCGCAACTTTCACGAGAACGCTGTTATGGCGCGGAGGAGTTGCTTTTAATCAATGCATTTCCTGTGCACCACGCCTGTACACGTTTTGCAACACCCGAGAGAATGGGCGGGGGGAGGGCGTGCTGGCTGCTTTGGTCATCCCTGGCCTTCTCGACCCGCGCCCAGTTCGACGATAGCTTTCCCGATTGAGCGCCCGTCTCGCAAGCGAGTTAACGCTATCTCGTAAATATTGCTAATCTAGGTTTCGAGCCTTGGTTTGCATTTCTCAAGGCAGTGAAGTCGAGTTCGTAAAGATGCGACTTGGGGGTATGTTAACTGACCTCATTGTGAGAAATGAACGCTGAATTAAGTTTTTTGTGACTAGGTCAGGTTTTTAGGAGGAAATAGAGAAGCGCATATATTTTTTGCGTGAGCCTTGCCGAAAAATCGCTGGCCAAGCCCACAGAAGATCCAAATGCCGCTTCCTCCTAGCAGAAAATTGGCAAACGTCTTCCAGATGCGACGAGAAGAACTTAACTGAGCTTAACGTGGGTGGCCACTTCATGAACCCGAGCGGCCGTGGAAACTCGAAGCAGAGCTGTACACTGTTCGGCAAGACACAGTCTGCCCTTGAACCTTTGATATTCATTCTTAGTGCGGAGAAGAGAGTTCTTCGAGCTTCCCGACTATGCCGGTGTTTGTCGTCATGCTTGGAGTGCCATCTGGGGCATCATTAAGCATGATCGAAGTTACATAAGGTGCGAGTTGGTATGAAATCTGTTCCACTGATACCTGTTTCCACTTTTAGTGTATAAGTGAACGAGACGTTTCCATCTGGATACCACACGGGGAAAGAAATGCCAACAGAAGTATTTAAAACTCTATCAGAGGATGCAAGCCATGTCAGTTTTTCCACTGACTTCAGCGTAATGCCCTATCCAAAACTATTGAGACCAGTATATGGAAATTGACGCATATGGACATATAGGATCTGACTTTCTTGCAAACGAAAGCTCTGCAGTGTGCAGCGGCGGCTAGAACGGTTTTGTTTACCTGTAACACATTTCTTTCGCGTACGTGGTTGAGACTTTAGTTTCCAAGACGTTTAAAATTGCAACTGGTGATGTTATCATCGCGTTTCCCACATACCTAACTTTTAAAATTTAGACAATCGTTGAATGTCTTCTACGACATAGGGGCTGAATCCCGCTACTTTGTAGGTGCCCCTATAGATAGACGTCCACCTTCTGTTAGTCTTTTCTCCACTTTCATGCTTTCTAAGATTTTTACGCATACTGGAGTTATATTTCATCCTCAGCCACTTACCGCTTTTTACGCTAAACTAACACCTGTCAACATCCTCAGGATTGAAGCTGTCAAAATAACATCAGAAGAAGCCTACTGCAGCCTGCATAAGAGTGTATTAGTTATAATGCACTCAAAAACTTTGAGACGGGTGGGTTAGTGGAGGCCAATATTCAACTCTCAGGTGCATCTTGAATTACGGATTTAGGAACCTGGTCGGAGTCTGTAACCCCGCCTTAATTAAAGCTTTTAAACTTGTACAGGAGATGACCACAGCAGCAAAGTAAGCGGTAGTAATAGAACTCGCCAACCATTTATATTTGATGTTACAAATATGTGCAGGGCTCAGCGCAGGCGAGTTCCCATCAAAGATGCAGACTTTAATCAGCCTACGGCCTGTGTTGCTCCTATTTCGAGAAGTTATTATCTTGACCCATTTTAACCGTCTAGACAGCAACGGCATACTTGGTACATCGTTTACCTGTTTGCGGCCCCAGCCCCGTCCAGTGTGACTTGAGTGTAATTATGAAAACCGTCAGCATTAATTATTCCTTGGCTTTCATGGCGCAATTTCACACAGTAACTTTGTGGGGTGTTTGATCCGTGGTTGTGTGTTCAGTCTCCGAGGCATCCTTGGTGTTCGGTAGAGCGTAACCGAATTTCAGTTAGTTTCCCGCTGGAGTTCGCCGTGGGCTGACGTGAAGGCGTCGAGTTATAAAGGTTTTGGTACAGTTATTGCCCACCAGTCTGTCCCGATTATGTCGAACCTTATGTTAGGTATGGCTTGTATCACGACAAGTTCGCCTGCCTAACGGATTTCGGTTCATGCATGCTACCTTTGACTTTTTCCCATCTTCTCACTTTCAAAAACAAACGTCTGAAGGTGAATGTCATGTACTTTCCCCTCTCATACCTCAAACGGTTCTTTCTTCTGTAAAGGACTTCTGGCCCTTTTGATTGGATACTTTTTTTCAAACCCCCAGTCAATTCGATTTATCATTGTGTACTTTTGGAATGCTTAGTTTGCTATAAATCAGTTTCCACTACCACGCGGTCTTTTTAATGCACCCTAGAGAACGCTCCGCCATGATAGGTAATAGTAGTCTCCTAATTACTTACCCTCTTACCTTATTCATTTGTTCTTTACCTATTTACACGGTGACAGCCTTGGTGTTTCCTGGCTTTCTCGAAAATTAGGGTGATTTACGACCTCGGACTGCTGTCCACCAGCCTTCCCCTCATTTCTGCCGTGGACCATGTTTCGTTCTCGCACTTTAGCCAAAAATCTGTTTTAACTACTGCTTCTGTTGAAAGACTCGAAAATCCCAACGTCGAGCCGTCCTGTTCAAAACAAACAGCGTATCTCACTTCACAAACGACTTTAAGCTCCAGACCTCGGTCGACTGAACACCTCTCCCCTCTCCGAGGTCTTTGTGGGTCATTCTCTGTTCTTTACCAATCTTAAACATAATCAGCTTTCTCACAACAGGGATATTTGTTTCCGAAGAAATCTGCGGATATTTAGCTTGTGTGTCTACTTTTTCGAATCCTAACTAAGGTTGGCAATTATCTTGAGAAGAGCATAGTTCTGTTGGTCAGGAAAACTCACCGTTTTCTGCTGCACAATTAATGATGAGCCATCGCTGCCTGGTCCTCATTCCTGAGTGGGTCCGGCATTCGTCTCACAAGCCACGACGGGTTGTGTGTCGTGATAGGTTCAGACGCCTTATATTTATTAGTATATGAGGAAGGCGCTGACCTACCACGAGGCTGGTTTTCTTCTCAGCATCGGCCTCACTTTTCCTTCCGCCCCACATGCACTGCCGCCACACTGCCCGGGTCTGCTGACCAGCCACTGATGAAATGGGACGCGGCGGCTGGCTTGGAGTGAAAGACCTCGTCAATGGCCTGCCACCTGCATTTATGGCAGTAGCTGTGGACGAGCACAGACAAAACGCGTGACATGAGCCAATGTGACTGGTACTTCGGATGACAGCAAGCTCACACACACACACACGGCAGTCTGACCGTCGTCTCCGACCGTGTCCACTGTGTTCCCCACAGCAGGATGATAGCAGGGACAGTGAATTACTTTATAGTGGTAGTGGACTC
>CACRXP010000263.1:523198-537584 GCA_902702965.1 Spirometra erinaceieuropaei
CCAGGTTAAGAAGACTGGAGGCGGGAGAGGCCGCAGGTGACTGGCACGTCGTAGACTCGTGCCTAGGCGTACGACCACACCCCTAGTCCACTTGACCAGGGTTTTCAACAAGAAAAAACTGGGTGGCGACGCAGATCCAAATTGGCGCGGAGTGAACCTGCAACTGGGCCTACCACTGCACCCAGAATGCTGACATTTGTGGCGGGTGCGCATTCCCGATCATGCCTGCCGGGCTCCGATCTAGCCCCTGTGCTGTCCCAGCGCATCTTGCGCGTGACCCGACTTAGGGGCACATACAGGCACAGTTGCCATTAAGTCTCTCTCTCTCCCTCTCTCTCTCTCTCTAAATGTTATCTTTCGATTTTCAAATTGAACCCCGTCGCCCGTGAATTTATAGGTAGCATGACACAAAGTTGAGCCAAAAACGATAGTTTTACTAGTGTTATTCTAACTGGTTGGCCGGGACAATACGAATCTGCAAAGTACTTTGCAAGCAGCCAACTTTTGCCTCCAACCTACCACATCTATTCGGGAGGATTTTTTCCTTTACATTGCCGGCAGTAACACCCCAGCCTACTCCCACTGTCAACGTACGTTGGTAAGGCTGTAATCGTCGGACGACCCCGTACACACCGGTTACCAAAACACTCCACCGGGCCCACTAACACGCTATGGTTAGACCGGTCAATGTCAGTTTCGGCGAGCGAACTATTTCTTGACTTAGCGCTCAAGTGCCCTCTAGATAAGACTATGTGCCCAAAATGAATGCGATCTTGACAGCGTGTGAATCTTCTGATTGTAGTCTGGTGACATTCCTTCGACGGACAAGATAGCTGCCTCTTGTGGAGACAGCACACCTCTGGAAGTTGGTTTTATGCTTTTCCGTCTCAATTTTAGACCTGTTTCTCATCAGTAAGTCCCACAAACTCACCTGCAGTGCTGTGTGCTTTTTCGCAACTTCTAACTTCACTTCTTTCCAGATGCCTCACTTACCTATGTAAGGCCACTTACTTTTATGGTAGAACATGCACTAACCCGAGCACGATATGCATCCTGCTTTTCAGCTCCTCGCAGTTTCCGCTCAAAAATGTTGGTTTTGAGGCCCAGAATCTAACGTGACTATAACTAGGGGGTTTTTGGGCTTGGCTGTCGATGCTACAACGACAGGAGAATGTTGAGCGTTAATGGCCAGAGCCGTCTAATTGTCACCAACCCGTGATTCCACCATCACCGCAAACACATACTAACTTGTTATTCAGACAGCGGTCATATGGCAGATAGATTGACCACATTCCAGTCAATCCATGGTTTTTTAGCCGGCTTAATGCTAGCAGATCAATGCGCATTGCTATTGCAGGTAAGGTCAAACCATATTCTTGTTCACGCGCGCCTGAAAGTTCACGTCTCAGCCCCACCCAAATTGCCAAATACAAAAAGCCTTCGTGCTACAATATTTCGACAATCGAGGAAGGCCAGTACTCTGAGCACAGACGTTTAGTCTCCCTTGGTAATCGCAATCACTAGAGAAGGCAGTAGCAAATGGTTATTATTGCAGTTCTCAATCAGAAAGGAAGCCTTGAGAATTCTCGTATTTGCTCAGCAGCGCCACAGGTACTGGATCGGTGAGAGAAGCTTACATCTGTCTGCTCAGACGGCTCCGGCTAGGTCTCTCAGCGACGCAATGCTAGTTAAGTCAGCTGGGGGTGACTTCACAAATTATTAAGCTGAAACGTCGATAACACTCGAAAACTGCAAATCATTTGCAAAGTTAGGGGCAGGTGCTCTGCACCGATCGACTCTGTTTGGGATATCAAGAGCAGTTTGATTGCTGGCAGCTTGGTCAATATTGAGTGTCGGTGTGAAGAATTCGTGCGCCTTCCCGACTTCCATGATCAATCAACCATGCTATTCCGGTATACGGCATAGACTTACCGTCTTTTCCCCCATGCATTGTGTGACTACCCCTTCTCAGGAGGAAATTACCGATCTGATTCTGAGGTTAGGCAACAACAAGATCAGAAAGGACGGTATTCTGGACACAGGGTATGTCCTGTGTCAACACTGTAGACTTGGCTTCATGAGGTGGATAAGCAAGCGTGGGGCGATGGCCTTTTCTTCGGTGACTGGGGCTCGGGCATCCTTGTACCTGTCTTTGTGAAGGGAAATTACACAAAGCGTGCCAGGTACTATAACATAGGTCCTGCTGCAAAGATCTTTGCCATCCTCCTTCTCAGACGATTTCAGAAGCTGCGTAACTCTGAGACGAAACCGAACTATGCCAGGCCCAGAGCCGAAGGTGGATGCATCGACCAGATATGAAGACTGGCGCATAGCTATAGGTAATCTACGGCCGTCTGTTTTGTTGACTCACCGCAGTGATCGATTCCATTCACGAGAGTATCTCCACCTGATAGCGGATCTTGGCAGTATGCTGGCTGAAGTTGTCGCGACAATCAATCCCAGGTGTATGGCTTTTAACAAAACTGTATTCTGTTCTGCACCGCTCAGCTCAGCCATATCATCATCTATGCCCTCGGATTGGTCCCACCCGGTTTTAGCGGTGTGGAATTTGCACTCGGGCGTCAGGCAACCGACCTCGATTGCGTGGATGTTATTGCTGCGCTAGCCTTAAGCTCAGGAAATATCGTCGGCGGATAAACAAGGTCGTCAAAAGTCGCCGGTGGACCACACCGTCTTTGGAGGTGCTGCCTCTGGACGGGAAAAGGCCACCTCAGGATTACTATCTAGCAGCTTGAAGAAGCGGACGGTTTGGAATGTCTTGAGGCAAAGTTACTGCGCAGTCGGTAGAGAAAAGAGGACCGCCTCCCGAATCGCTGCCGTTATCGGGAATGCGCACCCATAACAAATGCCAACATTTGGGGTGTGGCGGTATAAAATGCAGGTCATTGTCTGTTGTGGAGCAGAGAATGTGGTGGAACGCCTAGGTGCGGGTTTCCCCTTATCAACCACCTTTGGCCTCTCCCGCCTCCGGTATTCTCGACTCTGCCTTGGCACCGGGTCCAGGTGAGGGAGAGGAGGAGAGAATGCGGTAGATGAAGCCCAAGTCGTCTACCCTGTATGTGAATGCTCTGGGCCCCTTGTACTAGCGAATGATGACTACGACGTTTGCTTGGATTTTCGTCGGAGTCTACGGCTTCAGTCGCCTCCCGGGTCGGCTTATTCCCAGCCAGAGTACTAAATTCCACCGTTGCGAAATGTAGAGCGTCTCCTTTTCTGGACATTTGAATTTTACCTTAAGATAATTGGCCTGCCAGCCGTCCGTCCAATTTTTCTCCCTGCTTCCTTCCAGTCTGACCGGCGTAATTCAAAAAAGTCAGGGCAGGAGCACCATACGGCGCAGCAAAGGTTTTAGCCCGGTTTAATTGGCCTTTAATTTTCATAATGCAACTGCACATGGTGACTTGCGACTGATGGGTTGTCGCTATAACACTCTACATTGATCGAGGTACGAAGGCATTTTAATTAAAAGCAAAAGTCAGCTGCTTTGCCAGAAGGCAAAAAATGCTGATAAGATAAATTAACTAGCAGTCGCTGAGTTTACCGAAGACCGAATGAGGCAGGAGCACTGAAGGGCAAAAGTGCCTCAAGGGCTTGTATGTGGGCTCTCACCGTGCAGGAGGACATCATTGTCCCACCGTTCTCAAAACACTACGAATGATTGTCGTCCTGTCAGGCATCATTGGGAAGTCTCCTGACAACCGAAGAGCTACCAAGTGATAGCTGTAGGCGGGACGAGGTTAAGCCAGCCTTCATGCAGCGATCGATCAAGCGGCATGTTCCCATCTAGGCGTGATACTTTTCTTACTTTATATTGACCCAACTGTGAAAAACTCGGCGCCTCGGTGGGATTCGAACCCACACAGTAAGGGCGGAGGCTTTAGTACAGCCGACGCTCTAACCACATGAGCTACGATGTTTCGAATCCCACGGAGGCGCCGAAATTTTCACAACTGAGTCAATATGAATTATTCAAAATCTGCCAAAACAGCTATGAACTTTTCTTGCTGTTACCCTACTAACCACAGTCGTGATTGGCCGCACTCTGGCGTTCTAGAACAGGGGCCAGGTTCCGGCATGAGTACTGACAACCACCGTCGGTCTGCCATCTACTACAGTAGATGTGCTATCTCGTGAAATGTTAGTCGAAATTCTGAAATGTGCTTTCGATTTGGAAAGATCACATGGCAAGGACGCAGTATGCGACCCCACTCAGGGAACAAAAACCAGGCCATCGTGTAATACGCGTTGTATGGGTGAGGCTAGACGGCGAACAGGAGAGCGCGACGGTAGGCAAACATTTGAATAAATGTTTAGGTGGCATATCGCGTACTCGCGCCAAATTTCTCTACGGCTACTTGCAAAAGAGCACACGTATCAGGAACCGGATCCCCGAGGAATGATGAGGGTATCCAGATATCTGACAGTGCGAGCAAAAGTTGGGCACATTTCGCAATTCTTCCAGTCTGATTTCAAAAAAAGAGGTAGATTACATTCCATCTGGTCGCGAGAGCGCGGAAGTGCCAATTATCAAAAAGGTGAAAACGCAATATACCACGATGACCTGATTTTTGTTCCCTGAATGAGGTCGCATGCTGCGTCCTTGTCGAGTACTTAAGTAAGTTTGTAATACTAATTATCGCACAGCATAATCCTACAATATTTCTGTCACACCAGGATACTGACTTTTGAACGAGCTTTTTCGGCCGTCTACAAGAACTACACTCTATAAAAAGTGGGTGGTATGAATTTTCCTATCGATTTTCGATGCCCGTATAAATTCCAGTACATTATATAGAAATCATACACGAGAATATCCTCCCATGTACTTATTTGGTGGTAAATTACGCCTCCTTTAATTTTTTAGTCAAATAGAGACTCTTTCTGTTTTTAAAAAAACTTTCCATCTTCGATTAATGTTTTAATTCACGCGCCCCTTCACTTGCATTTAGGCTTTTCAAACGACATGCTATATACCTTTTGTCAAAGGAATCTGACACTATGCTGTTAGGAAGACGTCGTATAGGACTCATAAAATTGCACAGTGGACATGAACCTGATCATGCACTTTATAAGGGCAACGGGCTCGTGGCCCGCTGGGTAGAGGTGTGGACTTCTAAACTAACAGGTCGCGAGTTCGAGGCTCGGGTGTACCACACTTCGGGCTTGGGTATGGCTGGCTGACGACGGCTAATAAGCCAGAAACGGCCATTCCAGTCTCCCTTGTCTTTGTCGGTAATACCATTCTGCCTATATATCACTTTATAATTACCATTAATAAACGTGCTTATGCGATGCCGTATTGATGACTATTTTGTGGTCTTAAAAATTCTCATAATTAACAAATTTTTAAATACCAAAAGACACTATCGCCTCAAGTAGAAAATTTGGAGTAGGCACAAGCTGTTACCAAAGGAGCACGAGAAAGAATACTTTTGTGCACGTTTTCCCTAGAATATAATTTAATTTAAAAGGATATTGAGAATAAACGGAAAAGTTCATACTGCTTAAGTAGTCTTTTTTTTCACAGGGCGTAGCTTTTGCAGACGTCCATAAGAGGCACATTCAAAAGCCGGCATCCTGGTGCGACCGAAATATCTTAGGATAATGCTGCATGATAAACTATATTACAACCCTACGTAGGTAATCTTTCCGAATGAAAAACATATTTCTGAACTTCGGTTAACATTTTATGAGATAGCACATCTCCTGTACATCGAACTCCGCCTATTAATTTCACCTTGGAAAGGCCTGTCCCCAAGAGGGGGGGGAGCGGCTCTGGGTGTCAAACGAAGCACAGTCACACCTCTACCCACCAGCCACGCAACACCAATTACCGTTGTTACGATGCGGTGAAAGTATCCAACTTGACATGTTTAGAAGAACAAAGGAAATGTCATAGTACATGGATAAACCAGGACCAGAAACCATAGTGACTGCATCCTATAAATACTGCGTCTTTCTGTGTATGAATTACCCGTATCTGGTACTGTCTCTGAGGATGAGTTCTAGCATTAATCCGGAACCTCAGGCAAATAAAGCTCTCGTTCAAACGATTACATATACTTCCGATCAGAATCCAGGACTCACGCTCTGTTGTCACAAAGCGGGGAGGAAAAATTCGGACAAACAGCCAACAGCAAGTCCATTGTATGCATTTTGTAATGCCTGTGTACGGCGACTGTTGATACTTATTAACACCGCTTAGTCTTCCGATAAGCAATGAAGGGTTCCTCATGGTAGACCGATCGCCCCTTTGACTCATGTTTCATAAAACTTCCGTGAATCCAAAGTATGACCCACAAAGGCGGCCATACCTTCACCTCTCCACCTTCACAAATGTGCATCGTATTCCAGCGGCAGGCCAAATTCTTGATGGTTGAAGATGGGCGCCGATGTGGTGACTGATGCGTCCGAATCAGCGTCTGCGCATGCCGCACTGATCCCAATAAGCGCAATAGCAGTGCGTCGTTTAAGCTCGATTTTACCTAAATGATTAGTATCAAGGCAACAGTAAGGTGCTATTGCATCATGCTCGTCAGTCCAGAGGATGATGGAGTCCTCTCGCATTCCAGTCTGCGACTTTAGTACTTCTTGGTAGTTAAAAAGCGTTCTTGATTTGTTCTAACGAAGGAACCTGTAAGCTGGATCCAAAATGAGCTAGCTTCAGTTTTTTGTACGCTATTTACCAGTTTCAAGATCGAATCAAGCCAAGCAGACTTGATGAGATCAGGCGAAAGGGCTAGTTTGGCGTAAAGTACCTGTTTGATGCGTGTCTCATGCACGTACTTTGATGGTTCGCTCCTCGTACTCAACGCTGGCCACCTCCCTGTAGAGTACGTTGTCTCGGGCGCACTTGTAGTGGCAAAACCTGGGAGCCATTGTCACTGGTAATCAGTTATCAGAACCGAGAGGAAAAAGTGAAAACGGCTAATCCTTCGCACCCTCCTATTGGTCAGTCAGACGATCCAATGAAATGATCCGTCATTTGAGTCCTGTCCCCATAGCCTTTCACCAGCACCACTAACTCTTATTTAGTGTATTGGCACTGATCCAGCGGAAGATTTCCTAGACTTGGGATTCTATGATAGTTACCACGTCTCATCGGTAAAAATCCTCGTTCATTCCCTAATGGACATGAGCTATCCGGCTTGGTGCGAAGAGTAAGTCCTAATTACTTTTGTACAAGCCGTACGTGGGTGTTTGTAACCACCAGTTTTTTCCATTAAGTGAAGTTTGGACTATTTTGTTACAGTCGTTTTGCTTTTGTTGAGCGTGCTCTTCTCCTGAAGCCCTATTCGCAGAAATAGTTTTCTTAACGTGCATACTTCTGATTGTGGGTAGGAAAAACGCGATTTACTCTGCGACATTTTCCCTCTCACACCGATTAATTATAGCTACATACGGAACTAAAATGCCATTATTCAAAATTTTCATTTGTAATGGAATGCATTCAACTCATCAGGCTTGTTTCGCTGCAGTCCGCGGACGGTTTTCATGCACCCATGCTCCCACCTAATGTAAACTACATTTGCATCACACTATCGAGTAGTGCTTTTGAAGTCTTCTCGCCCTCTTCGCTTTAATGATTCTCGATGGATAATCACTTGTCATACATCGTCATAAATCCTCGTTTTCCTTCATCCTAGTCTAGCATCTTCAGCCCTTTTCTTCGCGAAGCTGAGCAGAATTTTGCTAAGTTTGAGGGCGAGTTGGAGTCAAACTAAGTTCGTCTACCCAGATAACACTCTATACTTTCTCGATCATGGCTACACCACTGTCCTTGATCTTCGTCACTAACACTGACACTACCTCTCACCCAAGAGGAGAATAATCCTCAGACAACGAAATCTAGCCCCTCTTTAGTTTACCGCATCTCCAGCGCAGCCCATCGTTGGGGCACTGAAGGCTAATAGCAACCTGGTAACCCCTGGGCGCTTTTCCTGTGCGAGAGTAAACATAGGAACACCCCTTCTCACCTCCAGGACTGTAGATCGAGACGTCATACGCAAGCGTTGAAAGCATTCCCTATTTTTTTGGCCCTTAGCACCAATGACCGAAAGGCTTTCTGTATCCTCTACCTGTCCATCATGGCGGCTGCCAGCATCGCAGTGTCTGTTCAATCCATGGATGAGTCGAAGGTAAGCCTCCTCTTGACTGACATACCTTCCCCTCTACCTGTACATAAATCTTCCCTTTTCAGTTTTATGCTCCTTTTATTCAGGTCCCAGCAGCCCTTTCATTTATTTGATTAAAAAGGTGTCCACGCTCTCCTTCATAAGTGGATGCGTCTATCAGCCCTTTATTTCTGGAATTCGTGAACTTACTTTTGTTGTCGTTTTTTGCGAGAAGTCTCGCAGCACTTCTCCACTGGATCGATAAATCCATCCAGAACGAATGAACCGACCGTCTTAAAGTCCGGTTAAATCGTCAAGACTTTCTTGAATTGTTTGCTCGAATTTTCTGCTCTTAGGGGTGGACGCAGTTCGTGGACAAGCTGTGACTGATCTCTCCAAGAATAACTGGTCGTTCGTTACATTCGGGGTGATTTCATCGACTTTTCACCATGGTAACCGAATTCGGACTGGCAGAAAAAACCATAATCTTATTGACAGGAGCTTTAGAAACGGGGTCTGAGCTGTACAGCGATATGTAAAACACTACCTCATCTCACTGTTTCCTGGTCATTGCGAATAGTCGCCTTGCGCCGTAGTCGTAACCAGCCCGGTTGGTCAGTCCGCCTTGGCAGTATAAAACATGTTCAAACCTTAGACAACACATTCATTTCTCGGGAAAATCGCCGATTTCCTGTGTTTCCCCCTCGTTTCTAAGATTTATGACTCAAGTAGGGCATTCCCTGTACTTGAGGGGACGTTTTGTGTCTAATTTATGAAGTGGGATTCCAGTTGATCTTTCCTAAGCAACTGCGTCTCTGGCCTGTCCAGCTAACTTGCGAGATCGGCCTTTTTGCGTTTTTTGGGATTATGGCGACTTTCCCCTTTATTCATGCTCCCGTGCCTTGCTAAAGGAATGCGGCCTGTCTATGCGCACATATCACACGTCAAAATTGCGTGTGAAACCTTTATTTTCATGTAAGTCCAAGCAAATCGGTTGTAACTGTGTAACCACAATTTTCCTCTGGGTGGGGTACAATTGTCAGTTCTAAAGGACCAACCAGGGGCCATGCTTTCGCAAGCCAATCCTGGCTCGTGCATTGCGGAGTCCTTTACGCCTGACCCACGAGACCATTTTTGAACGGCCTACTCTATCAACCACCAGCATTGGGTCGACTAAACTTGCCTTGGCGTGTGGTCATGGTTTATAAAGCCTACGAAGTAGCTCGTCTTCCGGTCATGCGCTAATTGCTCCCGTTTCACGCTTTCTTGATTTAGGAAATTAAGTCCTCCGGGGTAAATTTTTATGTCGCTCATATTTTCCCCCTGCTTGTCTTGTTATGTATGAGGAGAAGTATCTTCTTCCATTTACTGACCCACATTTGTGCTCCAGTTGTTCACTGAGCTGTAGCGGCTGCGTCCACCAATGAGCGTTGTCGCTCTTGGTTGCCGACTTACGAACACTTTTCAGGGACACTGTTCTGCGGCAAACCGTTGAGTTTGGGTTAGGACTGGTGGGCTGTGTATCTCCGAACATTCAGAAGGCTTTTCGTCCATTATTTGCTCTAGTAGCCGGATATAGAAGACTTCGCCGCGTTTTGTTGGTTGTCCTCCAGAAGATGAGTTTTACTTTCCTGGATGTACACTTCTGAAACTTAGGAGAGAAATCGATAGTCGGAACCGTCATTGTGTTCGAATGCGCTCAGCAGTGCCGTAAGCAGTGGGTCATCATGTGTCGACCTGGTAGACCCTTGGCTGGCAACAAGACTGTGTCATGTGACAGTGATTACGTAATAATTCATATTAACCCAACTGTGAAAAACTCGGCGCCTCGGTGGGATTCGAACCCACGCAGTAAGGGGAAGGCTTTAGTACAGCCAACGCTCTAACCATTTGATCTACAAGGCCCCGCCGGACGACGCGAGTTTAATCACATTTGGGTCAAGTTACCCGCCATGAATTACGTAAGCCTGGTAGTCAGCTGGTGGATTCGAGGTGAATTACTTAGGAAATCATGCTTGGGCAGTCAACTTACTGTATCAGATTTGGTGAATTACAGACGTCGCAGTAGGTTGGACGTGTAACTTGGCCCAAATGTGATTAAACTCGCGTCGTCCGGCGGGGCCTCGTAGATCAAATGGTTAGAGCGTTGGCTGTACTAAAGCCTTCCCCTTACTGCGTGGGTTCGAATCCCACCGAGGCGCCGAGTTTTTCACAGTTGCGTCAATATGAATTGTTCAAAATCTGCCAAAACGCCCATGGATTACGTAATAGACAAATTTATGCGCACCTTCGGGGTGCCGTGGCAGCGACGTGGGACAGTGGATCACTCCTCCGTTCCCGTCACTTTCCGTTCCACGCTGAGGGTGCATGATGCGCTGCCATGCGATACCTCGACTTTTTAACCAAAGTACGGATAACGCACTGCTATTTGTAACCAACGTGAACCCCGTGTCTGTTAACCGGGACAGCGCGCTGGTGTCATTGTGACAGTTCGGCCGTTGCGAACGCCTATGTCCGCCGTGTGCCGCAGCACAGCACGTGAGGGGCAGTGAGGTGCACGGGAATTGGTTTCTAGTGCTAGAAGGCTTGCGTACACTTCCCTGCCCCACCTACATGAGTCCGATGTCAATAAAGAGTCAGGAAGGCCGGAGACAGGATCGGGCGCAGTAACTTACAAGGCTAAATAGCTTGCCTGCATGTACAAAGAACCAGGATTTTGTACAAACAAAGGGAAAGGGCTCGAATCCCAACCGAGTGAGAGTGTCATGATGGCCACGGTAAGAAGGAGCCATTGCATCCTGGCTTGCCATCATGTGAGGAGGACCGATTTATCCCGTCACCTGGCGCAACCTTACAATCTCACTGTCCCTTCCCTGTCCCAGGCACTAGTCAACTGTCCGAGCCGGTCAGTTGTCTGATGCGGGGATTAGGCGCAAGTAACTGAAGTGGATAAGCAGCCCGTCTTCGCCTGCCGCACACGAACTTGCCCTTTTTACGGTACCGGATTTATGCATAAACAGGATGATGTATGTATGTATATTGAAGGGTTACAGGCAGAGCCCTTGATGACCCTATTTATGTACAGTGCTTTCGCAGATTCATACTCAAAAATAAAATAAAATTGCAGGCATTTAAAATGTGATTGGGTCCCATTTCAATCGTAATCATAATGTAGTGCATGGGGTCACTGTAAATTAGTGCGGAAGATTGTATATGACAGATTTTACAAAACTGGCTGTGCATAGTCATGCTGTACAAGCCGATTTCTGTCGAAAACTAGACGAGCAAGTTTTCTTTTAAACACACAAACTGAGTATTAATGTAGTGCACTTGACCAAACTCGATCAGTCATTTTTGACAACAGGCAGGCTAGTTTGCAAAATAATTTGCTTCAAAAAGTTCTTCCAGACACTGCCACTCTACTGTTTATTCCTGCTGCCAAGGACGTCTTCTACCACGTCCGCTCATCATGTGGCCCGTCTCTCTTCCGGCCTGTAATTAAAAACATGAAATCCACTACAAAAACATCGTGGACTACTAGATCTAAAGAAACTTGACTGAAGGGGGGAGGGGGAGGAGGAAGAATTTTTCCCAAAGAGCCTGTCAACTTTGACTTATAGATTTCTGGTTCCATGTTCAGTCTGTCAACACAAACATTTAGGCCAAATATACTTCACTTCTGTTAACTGAGTCCATAAGCGTCGGAAAGCCTTACTGGCAGAGACTGGGGACAATGGAATAACTATTTCTGGCTTCGTAGCTATCAGCGGACAACGATGACAGAACAGAAATGCTCGTTTTCGTTCCACACTTAGGATGCAAGTGCCATGGGGTCTCTAAGTGCCCAAAAGCTCAGCCCTGGGTCCGACAGACGGATAGGCGCAAGGTTTCAGCTTCCATACCAGGCTGCATTTGTACTTTTCACAGATGCAAGCGTAGTTGTTCTAAGACTTGTTTTTGCGATCACTGTTTTTTTCAGAATGGATAACTTGACGCCATCAGGGGCCACCCGAAGGCCTGTGCCAGCTTGGTCAACCGTGTTGTGTACACTTCTTTTTGGACAGCAGGCTGTATTACTTGCACCACAGGGCCAACTCCCAGTGACCGGGTTGTTTTGGCCGTTTGTTTATGCATGCCATGTTTTGACTTTGAATCCCAGGCTATGGATAAACCATTCGTGAGGGCAGAAAAACGTCACACGTCCGCCATCGACACTACTTGTGGAGGAGGTGTCGGCATTAATCTCGTAAAACGATAATTTTTCGGTCTGAGGAGCACCTGCTACACTATATCAGGCCAATTTACGCTTGACTGTGGATTTGGTTAGTCGCGGAGCTGCCGACTGAAATCAGTAGTTGGCTTCGGAACACCTCTGGCGTGTGCAACAACCCAAAATTTAATGGTTAACACCTGGGAACTATCTCAAGGTTGACACCCCCTGGCCTCCGGCAGCAAACTTACCGGGCTGCATAGAGGCGTGGGGGAAACTTGGTGACTTGTTTGGGTTGAAAAGCACACCGGGCGTCCTTGAGCACAAGGCGGTCACCCCGTTCTCTCTTTATACACTTCGTGCCTGTGCTCGGCACGGCGACCACAATAGTGAGCCAAACCAGTTGTTGATTTTTCACTGCCTACTCATTTCCCTGATGAAGGCAGCCGTTGTCGGTCACGACAGGCGAGTCTTAGCCAATCCACTTCTAAGCCCTCGGTAGTTTAACCATCGAGGACGATGATGCGCCCCACAATGCAGTGGATGCAGGACGGCGGCTTCCGTGTGAGTTGGCTTATAGTGATAGTAAGCTTGGGTGGCACCTACCGCTCATGGGCAAAACAGATACAGAACGACTGGAGATGTACTTGGCCGACAAAGCTAAACATTCCGCCTACGTGGGCCACGCAGCCCGCGCTTAATGTACCAGACTTTCGCAAAAAAAGAGGTCAACTCCTATCTCTTTCAGGCAGAGTACCATAGAGGCCAAATGCTGAGAAAAAAACCGTTGTGCCTGACTTCTCGTTTTCAGAGGACCTAGTTGCCCAGTTAGTTGGCAGTCTTTTAGGATGCTAATTTTAGCCTGTCGTGCTGGATTCAAGCGCGTCAGGCTCAGTGTAATTGGGAATACCCTGATAGGGCCGTGGAGGTTGTTCCCCCAGAGTCCAGCTGCATAACTATCTTCACATACTGGCCAACACTGCTATAGCGAGAAGTGAAACCATTGCCATTTGTGTTGGATAACAGCCTACATGAGTGGCTACACAACGACGGAGACCAGAGATGTCAACCGGAGTCCCCATAGGCCCTGCCGAAGATGAGGCGTTTGAGGGGAGGGGCCTATTTGTGGTCCAACGTTTCCTTTTGCGAAATCTATCCAGCTTCAGCGACTGACGAATCCTGTATACATGTCGAGTTGTAAGACCTGTGGGTCGCACGCCCTCCGATATGCCTCTTGCATGGTTTCTAACACGAGCCTCCATGGCCTTGTGTCTTCCCCCGATGAGGGTGAATCAGACAGTGGGTTGGACTCTCCCAGCCCACCCCTTTCATAACTGTCCCTGGATACGGAAGCAGAGTTGTATCTGATTGCGACCAAACAGGACGTGTGAGTCACTCACAGCCGGGATTTATGACTTATAGGGTAGGCGCAGTAGGACGTGCGATCCGTCTCGACAGCTGGACAGCCAGCCACGGATGCACCTCTGTCGATGAATATACCATATGAGTGAATTCCATTAGTCAGTAAGTGATAGTCTTAGCTTAACGGTAATGCCATCACGCCTTCGTCAAAATCCTGTCTGAAACTTGTTCTCCTCGTTACGGAATTTGCAACAGAAAAGGTTGAGGCACAGACGCCCTAACGTTTTTGCTCAGTTGACGTCGGTCACGCCGAGTCGCATTAAAGCCTCCCGTATGTGGCGCCTCCCTGTATCAGTCAGTAAGTGGGAACGAAGGACAACTTAAAGTGGCGATTAATAATCATCAAGCCGACTCACTTGGAAGCGTGTGGTGTGTGAGAAGTCTTTCTGCTTACTCACCCGGAAGATCGACCCTAAGATAGGTACTTTTTTCTCGTTACCTAACTCCTCGATATCTCTGCAGAGTCGAGAGGTTGCAGACAAGTTAGGTCAGAACCTAGCCTAAGAGTTCGTTTTGTTGCATCTAGGTCGCTTAGCCTAGTTGACTTCAATCTCCCATCTTCTGACCCCAAGAAGCGAACTGGCGGGCGAGACTTGATTGACGGTATAACCACTTCGCC
>CACRXP010000263.1:557777-588835 GCA_902702965.1 Spirometra erinaceieuropaei
AACACCCCCCTGCTGCAATAGTGAGTTCCAGTTTTCATCTGCAGAGGAGGAATCTACTAGCTGTATCGCAAGCTCAAGTTGCCCCAACTTGTCCAGATCTTAGTCGAGGCGTGAACTCCTCGACGTCGATTCCTTCATTTTCGTCGCCATCAGATCCAGTCACTACTTAACACCTGCGCGGTTCAGATGAATCCGTCGTGCACGCATTTTCTCCATCTAATTTGTTTATTGTCTCTGGCTGCCAGTTCTCACCTCACCTTCTGTCCACCGTTCCTAAAAGGACCAAAAGGATGGAGAAGTTCCAGTACACAATGTCCCCCCACGCAGTCCTAGACCTGTGCACACACAAGCAATAGGGAAAATCGAATGGCTATTGCCAAAGAGAAAAGGGAAAAAGAAGGAACTAGGAGTGACCATCAAAGGATTCCGTCTTCCGCCATCTTATCAGCCCTCTTGCACTCCACAACTGCTCAAAAAACCCACAACACCCGCCCTGCGGTTTTTTAAATGTTGAAGCACGCTTTCATACACGAACGTTTTATATATATAGATAATGGCCTTACAGTCAGTATATGCGTATTTATTCCTGAGAAATGGGCCTTCCTCCGCACACGCTGTGTTAACAGTTGCAAACTATGCAGCTTTTGGGAGGGCTAATTTCAAAGGCGAAGTCGGCTGTTTTCATCAGTGCACTCAGAATTTGCCTCTATCGTTCGAAGGTTTGGCTAGTGTGTTTAAGGGAACTTTCTAAAGCAGGTCCCATTGTTCTTTATTCCTCATTAGACAACAAACACCTCCATCTCCTGTCAGCTAAGGAACAGCCGCAAAGATTTTTATGGGAGCTTAGAGTGCGTACTCCTAGGTATTGGGGTGAGCACTCCGCGTTAAGCTTCGCAGACCATTTTGGCGCTCACGTAAGTGAGGTTCGAGCCGCCCCCCATCCCACAAAAGTCTGGAGCTTGTTGTGGAACCCAGTCCGCACGTGGTACGTGCAAATGAGTCTTTTAACTTCGTCAACAGCGCTCGTACCCAGCTGCAGTAGTCCTGACATCGTCTTGCCACTAGAGCCTGGTGCGTGAGGAAGGAGAGTGCGACACATGCCACGCACACGTTGGACGTTGTTCGCGATGGTCAAACTGTCATTTCTCCAAGTACTGGATGTCAGTGGTTTATGATAGCGCTTACACCCATCCGAGAACATCAATTCTGGCACTGGAACCTCACTCTTGCAGCGGATTGGATCCGTCATCTATTCGTTCTAGTGACCAACCCCTTCAGCGCGACTACAATCCACACGCTCTCCTCTGTAGTGCATTATTCCTGTTTTTATAGCTCGCCAGAGTTGTCCGCCGCTTTGAAATTGATCGTTGTTCGCATGGTGTTTTGGTCCAGAAAGGTCACGAAGACGTAAGCCTACTCCATCGAATCCCTAGTTGTAAAGCACTTCCACCGTACATCGTATGCTCAGGGAAAATCAGGCGGGCGAGGAAGGCCCCTAGGTTTCGCGCAAGAGTTGATTTTGACCAACGGCGGAAGCTCGTCTTCGGGCTAAGTACCTTTAGGTAGGCAAAATGGTTAAAAATAAACCCGCCTGCTGATTTTTTTAGAGATTGTCAAACATGCATGTACACGGAACAATGACCCAGTGTAGTAGGACTAGGTGCAGTATTTGGAGATAACCGGGCGGTCATTCAAGAACGTAACTAAGTTAGGGCGGATAGGGCGTCACGCTGAGGTTCCCTTTCCGTACTTTGATATACAGAAATTTGGAAAATAATGGGATCAGGGGTGCTACATCTAGTCTGTTAACGGATGGACGGTACTCCCAGGGAATATTTAGCCCCTATACACATGGCAAATGAAGTACCACCTCAGTCGTCGCGTACAGTGGGTACTATTCATTTGTATCAATGTGACAACCAAGTCAACGATCGGTTGTAGGACCGCGAGAATAAACCATTGGACTGTGTCTTACAGAAAGTGGTGGCAAGAGGGGTTTAACGGGTGGCGCGGTACGCTCGCGGAATGTACAGTAAAAGTCAAGGAGGCGCAGAAAACATTTAAATTTCCACCCTAAAACTTAACATGCGCTATTATATAGCAACAAAGCTAGCGCGACAGTTGAATAATAAACAAAAATAAGTTTTCGGAAATGACAGAGTTTGAATAAGCCGCCGAGGGTAGGTTTATACCCAACCAGGGAGCCAAGGTGATTCCAACCAATAGGGACGACGTACTACAAGTGTTTCCACTTCCACTGTTTTTTAGTGTACGCGTTTGAGTTATCAATAGACGATAGCGAACCCACATTAGCCAATCTCTGAATGCAACACGAAGCCGGTTTAATGCAAGTGCTCACAAATACGTTGTATCCTATTAAAGATACCTGACGAAAAGTGCAGGCTGATGTTTACAAGGTAAACTTACGGAAGCATGAACTGTGGCGAATACGCAGTGTAAGTGGGTAATATGTATTGAGAAGAGCATTTAGGTAATTATTTTCTTCCTAGTCCCAGATCACCAGCCGCAACAAGCAGGTAAACTAAACCGCACCCTTGTCGACGTACGAAAACTGAAGCAGTAATAGAAATTATTAAAATAGAAAAGTTTGTGAAGTACTCTCAGGCCATTACTGCCAACTGTGCTAACCTGCCAATACAGACACGAAATGCGGCTACAAGTCCGCCATATTAGAGGTGACTGGGGTTTGTCTACTTCAGGTGGGGATACATAACCACATCCGACCGGCAGACGTTTAAGGGACAAATTTACGGAAGCATGAGCTGTGAAGTGGTAAGTGACAATGTATAAATGTGGATATTGAAAACTCCAAGTAATCAAAAGAAGACGCAGTGAAAATAGAAAATATTTATTGGAGAAGAATATTTTTTAAACAATTATTCCTTTCCTAAAATTGCAGATCGTCAGCCGTAGCAAACAGGGAAACTAAAGCGCACCCTTGTCGATGTATGAGAACTGAAGAAATAATGGAAATTATTAATTCAGAGAAGATTGTGGAGTACTGCCAGGCCAGGCGATTACTCACAACCATGCTGACCTGCCAATGCAGATACGAAATGCCTCTGCAAGTCCGGAAGCACAACGAGGATGACTATATGTTCGGATATGAACGAGGCAGAAAGAGGAAAGCACTTAGAACTGGCTCGGTGCTTGAGTGAAGCCGATTAGGAATGAGAGCAATTACGAAGCTTTGGATAGCACTTTTGAGAGGAACAAGGGTCAATAAGTGCGAAGAAGGTGCTGGAGTGTGCCACTCGACGGATCTCGAGTGGTATGCAATTTGTTGGAGCATCTGCTCCACGGCCTTCATGAGGAAAACTGATCAGATTGGAAGTACCGGAGTGGAAGTGCAAGTTGACGAAACGCTCATTGGCCGCCAAAAGTACAACGCCGGAATGTCCGAAGTAAGTGAATGTTTACGTGAACGGTCTATCGTCGCCCTGTGAATGAATTCCTGTATATAAAGTCCGTTCGAGCCAACTGCCTTCTCATGTTTTTAACTGAAGTCACGACTACATAAGTGCTCAATGCGGGGAAGTGTCTGCACTCGCCACGCTACATGGAGGTGGTCGAAATGGTGCGATCGTTTCTCGACCCTCTGAGCTGAGCTCAAGTCAAGTAAATGCGGAGTGCAGGGTAGTATCCACAACCGCTTCGCCAACTATGGGGAACAAAGGAGTCACGATCGCTTCTCAACTGTCTGAGCTTAAGTCATGGGAAACATGGCACGACGAGGAGTAACGTCTGCGATGGAGGACGGGAGCAATACGATTACTCCTGAACTCTCTGAGCCAAGGTCACGGAAATTAATGGTAAGCTGAAGGGGGAACGCTTGGGAAGGGCTGAAAAGGCTAAGTAAGCTAATAAGTTATTGAAATCTGCATGGAAAATGTGTGCTACTGCGTAGCTCAACCGAAGGCAAACTGTATGCCTAGAGCAGTATTCAACAACCAACGACCTACTTAAACAAATATAGTAGGCAGGTTTTATATGCAGCACGTGTCCGAGGTCTTACAGCCTATCGTTACCTAAACCAATATTGCCTTTGGTGTTCAGCGAGACATGCACCTGGTGCGGTTAACAGGAGGACTCAGTATATTGGGGGTCAGACTCAAAATTTTTAAAAGACGTTCGAGTCGAAGATAGTGAACTACTGTTGAAAAGCGGTCTCGGGAACTGTAATTGTCTCTCCCTGACGTCTTGAAAATGGGCAAGTTTCAAACGTCGGAGGTGAGTATCATACTGCGTCTCGCAATATTTATAGAGAGGTGACAAAATTATAAACACTGGGTCGGATGTGGTTTGGTAGCCCCACCTGAATTAAACAAACCCCAGTCACCTCTAATACGGAACCGGCGGTAATACAGTTTTTACAGGTGAAGCCGAAGAGCGCACAAACGACGAGGTCAAGTAGTTGTATGCAAAATAAAAGTTATTGGGAGTGCAAGGTTCTACTTTCAATGGTTGAGAAATAGTTGCGCTAAGCTCTAACCCAAACCCCAATCCTAACCCATTTTCTTAACCCCTAACCACAACGGCTAACCCTAACCCCAACAGCATTGTGTCCATCAGGTGGGGCTACCAAACCACATCTTACCTAACACTGCCTTAGTTATACGGGCTTATCCTAACAGTGTGCACTGCAGGGAGGACAAGATGGGGGAGTCGTTAATCGGCTTTGGCACTCACCGCCCGCATACGCGCAGAGGAGAATGGGGAGGGAGGAAGGTGGATGACTTCTGTCATTCTGAATGCCTCTTGCCGAGGGACGACGTTTGGGCGTTGGCGGCCGATACCCGAATGCGCATTGACTTTAATTGCCTCCCTGGTTTTGTAGTTTGTTTGTGCCCCTCTGCATTTCTCCTCGTCTGTAGAGGTAGTGGTTTATGCAGCACTATTGGTGACTGCGCTTTCGTCGGGCTCGGATAGCTATGTGGCTACGCGCGTCTCCGTCGTCGGTTCCTCCGTGTTTAAATTCACGTTTGGTCTAACCTCGCGTCTGCTCTTTCGTGCGTTAGGCTGCGTCTGGAGTGCTTGGTAGGCTACCGGAAAAGCGACACAACGGCTGATTGAGTTAGTCTCTGTGTTCCAGGACTTGTTTTTTTTACCTGGATACGCCGTCACTTTCTTCAACTAGGATTTCAGCATCCTAGAAGGCGACCGTGGGCCCGGAGTCAGTTCAGTGTTCCGCCATCGGAGACAATGGGTCCATTCTCCTCACTACCCGCATGTGTTCGTTATCAGAAACCTGCAACCGTTTGCCGGCCTCTCCGATGTAGCAAACTTCGCAGGAGTTGCACTGGACCCGGTAGATGACGCTTGTTGTTTCACCTCGTGGCAGAGGGGCCTTAGGTCTCGTAGATAAATTTCGAGTGGTCGACTCTAGTCGATGAGCGATGCCGATTCCGAACGCTCTTAGGAGGGTGAAAACTGCCTCAGACACGTCATTAGTGTAATGACAGCGCACGCCAGACTTAGCGTTTCTGTCACTGGACTTTGGCTTCGACTGCCTGACGCGCACTATGATGGTACCGTAATATCCGCTGACCACGAAGAGAAGCTGAAAGTAGCTGAGTTGAGGAGCGGTATCGCTCATCAACAGCAGTCTCCTCCCTCCTCCCCCCTTCTCCCTCTACCATGGCCATCACAGTGTTGGCTTCTGCGCGTATGCGGGCGTTGAACGCCAAAGCCGATTAATTAAGGCAGTGTTAATATTATTGCCACCTCTCTATAAATACTGCGAGACACGGTACAGTTCTCGTCTCCGACGTTTGCAACTTGTCTACTTTCCAGACGTCCGGGAAACACATCTATAGTTCTGGAGATCGCCATTCCGTCTGATATATAAGCTTGTATATAGAAATTAACCCAATTTGAGTTACGAAGAATGCCCTATACCTCGGAAACTGACCAAATGAACCGGCTGAAAACCCTACTGAAAATACACAATTGCAGGAAAACGAAAATACAGGAAGTTTTGCGAGAAGTATCCCGTTGGTGGGGAATTATTCTTTACGAGAGCGGGGATGTCGAATACGCGAAAATTGATGCCAAGTGCGTAAACGTAGTTGCTTAACTGTGTAATCTGTCTTGGCAAACACATAAGCAAACGGGATAGCATAAGCACGTTTTTCACATTTCCTGGGTTAAACATCATTCAAAACTTAGGCTAGTATGCAATATGCCAGCATGCAAGTTGCTCGGCAATTGGTGGAATTTTTCGGAATGCAGCACAAGACTTGGGAGTCAACATCTTCCGTTTTTTCACTGTTATATACAGTTGACTGGCGTTGGCAGTACTTGTGTGAGTTACGGAAGATAGTTTCCATGAGGTCATACGACGAGAGACTGGTCGTTGACTAAAAATGATAATGTCATTATGAGGTGCAATCGCAAGCACGCTTCTTTCTGCCCATTAAGTGGAGTATTTTTCTAAGAAGTACCACGTGCTTTCTGAAGACAACAAAATCCACTGACTCCCGAAGTGCCCTTTAGATGTCTGTTTTAGCTCTGTGTTCCTCTTTACCGCCAGCCGAGTGCCCTAGTACGTGTTTCCGTAGTTCATGCTTATCAAATCTCAAAAAGACAACGTTTTAGGGTTTTTACCCATTTAATGAGTTGTCGTACATACAGTACCTGTGCTTACTCATGAAATGCCTAGGTCAAAATTAGAGTGGAAACTGTAGCGTATTTTTGGTGTTGTTATTTGTGTTTATTTAGTTGAAATAAGGACGAAAAGGCCGTTTGCTGAAGGAAAGTTTGATACGGATCTGTATATTAAATAGAAAACGGGCCGAATTTAGGCAAAATCGGAGGATTCCTGATATTCAAGCAGTTTCCTACGCTATTAAAGCTTTCGGATCGAAATTCTTTGTTTTACCTTATTAATATGTTTAAGAAGATTAATAAAAGGAGGGAATTTTTCAATAAACTTTCGTACAAAAAGAAAAAATTAAATTTCAATATTAAGATAATCAGGGAAATGCAGATAAATTATTTCTAATTGTTCTCAGGAAATAACGTGCGATTCTTCATCTAAAAATTGTATTTTACAAATCCGCAAAGTTTTTTGTTTCAAAATACCAAAATAACAAATTTTATCTGTGTGATTGTTTTACCAGACCGAAAATGCGTATCGTAAACGAATATATATTGAGTTCGCGCGACATGCCGTCACTTTTCTCTATCACGCCAAACGATACCTATGTCTAAGCAATACTTATCCGAAGTTGACTTCCAGCGTATTCGAAAATTAGCGGCGGAGGGAATCCTGCGTGAGTCGTAAGCTAGTATTTTCAATATTAGTAAGGTCACTCTGTGCCGCATTATTATTGACAAAGCTGTTCCTAGAAATAAGATAGGGGGACGCAAACGGTCCACAAGTAAGCAAGACGACGATTTTATTCGTCGTACATTAAGAAAGTTTCATCGCATGCCCATTGAGGCCATTCAACGGGAAAATCTGCCGATGTTTTCTATGAAAATCATTAGGAAAAGGATGAAGGAATTTGAACTGCAGCAGCGAAAGGCCATGATTAAGCCATATTTAAGTAGAAAACTAATTAGAGAACGGCTTTTATTTGCTAAGAATTATATTGATTATAGGTCTTCATTTTGGAAGAGCATTTTCTTCTGCGATGAGGTTTTATTTTTAGACAAGCCTACGAAATCGCTCCAAAGCGTCATATGTAGAAAGAACTTCCCAAGAGAACGCACTACACCGACGGCAGCATTCAAGAACTGTCGGCGGATGATGGTTTGGATGGCGATTAAATTCGGTGAGCGGCCTGTCTGGCGGTCAACATCCGACACCATCAACAGCAAGGTGCTTATTGCAATTGTCAAGGATGCTTTCGGCTACAACGGCATAAGCCAGCGCCGAATGGATACTGTAATTTTGCACGACAATGCACCTGTCCACCGCCCTAGAGAGGTACGAATTTGATGCCGCTTGCAAATATAATCTAACATTTTAGACAACAACAACCCTCTCCGCAATTGGCCTCCAAACCATTTTCATTCCGGCCAACAGTCCTGATTTGAATCCTATCGAAAATCTTTTTGGAATAGTCAAAAGAAATTGGCACAAAGCTAAGAAGACTCTTTCAATGCAGGAAAAATTGGATTTCATACTCAATAATTACATTTTACAATCCACCATAGATAACCTTGTCATGTCTATGTCTGACAGACTTTCTGCCGTTATTAATTCAAATGGATAATCAACAAAGTACTGATTTTTTGTATCTGTTTCTATCCTTATTTATTTTTGCCCTTTTTATGCGCCCTCCTACTTTATTCGCCCTCATACGTAGCCTTTATTAGCTTGGTTGTAACATAGGCGTTTCTCGAAAATATGACTTTTGTCGAAAATTATTTATTTTTATCTCAGTAAATAATATTTTCTTAACCAAACTTTTCTTTATTTCTTTGGCACATCGTTTATTTTCCGCTATCAGACTTTGGGAGCCGTAGTGTTTACCGATTCTGCGTTAAAGTCGTTTACCTGTGTTAATTTATGACATTTCATGAGTTAGCACAGGTACTGTACATTATTCTTCAGACAACGGTTGGAGTGATACTTTTGGTTTCACTCGTGCATGAAATTTAGTTGCTGAAGACAGTGGACTTCCATTACGAATGTCTGCAGCAAATACGCTTCTGATCAAATGATAAACCTTCCCTGGTGGATTGCCTCCGTAACAAGTGATCTGTCAGGGCATTTCACGGATGAATGCCCGCGTCTCTCATACTTTTCCAAAGAAAGGATCAGGCAAGATAAATCACTTTGCCTGTCCATGAGCTTCCTCAATTGACGCCGAAAAAGGTTCTGGCGCAAATATAAAAAAATAACTCTCTTATTCAGTTTCGGACCGTTTCTCCTACCTCTGTTTTCTTTTAATTACGATTTTAAATATGCTGCAGCGCTGACACATAGGTATCGAGGCCCTCCTATTGACTGATGCTTCCCACTCAGACACCATAATAGCTAGAAAACTTCCCCCCACAAAAAACACCCTGCCATACGCGCAGAAGGTACATTGGCTGACCGCTGCTCGGCACATTTAATTTACAATTTTTTCCGAGATGTTATTACCGATAAAGACAAGAGAGACTGGAATGGCCACTTCTGGCTTATTAGCCGTCATCAGCCAGTTATCACCAACTCCGAAGTGTGGAACACCCGAGGCTCGAATTCGCTTTGTCGGTCATAACATACTGCCTATATCATGCGCCTGTTGGTTGGGCTCGAGAGAGAGACAGAGAGCCCGTAACGGAACGTGTGAGTTCCGTAAGAAAGATCGGTGATCGCCCCTACCATTGTTTCCGGGATGCTTTTTTCTACTCAGACATTAAGACTGCAGTTAAACAAGGCACTAACTGCCCTTTTAAATAGCCTGGCGGTTAATGCGGGAACTTGAGGTAAATCCTTCGAAACAAAAATTTTTAGGTTCGATCCCAACGTTTATACGGATATTTGGGCTAAAGTATTACATCGGTTATTGCGTAATAACTGTATAACATTTGCAAACTGCCAACGGGCAGTCAGTAGTAAACAAAGCTAGTGATTTGCCATTCTGCCAGCATAGGCACTAGCTAGAAGCCCAGACACGCGTGTTTCGCTGATCTTTTGCCGTCGTAAATTGGTATTATAACTGCGTTAAGTCCATTAAATTACAAGGGCTTAAAACTCGAACACATCTGTTTTTGTTGAAAATAGCGGGGTTCTATACGCCTTGCCCTACATGATTTACATGGGTATGGAAAGGTCAAACTTTAAGTTGACGAAAGTTGTTTCGCCAAGTCTTTCTCATTCTGCCTAATGTCCAATACTAGATAAACACCCGTAAATACGCGAATGTGGTAGATGGTAGTAACTGACGCGGGAAATTGCATGGACGTGAAGGAGGGTTGGGTTCTGTTTAAAAATATCCACCTTTCCTCGATATAGTAAAGCGTAAGTATATTCTGCATGTCAATTAGGCCCTCCGCACAACATGTAAAGTCAATGCCCTAGGTTCAGTTTACCCCACACGGGATATTTTGATGTAGATGACGTATCTCACGCCAATTTATGCGATTCGCAAGAAAACCCTTGTAGCGCAGTCTGCGTCGAACCCTCGTTCCTCAGATTTTTCTAACATTAAGCAAACGCATTTTTTTAAAACAAATGCATAGCTTTTCCCGCAGCTCACTAACAGCTAGCTGGAAATATGTCATTACCGTTATTAGCAGTCTCCCTTGTCTTTGCCGGTAATGAACTATTGCCTGTATCATGCGCCGCTGTGCAGCTGCTGGTTGGGCTCGAGAGAGAGAGAGCCCGTAAGGCACAACAGAACGAGTGAGTTCCGTAAGAACGATCGATGAGCGCCCCCCACCACAGCTAGCTGGGAATTAAGTTTTTTTCTGAAATTAAAAAACGGATAAAACAAGAATATGACAGGTAACTTAGCTAATACCAAGGACTACCATGCATAAAGGGGGGGGGGGGTGCATTAAAAAGGTGATGATTAATGTGAAATGTAGAATAGTTACGAAATATCAGCAATTGATCGGTTATTAGTTCAGTTCAGTTCAGTTTATTTGAGGGAAATATAGGTGTTGAACCTTTGAACTCCCTATTTGTTACAAGGAAGCGAACTATATCAAAAATTTGAAAATGGAAACATCAAACAACTACAGAGTTTCTTCACATTGGCAAAATTTTCGAAGTCAGGCAGATAAACGAATTGTTCCAAGAGTTAAAAACATTAACGTTACAGTAGTCTGTCTATGGATAGTTGGTGCTATCTCAGTTTTTGAGGGAGACGAATTAGATGCCAACATACATTCAACAGACATGGGACAATAATAAAAAAACATTACTGAAATACAGGCAGTAATATAACAACATTAATAAACGGTTCGAACGAAATGCTAGACGTGGTCGGTCAGGTGGCATTATGACGTTTGGTGGTACATTGGTCCAACTTGCGCTTAAAAGCCTCGACGGAGGTGGACATGACGACATCTGTAGGCAGAGCATTCCAGGCCTCAATCACTCTGTTTTAAAAGAAGAACTTCCGAATGTCCAGCTTGGCGCCAGTTGCGCGTAACTTAAGTGGATGACCTCGGAGGTTCGTTGTGGTCGCTAACTCAAAGAAATCAGCAGGTACGAGACAGCAGTCGTGGCCGCGCAGTATACGGAATGTTTGCATAAGGTCGCCTCTTAGCTGTCTGTAACTCAGTGGGAAAAGGCCGAGATTGGACAATCGTGTTTCATAGGGTAGTGAGCCCTGTCCCCTCACGAGTTTAATTGTCCGCCTTTGAACTTTCTCAAGTATGCTGAGATTTTTAGACGTCCAGGGTTTCCACGCCTGTATAGCGAACTCTAGCTGTGGCCGTACGAAAGTCCGAAAGACTTTAACGAAGCAGTCCTCATCGAAGGTAGAGAAAGCTCTCTTGACAAAATAAAGGACTGACATCGCAGTCTTGGCTACCTTGGAGCAGTGGAGCGACGGTTTCAGAGAAGCCGTTACCCACACACCCAAGTCTTTCTGGGCGTCTACCTCCTGCAATGGTACGACATTTAGGTGGTAAACCCTCCGGCTCAGAGATCGGGTCCTGCCGACTCGCAAAACATTGCACTTAGTCTCATTAAACGGCAAAAGCCAGTCCTGTGACAATTTCCCGAGTCGGGTCGGGTCTGCCTGCAAGCGCTCTTCGTCAAATTCAGTTCGGATGACGCTCCAAAGTTTAAAATAATCAGCGAACATGGCGACATCACGATTCAGTTCACTGACGCAGTCGTTGACCTACATATATAATCAATAAGGTAGGACCAAGAACGGAGCCTTGTAGAACACCGCTTTCAACAGCTACCCCCGCCGACTTCCTGTCCCCGACGTGGACGATTTGAGAGCGACCGATCAAGAAACTTTGTATCCACCTCAGGAGTTTACCCCTTATGCCTGTCCGGCTTAATTTGTACAGGAGACGCTGATGTGGTGCACTGTTGAATGCTTTCTTAAAGTCGACGTAGACTGCGTGCACTGCATTGCCGCCATCGACTGCCCGGGTCCAGCGATCTAAACAATAAAGTACATTTGTCACGCATGATCTGCCTCTACGAAACCCGTGCTGGGCATCGCATAGCAGATTATGCTCTTCTAGGAAGTGCATTATTTCTCGCTTGATTATTTTTTCCATATTTTTGCAGCAAATTGAAGTAAGGCTGATTGGTCTGCAGTTGTTTGCTAAGACCTTGCTGCCACCTTTATAATTTGGCGTGATCCGCGCGGATTTCCAATCGGCGGGCAAATAGCCTGCTTCGAACGGAGTTTGGAAGAGCATGGACAGCGGTTTAGATAGGTCTCCAGCAAGCTTCTTCAACAGTTTCGGCGGTATGTCATTCGGCCCAGGTGATTTGGACTCATTCAGTGTCAACAGTTCTTTGTGAACAATAGCTTCGGCGAAAGAGGCGTGCTCAATCGTTGGCCCGTCCACTATGTCGCAGTCGGGAGGGAGAAATGTGCTTTCCTTCGTAAAGATGGACTTAAAAAACTGTGAAAAGTGATCGGTCTTTTCTCCGGATTCACTGAGTTCTAGGTCGTCACTAGTTTTCAATAACGGAATTGAGTCTCTGTTTCGTGCGCTTCTTATGTAACCATAGAATAACTTCGGATTTTCTGCGGCTCGATTCAGTAGGTCTTTCTCGAAAGTATGCCGCGTCCCGAGGATTGACCGCCTTACTAGGTTCCTCTGTGCTTTTTGCGCATTTATCGACACATAGCTCCTATCCGAGAGGAATTTTCTCCATAACCTCCGCTTTTTATTCACTTCTTTTTTTAAAGTTTGTGTTAGCCACGGGGGTCTGCTGTTCAGTTTCTTCCGTGAAATAGGACAGAGGTCTCTGAGAAGAACGTGCAGTAACCCACTAAACCAGTCCCTATCCTTGATTATATCATCGGAAAAAGCTGATTCCTAGTTTATGGTATTTAGTTCAGCTTTCATTTGGACAAAGTCATCGCGCCAAATGTTCCTTCTAACTCTGATAGTCTGTTCGGACAGAGAAAAAATGGAGTACTCCCACAAGAGTACGACGTGGTCGCTTCGGCCTAAGGGAGATATACACTGCAACTCATCAATTCTGTCCAGCGACTTCGTAACAGCCAGATCCAGACAGTTTGACTGTTGCCCATCGCTTATTCTAGTCGGAAATGAGACATACTGAATGAGAAATAACCTGATCGTCATGTCCAGCAAACGCGGTTCGAAAGTATTATGCGGACCAGATGCCTAAGCTGAACTCCGGTCAATATGAGGTGCATTGAAGTTTCCCGTGATTATGACCTCGGACCGAATAGAGAATCTCTCCAGGTCCTCAATCAGATTGGCATAGTTCGTGAGATCATTTCTCGGCGGTCGGTAGACCGTCAGGGCGTCAAGGCTTGGTGAACCCGGTGCGTTTATAGTTAGCCAAATTGCCTCACAAGTACACGAAAGTTTATCTGTTTTGTCTGAGACTCTAAGCCCGTGTTTTACATACGTGAGTACGCCTCCGCCCTGACGTCCTGACCTGTCTCTTCTAAACAGCTGGTATCCTGGTATAGTGAACTCACGGTTGTCCACCTGCTGGTTCAGCCAAGTTTCTGTGAGATTATATCCAGGGATAGATCAGATAGATGGATCTTTAGCTCGTCAACTTTCGATAACATGCTCTGCACATTTGTATATAGAAATTTCAGTTTACGATTAATGGCTGTCAGAGAAGTAATTTCGATGCGTCTAGGACTTCCGCCTACTATTCCAGTTGCGCGGTCATCCGGATCGGGCCCGTCCAAAGAAAGAATGATGGGCGCTGTCTGATTTGGTTGTTGTAGATAACCAAATCCGTTCTCCTTCGCTGAGTCTCTTCCTCAGCTCTAGAACTAGAAGACGACGTTTCAGCCTCTCTGCTGGCGAGTAATCCGGTTGAAAAAAACGCCGGGGTTGGTGCCTTTTATTCTAGAGCGCCGAGATAGAATCAACCCAGCTTACTCCTTACAAGCCAGCTCAACTTTGAGAGGTCGGGGCCGTGTTGGTGTTGGCAGATGGTTTGTCCGTTTTCCGAGACGGAAGGCTTTGAGTACTTCAGTTGCCTCAGTGGGTTCCAGGGTAGTGTTGAGCAAGCCTTGGAAAAGCCTTAGATCTTCCGAAACCCGCTCTTTAGGAAAAAGCCAGCCGCCAGAAATTCAGACGGTTAAAACGTCTATGGGGTACTAATCAACATAACTGTTGATAATAAATCGAGTTTCCCTGGTATTGAAAAGTTTTTCCCTGCCTTATGCCGGTTGCGACGCGGTTAAGGTCGAGGCGCTTGGAAGAGGTAAAAAAAGCTCGAAGGCCGCAGTTACATGTGCTTACTATGGTTTAGAATGATAGGTCGTAGTCGTAAGCATTACTATACCCATACCTCTTGTAAGCATACTTTAGGGAATTATTAAGCAGAATTCAGGTGTACATTCGGCGTACGTCAATGACAGTGGAACCAGGGGTAACCTTCTCGAAGTCGGTGAACGCCCTGATTGTGATCTGCGCCATGGTTTCTCGAGAATGCTCTCATAGATGACCTCACACGATTTCCGTTGAGGTAAAATCCTGTTTTCAGACTACGAGAGGAAGAGGGGAAAGTGGTCGCCGGGCCTTTCACCTATTCCTCTGACGTCTTGAAGTTTCACGCTAGCCCATCGTCAGGGCGAAAAAAATATACGTTGACGTATAGTTCGAATCGGACTTTGCTTCCTTCTTAGCGGTGTTTCCGTTGTCGCGCTCGTCACCTTCTTCGACTGTTGTTGGGTCTAACCGTTTTTAACTCTTTGTGCAGCCGCACATTATATTAAGCAAATTTCAAGAAATCTCCGGAAAACACAAAGTTTCCTGGAGTTCAGATGCAGAAAATGCGCGACATATCATCTCTGAAGCTGTTGCTCGTTTATCGTATCTTTTTGACTTGGAGGGGCACCGATTTGAGAATCCACTCTAGTTTAATCCATGAAATCCACTTCAGACACCACGATACACTAGCGGCTTTTTGTCATCTTAAACGAAGGAGAGAGCAAGTCGGGTTGGCTGTCGCTGCAGTTCAGTTCCCTGGATACTTGCCCCACTTTCGTCGATGATACTCCTCAACTGCGCCACTGATTTGTTCCCGCAGCGTCGGACAAACGGTCGGCAGATTGATTTGCTTGTTGGTTTACCAGTTCAGCCGTCGCATCCGACGATGTCAACCATGTGCTCCACAGCAAGGTGAAGCAGGAACGGGGAATTACACGTGAATTACTTTATATTGGATGTAGACTTGCGCTGCATCTAATGCATTCTCTCTTCCCCACTCACCACCTGTAGCCGGTGTCAAGACAGAGTCAGGTAGACAGTAGACGGGGAGAGGGGGAGGTAGATGGCAGGGTCGATCCCATACTTTGGTACCCAACCCCACACCCCCTGGTTCACACAGCAAACGGCCAGGTTTTTGACCAACAACAAAAGGGTGGCAAGCGCGGCCGAAGCCGCACCTAGGCGTGCTCACATATGTCAAATATGGCCTTTTTGCGTCAGAAAAAATGGGACATTTCGCGCGCACAGCCGAAACAATTTGGCTCACTATAAAAACGCCGGGGCCACAACCTCTCGAGATCCTGACGGTCTACCGCCCACCGAAGAACGACCCGCAAGCAGACAGTAGTCTAATAGGGAAATTAGAAGCGATTTTGATCCGACCCAATGTCATGATTATGGGCGACTTTAACGCTCCGAATATCGACTGGAATCTGACTTCTGCCCCAAGCTCAGAATTTAACTTTGATCGCCTCCTCCTACAAGCAGTACAAAGATCGCATTTCACACAACACGTCTTATCTCCAACCAGACTACGTGAAGGGCAACTAGCTAACTGCTTAGACCGTGTATTGGCAAAGGCACCTGAAAGCGTTGAGGTCGTAAACTGTCTATCCCATCTCGGAAAAAGCGACCATGTAGTCCTACAGTGGGAGTATTCTCTCTTCTCTGTACTCGATCAAAGCATCGTTATCAGGCGCAACATATAGCGTGGTGACTTCAACCAAATGCCTCTCAACATGCCTCGTAGAGACTGAAAAGCAGCATTCACGGGGTGAGTTCTCAGGAACTGGTTAGAACATAGGGCCGTATTGAATGAACTTATCACCAGATACTGCCCTATGTCGAAAAACAATCGCCAGCAGGCCCCGATGGCTAAAGGGTACACTAAGAGTTGAAGTAGACCGTAAGCAAAACCTGTGGAAAGCTTATCTCGGGGATAAGACAGTCGAATCAAGGAAAAGGTACAACGCTCAGCAGAATAGGGTAAAGTGCCTTGCTTAAAAAGCCCACCAAGACTTCGAGGTTAACCTTTTAAACTGCAGGAGAAAGCCCAACGCTTTTCTTCAACCACATAAGAAAAGTACTTGCAACAGGGATCCCATCCCTCTGTTAAAAAGGGATGATGGCGTTGAACTTTACAAGGATGACGAAAAGGCTGAGCATCTGTCCAGGTTCTTTCAGTCGTTCTTACGGGAGAAGTCCCTGTAACCGCTGATCACTATAATGTGGACGAAGTCCCGAAAATTGACTCAGCGGTTCTCACAAAAGCTATTTCTCAGCAGGAACTACTGAAGCTAAAATAAGCGACGTCGCCCGGTCTTGATGAAATAACAACAAAGTTGTTGAAGAAATTAACCATAGAATTGGCAGAACCTCTATGTCTTCTCTTCCAAGTCTTTCTTGATGCAGGCAGACTGCCTCCTGAGTGGAAGACTGCGTGGATTTCGCCGATACATAAAAGTGGCAGTCGCGCTTCCGCAAACCACTACCGACCAGTAAGCCTCACCTCCATATGCTGCAAAGTTATGGAGCGAATTATCAAACGCGAACTGATGCGTTTTTATAGCGGCATCATCTTCTCTCTGATGTACTGCATGGATTCCGCAGAGGAAGGTCCTGCTTGACCAATCTACTCCACTGTCTTGAACAGTGGACCCGAGCGATTGATGAAGGAAACGTGCATGTCGCCTATATAGACTTCAAGAAGGCCTTCGACAGCGTGTCAGACTAAGGTCTCAGACTGTCCGTCTTGGTGGCCAGCAATCGGCAGAGGTGATGGTTGCGAGCGGAGTACCTCAGAGCCCCGTTCTTGGCCCTATCCTCCTCCTCATCTATATTGATGACTGCATCCATGGGTTGAACTGCGGCACTGTCATGTTTGCTGACGATATAAAGCTTCGGACCGTCACCCGCAACGAGGACGATGAAGCAAATCTACAGGCAAACTTGGACCGACTCGAACAATGGTTAGGCCACTGGCTCCTCCCATTTCATGTTACCAAATGCGACATTCTAAGAATTGGCAGAACCAGCTCTGCGCATCGGAAGACGTGCTATCTAAATCACACACCGCTGCCAGTGGTAGAGGTTCAGAAGGATCTAGGTGTGTGGATAACATCTTCATTAAAGCCATCGTTCCACTGTTTGTAAGCAGTGAAATACGCAATGTCCAGCTTATATCTCATTAAGCGGGCATTTGAGAAGTTCGACGAAGTGTGATTTCGCAAAGTCGTCGGGATGTTTGTGCGTCCACAGTTAGAATTTGCCATTCAGGCCTGGAGACCCTGGTCTGTCAAAGATCGAACCACCCTCGAAAACGTCCAACGACGGACAACCAAGCTTGTCAGAAGTGATACAAACCTACCCTACAAAACTAGACTGCCCAATCTTGACCTCTTTCCCCTAAACTACAGACAACTGTGTGGCGACTTAATTCAAACGTTTCGAATGCTACGGGGTCAGGATTGCTGCCTCGCATCCGGCGACTTCTTTGAGCTGGCCACCACTACTAGCTTGAGAGGACATCCTCTGAAACTACGTGTGACAGGGGCGAGACGGGGCGCAAGGAAGTCCTTCTTCAGCCACAGAATGGAATGCCCTGCCTGTGGACGTCGTCATGTCCTCATCCGTGGACACATTTAAGAGGAAGCTTGACCAGTACAGGGATATGTATCTCCACGGAATCAGAAACTGACAAATTTTCCCCTGTGCCATCCGCCCCCAAAGTTGTACGTCACAAAGCATGCTACGTCCTAAACTTTTCGTTATCTCCTGACCGAAGCATATACGTTTGCTTCGATATTACCTGGTTCATACAGTACCGCGTACTGGCTATTGTATAATTTTGACATGGAAGGCATTCACAGACTAATTTATACCAGTAACCAAAGCTTGTTATATGTGATTCACTACCTAATTTTCTTCGACACTTGCCTTACACATTGTTTTTTATGATGTTATTGTAACCAAAAGGGAGTTCAAGGGCGCTCGCCTACCTTTCCCTCAATAAATCTGATCTGAATGTGTGGTTGGTCGACGTTCTAACGCGCAACACCGTTAGGGACACGGAAGAGAAGTCTCTGATGGGTGCTGTGATAAATACAGTGACTGGCTGAGTAAAGATGCCGAAACTGGAGACAGTGCGCAAGATCGGGTACGGGCTCCGGAATGAGGGTTGGATCTGTTTTCAATACCTAACGGGTGCCCCATTAAAGAAGCATGGGGATTTTGCTTCTTGGCCTGAGCAGCCACACAAAAAACTTCCCAAATGACCTGGTTGTCACATGCCTTTATGTTCGTCTGATGCACTTGCACTCAGAAGAGACAGCCTTGCCGTCGTAAGCGGCGACGTCCAGGGCTTGGCTCACGGAGTAGGCTCAGCATCGGTGACCTGCTTGTGAATTAGACTTGTGCGCTCCTCCCCTACCAACTTTGCACCTACGGCAAGACAATGTTGCGACGACCAGATAGCGCAATGACTAACAAGGCTTATCAGTCCATCGACACCCGCCACACATGAGCTGATCTGACCACGTAAACTAGACTACGGTAAAGACAATGCGGACCTCACATCAGTGAGAATCCCAAAAAGCCACGATGAAGAAGAGTCATCGTAGACTGACCCTTCCAGGAGTACATGTAGATTCATAAACGCGACATGAGTTAAAATGCTTAGGCCACTCATCCCTTGAACGACTTTCGTAGAATTTATAAGTGCGTGATGTGCCTACCACAAGGTCTTTGAACGGTACAACTGCCACTTGGGCATGTTTGACTTGCTGTCCTTCCTGAAAAACGACGACATAATAGGGAACTTTTTCGCGATCGTCTGCCCCATTAGTTTTCGTTATGGGGAAGTAACCATGCATCTCGTTAGAAAGGGTTCGATAATCTTGATCAGTCTTTTCAATTTTGTCCATTTGGTGGACAGATCCAGAGTGCCGCGGGCCTATCAGTCGTTTTCCATGCTACGAGGTGACAGGCAAAGGCCGAGAGGCAAAATCTGCTACTATCCCGCCATATATGTGAGATTAACGTCCGAGTCGGCCCCCTTCTTGCTGTGCGAAATCCCGGTCATTTATGCGCAGACCAGGGAGTGGCGGCACCCCTAGGTACGGGTTCACGCCGCGCTAGTCATCTGTTCCCTCTCTCGCCCCCAGCTTTTTGGCGCTGCCATGACACCGGGCCCAGGTGGGAGAAGGGGGTGCGTAGATGCATCGCAAGTCCGCTCCCACCATAAACTAATTCACGTGAAACTCACCGTCCCTGTGTCCGCCCTGCTGGGAGACACACGGCAGACACCGCTGAAAAGAAGGGTCAAGCTGTCACGTGTCAGGCTCAAATCTATATCGTCCACACGATGCCCTACATCCCCTTAGATGCCTTCAGTTTGCCTGTGAATGTGGATATGTTTCCTTATGCATCTTGCAGACTCAAGTCCAAGGGATCAAAATCGCCGGAAAGGTCATTCAGTAGGGTCAATTGAGGCAACTACATATTGCCCTGGGAGGACAAGACGGTTTCAGGTCCTGGGGGGAAGGGGGGGGATAACGCTTGCATGTACTCCTCCTCCCTAAAATCAGCAACTTCTTTAGTGTCATCACAGGCGCTAGTGATCCGAATTCACTCACCAAAACGCAAACCAAAATGCGACGTAGAGCACTTAACCTGATGCAGTTTACGACGTTGGTTTATGTCGTGCACATTCTGAGGTGATTGGTACAGAGCCTTTGGCACCAGAGCTCTACGCATGCGCATCCAGAACCGGAATGCGAGTGGCAGATCCTTGTTGATTCAGCAGCCTTAAAACGTCATTTTCTGACATCAGTTTTTCTAGTTTGCAGGAGAAGAGGGGTGTTTGGTCAACCCGTTTCCGGTATGTCACATGAACGCACACAACTCATTGTCTCCGTTGACTTGTCAGGCTAGTTTTCTGCTTTCAGGAAATGCCTCGGTGCCGATCATAGTCTCGTAACAAATCTTGAATTCTACGAGTCCTCGTGCCAGATGATATGTCCGGCTGGTTCAGGGGCATCATGGCAATCGCAGACTCGACAGCAATCACTCAGATTCTGAATGTGGCATTTCTTGCTAGAGGTTGGACAATCCTGCGACTTGAGTTCTTTTCCGAATTACGCAAAATATCTCGTCTTCATTGCCTCTGTATGTTGGTACGCAAGCCCTCAAAATAGCATTTCAGCATTTGGGAACTACTTTTCACCAACCGACGCTGCAGCTTGGCACCACTGCTTTGTAGGAAAGTGATTGGAAGCAGTTGCTCTTCTGTTTAGACGAAACCAAGTGGCACAGAGTGGTCATTATAATTACGTATGGACGAATTGGATGTTATGGTCAGATTTAATTATATCACCTGGCTTCGTTTACTTTCGGTGCCCATTTCTTGAACATCAAACATTAGACATAGGAATAATTCCCACAGGTGCAATTTACTGCACCGGCCATTGAATAACAAACCATCGGCATTCATAAGGTGTCCTGCACGAACAGTAAATTTGCAGCGACCCATGATAAAGCAATGGAGTGTACGCACTACTTAGACAATATACACCATGAGCAGACATTTTGGAAAAACGGTAGATGGGCTTGTTCCGGCCGATAGCCGAGAAGAACCAGGCCCCTCAAGCGCCTATAGACATTCCGCCCCCTAACACACACACAATTCACCGGGAATCTCTTCCATATGGATGAAACGTGGGAATATAACTTGAGGACGGTTGACCAAAGGCATTCACACGCCAAGGGAACCTTCGAACTACCTGCCATAGGAACTCTGAACCTCACATGGGGCAGGTGCTTATATATCCGTGCCCACCTCAAACCTGGTCAGAGGAGCGTGGGAAGGTCTGGAAATGGTCACGCACACAGGGCTCAGATCGCCATCGGGCTTCTGCACAGAAGGAACACCTGATGGTATCATCCCTCCCAATCCCTCGAGTAGCTGGTCGAGTACGTTTACTCTCGTAGTTCCTGAAGCTACATGCAATCTGTCGGTTAAGTAAAGCGAGCGAAGTGAGGCAGATGCGCCGAAAGCCACTTTGACAAATAAAATTCACGCACGAGGCGCAGGTGGTTGATAAATTGTCGAATCGTGTCAGATTTGTTCGACTGACTTTGTAGGATAAGCTCCTACTTTGTCGGCTAGCGGGAAGTCCCCCTCTCTGTCCAACATACAGGCTGCCCTCCCAAAGTGACTTAAGCGGTGACACTCAGGCGTCTACAGGCATGAACGAGCCCAATGGCCATCATTTGTGCTCTACTTCGTTTCACAACTCGTGGTTTGCAAGACATCAGCCTGTAGACAAATCGGCGTTTTTAAAAACAGCCTCCTATTTTGGGGAGGACAGAGTTTTCAGCATTCCTAAACAGAAAGCTATATTCCTAAGGCTGTCGTGTACATAAGGAATCAATTCGAGTAAAAATACAGCACCCGGAAATCGACGCCGTACCAACGACCCGAAATGATTCGTAAAGGCAGTTTTCAGAAACCCAGTATTTGCGCGACCGCCATGCAGGAATGTCCGAACTTCCCTACCTGTAAGTAATCAAACTGTGCGGGCCGCGCCCAGTCAGAGGGGGTTTGTCAGCATTCTCCAGTCTCGCCAGTAATCAATGTGAAAATTACCAGGTAAAAAGTCAGGCGCAGGCAAAACCCAACAGTCACCACCGAACCCAAGGTCAATGCCAGACTTAAGAACTCATCCTGGATCATATAGCGCAGGCCAATAAACTTAAGGTTAGCAAGCGTTCGGTTAGGGCGTCTTCAAGGAGACTTGGGAACAGTTCGTGGATGGGAGGGCCCTTATCGTCTCCGACATCTCAGGCTAAAACGAAAGACATGGCATCCTCTTCCCGGGCGATTAGTCTTTCGCCGACGATCAAGTCGCGAGAGGGAGACTGACAGGTACATCGCGATGACGTTCCAGATAAACACTTATTTCGACCAATGGCATCCGGACGGGCAGACTCGAAATGCCGCCCAGCTCCCTGGAATGAGGATACAGGACGGAAGCTACGAGGTCAGAATGAAGAGCAACACACTCTCCCACCAATTTGACGGGGCTCTCCGGACCTGTCAGGGGCGACCTTATCGCAGGACGAGGCATCCCCTCACACCGCCAAAACAGTCAAGAAGTGATCGTCAAATAAAGTAAACCTCGAACTGCAAACGCGGCCACCCTGTTCTCCGAATTCCAACTGCCTGGACTATTTAATCTGGCTCGTTAAGATGTATTAACTTATGCAGATCTACAGCGTTTAAAGGATTTGCCAAAAAATTTCGAAAGACCCTGTATGCCAAATACGACCATGGTACTCGATTAGTTTGCGCCTTGCGTGCTCGAACAGAAATGGACAATCGACAGTAAACGTATCAACCCGGTAACGTAGACAGCTAAAGGTTTTCCTAAGCTAAAAATGTAATTCTGGCGACACAATGGAACTTTCCGTCAGCAGTACAACTCCCAGTGAGCGAGCTCAATCCAGATTTCTATTTCTTGCATTTTGAGAAATGACCAGATGCCTGCAATAGCGATCATGTATCCGAACGTTCACAGCCTAGACGAAGCTACCTGATAACAGTAGATGGATTCAAATTCATGCTCGCCAGTTTGTCGGGGAAATACAATAACCACTGGCCTGAGGGGCCTTAGAAGACGCGTGCACCAACCAGCCCAACTACATGCATAATGTTCAGGTGCGAGGACTAGGGCAAGACGATTCTAAGACCAGTTGTTCCCAATGGGCGATTTGATATCAAGTCTTCACCTAGGCGTATCACGGCACGATCGGTCCCTTCCTACTGACTGGACAAAATTACGCAGTTTTGCGGGATGGGCGGACACCGGCTAATACTCGGTTCATTTCGCCAGCTAATCGAAGCAGTTACCTAGCATGGTCGCTGAGCTGTGGAGCCACAAAACAAAGTTGAGCACCAGAGCGGGAATAACTCCTGCAGCTAGATATTTGGTGCTGCTGTCAATAGATCAAAATGACTACCCGCCCTCGATTAACTCACACACCACGCCTCGGATATAGTGTGGAAAGCCTTACCAGCCAGCGAACTTCTATGACGCTTCTGGCTACTGAGGGCGTTCGGCAATGAGGATGGAATTACATTCAGCAGTAACTTGAAAGAAGCTGGAGTGTGGAAAACATCCGCGATATATGATGTCTACTGCATTTTTGGTGACCGTGCCTCGGCATTACCAGAAAAGTAAAGGTCTAGTCCTCTAGGTTTATATTGTCACCGAATTTCAAATAGAGCTCTTTCTTCAGAGTGGCCATGGTTGATCTGCATACTGCGAGCTCGGACTCCAGCGTCACGATTCTCTCCTTGATGGCCTGTTTCGCGGACTCTACTTTTGCATTGGTTTCATCCGTCGAGATATGGAAAAATGACTCGCCTACTTTATATCTACAGATTAGTTAAGACAAAACGTCGCAACGTACACAACAAAGTCATCCAAAAGTTAGTGCAAAAGAACGTGCAGAACATAAGAAAGAGCCTGGCGAACAGAGATAGTCCATACGGCAGATGATAAATAGAAAGCATAAGGTTCATCCCATTAAGTAGGACTACAAGGGGTCATCACCGCGAAGGCACTCAATCGTCAAAAGCATGCTAGTTCCAAAATCAACTCCTAACCAGAAAAAGGAAGAATAGATTAGCTCTTTTGACGGTTCAAATGAAAACACAATATTTGGCTGGGTGACGGGCGGCCCGGGAGGGGGCGCCCAGTCAAACAGAAAGTAGAAATGCCGGAAAACGCACGTCAAGGTCCTAGAATACCGCCAGCAGTGCGCGCGCACTTAACAGGGAAATGTCAAATTGTAGGGAATGTCATGAAAGATCAGTTATTAAGTGGTTTTTACTATATTTTCCGATAAACTGCAACTAACAACCGCCTACCTGAGGCCGGTCGTAAAAGCCAGCCAAAACCTTACACAGGTTCATGGCAATCGGAATTAACAGAAAGCACACGACCCTTATCCACTTTTACATCAACTACAAGTCTCCCACCACCAATTCGCCACGCCAAGACCTACTAGATCACCGCCTTAGTCGAATGCAGTAGAGATGCATTAGCACAGCCAGACGACCCAGGGCAATCACATGTCAGCGAATCGATCGTTCGGTTTCTGGACACTGACACAAACATGCCCGCATACTTGAATATACCCTAACTTTGGTAACGCACGAGCGGTGCAACTGTACAGTAACCACCCATAGTTATGTACTTACCCTTCTGCTACTGTGGTGAATTCCTTACCCATGAGGAGTAGGGTGCATTAATTTCCCCCTCGATTTTAACGGAACCGAAATGGTTGGCTATGGTGCTTATGGTCTAACAATGCGTGAAAAAAAACAACCAACCCCCAGCGATGTTAAGCAAGAAGCTGCTAATAACCCAAAAGCGACCATGATCTAAGACCTAGATAAATGATTGACTCCGTAAGATGCGAATTTAAACAGGCGCATTCAAGATGTCCCACTCACTATATTTCTCTACGGTTCCACTTATGGGCGGTAGTCTAAGAAGAACAAGCATAACCAGGGCAATTGGGTAGACAGTGGCGGGTGATGATATAACCAAACGCACGTCAAAGAATGCGAAATTTTCGAGAAAAATTAACGCGACTCGGATAGGGATAACGATTAGTGCACAAAACGGTGGTAAAGGGATGATAAAATGCAACTGAAGAAGGACTAGGCGAGTTCTGATCAGCTCTAATAAGCGCTAGAAAACACTCGGCATGGCAAGGAATATTTCCACCGTCAGAGTAATGTCAGAGATCGGGTCTAAGGCCGTTTCTCTGTGGAAGAGTAACATAATCAGCGCAATTTGGCACGCTTGTCCTGCTTTTCACCTTCGAGTGTTTTCCTGAGGATGCAAATTGGTTAGTGTGAGAGCCTGCGACCTGCCGAGTGGTGTACCGAGCACTTGTCGAAGAGTGCTATTTGAGTGATGTCAGCAGACAATTAAATACTTGCCTTCTATCTTTTACAGTAAGACACATGAAGACACATGCATTTGATTTCGGAAAATAAACTACCACCTTCGACTCTTTCAGTCACAAAAGTCCTGTATCAAAAAGTCACAGACAACGATGCAATGGGCAAGCAGGTGAGTATGGGGAGTGCGGGTTTGTCTGGAGGAACACATCCCAGCTAACTTTAAATTCCTCGTGCATTGGGCTCGGACTATGTGAAGTATCATGTGTGGGATTGACCAAGGCCATTCGAACAGCATTTGCTCAAATGCTAGCTTCAAGCTCGGTGATCTACTTCGATTAGCAGTCCATTCGAATCGCATTCCGAAGAGATCAAGCGTTAAGTAGAATTATACTAACAAAAACCATAGAAGGTAAATGAAGGAAAAGTGCCCTAACAATGCAGTTATGCCTCGAGCGCTGTGTCGCAGCAACGAAAATCATGGGCCCTTTTCTGGTTAAAGAAAGAAGGCATGGCCTGCACAGAACCGAACATCTACCAAAAAACCCGATAGCAAAAGGATACGGGTGAATATCGGCATCCGACACGACTAGTTCATCTTCCAAATCTACCAGGTTTGATAACGTTTTCTTGAAAGTTGCAATGGACAAATGACGCGTACTTTCTTGTTCTCGAGTTCGGCCTCATATTCTTTAAGTTTAATGTTCCATTTCGCAAAACTATTTATATTATTCTGGTCGGTCGCGGTGATCTGAATATCCTCCTGAAGGGAAACAATAAGGCAATAGCCACGAATGGAACCTTGTACGCCATGGTCGAGCGGCACACTGGACGGAAAAACGCGCGCTTAGTTGGCACGAAAATTTTACACACACATTGTTCATGGGTGTCACGAGCAGAAGATTAGGGATAAGTTTGTCAGCAAACTTCTAAAAACCTGAATAATTTTGCGCATTCCTTCAGAGATCTTTGGGTACGGTTTATCCAGGCTATACATTAGAACGCTTGGCAAGTATCTGGAAGTGCTAGGGGTGAACCCGCAAGCAGCCGCCTACGCTATCACTAGGGAAATAAAGAACTGGAAGTATGGTGCATCAGACGAATTACATGTAACGGTAGGCTGCAGGGGATTCTCCTACATGAAAACACCGAATAAACTGTACGTGGGGGAGCCCAGCGGTGGGTTCACGTGACGGACGTAGTAGGTCGCTCACTTGCCTGCAAGTGCAGACTACGCCTAGCATCCATTTTCTGGCACCCAACCCTCATGTGAGGCGGCCCCACGTTAGACTCTGTCTAGCGGTCACACCCGGGCAACCGCCTCGACCGGCGGTCAAAACCAGATAAGGGTATCCGTGTGTGCAGCTGCGCGCACGGTAATGTGAACTCCGCTGGCCGGATGGATCGTCGCATCCTCATTGCCGTGAAGAGGCTTCGTCTAGAACACCACAGGATGCCACTAAGTAAGCAAGCACCAGGTAGGTACACGTTACCCTGCCGCCTTTGTTCTGCGTGTTCTTGTTGCATGCTCTCTGTCTGTTTGTTTTTGTTTGTCTTTGTTGAACGCTATTTACCGCTCTGTTGGATGTCCTGTGTTGCCTTTGCCTATTGTTATCCTTGCCTACTTGCTTTTGTCTGCATTTTGGCGTGTACGGCTCTACTGTAGTCAAAAGTCGTTCTATTGTGTATGCCTGCTCCGCACTCCTGCTTCATTACCCAATAAAACTAGAGAACTAACGGGAAAGCAATGCTTCACGTCTCTCTACACTTGCTTACGCGTCGTCGTAGGCATTCCCTGGCTAACACCAGTCACTCTCCTAATACACGGGATAAGTGGCCCATAGTGGATTTCGGCAGTCGCCTGCAACAACTGAGCAGCCATAGTTAGGGATGACACTTCTCATCAACGGGAGGGGGGACTAGAAATGGTGCCCTAAACAATTGTTGGGAACTACGACGTCTGCAGTCTGACCGTGACCGCGGACGAAAACTTCACGGTCGAAACAATCAAAGTCGAGACAACAGACACTCCTCCTCCTCCTCCTCCTCCTCCTCCTCCTCCTCCTCCTCCTCCTCCTAATCCTCCTTCCTGCTGTTCCGCTCGCCAGACTGGTCGGGTGAGTCCGCTCAATCTGGCAGCTCGGAATGTTTGCTCCCTTTTGGACAATCAGAGGAGCAACCGACTGGAACGGAGGACGGCGCTAGTGGTCTGCGAACTAGCAAGCTACAACTTGGACATCGTTGCACTCAGCGAGACCCCTTCTCCGAACAAGGCCAACTGGAGGAGGTGGGTGCCGGCTACACCTTCTTCGGGAGCTGCCGACCCAAGGCAGAGTGACGGGACGCAGGCTTCGCCTTTGCCATCAAGAACGACCTCGAAGGAGTACTGCCCTGTCTCCCGCAGGGCATCAACGATCGCCTGATAAGTTTCAGCCTGCCTCTCCAGAGAGGCAAATTCGCCACCATCGTGAATGTACATCTCAAATAGTTAACAAACACCCCCGAGGAAACAATATACCAATTGTTATTTTCATTAACGACATCTGGCCCCTAATCGACCACATGCGTATACCTGAGAAGAGAATTTACCACAGCCCTGACTCACACAGCGTACCCACCATGCCTAGTCCCACCCTCTTTAAGCAGACCAGCGCGCCTGCAGCCAACATCTCCACCACACTCAGTACATCTTGCATGCCCATTATGCTCAGCCCAAATCACACCACACAGTCCACCGCAAACGCCATCACCACCACCACCGCCACTACCACCACCGAAGCTGATACCGACGCAACCGACTTCTCATGTCCATACTGTCCCCGCACATTCAACTGAAGCATAGGCCCAGTCGGTCACTTGCGAATCCATCGCACAGAGACTGGCGACCCAGTGCATGGAACACCACCTACACTCGTTGCACGCCCCCCCCCCTCCACTCTCCACATTGCACTCACACATTTATTCACCTCATGGGTCCATCAGGCCACATGTGCATCCACGAAAACCTGCGGTATACGACCGCCGTCTGCACCACACCACGACATCCTCCCTCACCAGCATTTCATCAGACATCAACATCGCCCATCTCAAGCATCCAACCGCCATCCCCCAAACAAGTTGGAAGCGTGCATCTCAGCCCCCATCTATATGCGGCTTCCAGTTGCATTTGTGATCGGTGTCCGAGACTGCCACGGTGCGTCAAGCGCCGTGGCCTGGAAAGGAGCCGACTGACGCCCCAACTCAGTTCACGCAGTCCGCCCAGTTTTGTGTGTGTCTGTTTGGAGGGACGGAATGGTGAGGTGAGATTCAGGTTGAAGCGGCCATTTCTCCAGCGATCTGTGACGCTAAAATATATGCGAGGAGAATGTGTTTACTCTATAGGTAGTGACTCTCAGTCGACGACTCCGTCGATGACTGTCTGGTTACCTAACCTTGAAGGGTGACGGCCCAGGCTAAATGAAGAAAAGTGATGAGCACGACGAAAATACTGAACTTCGACAGCAACCACCCCATCAGCCACAAGCGCAATTGCGTAAGAATGCTATATCGGCGTGTTGAAACGCACTGCAGTGAACAAGAAGATAAGCTTACCGAAGTCCAATATCTTCGACGGGTTCTCAGGAAAAATGGTTACCCGCGAAACTACGTCAACCGTTGCATTCGCAAACGAGACGAGCGATAAAACCGTACCGACATCAAATTCTGGCGAGCGATCCCGTACATCAAGAACGTCTCTGAGGCCGTTAGTCGCCTTCTTGCATCACTCGGGGTCGGAGTTGCACACAGACCGGAAGCTACCATAAGGCGTCAGGTGATGAGACCAAAATACCCACTGCCGCGGCGAGAAACATCTGGCGTCGTTTACTGGATCTGCTGCGGTTGCGGACAAAGCAAATACGTCGGCGAAACTGGTAGACTGCGGAAGACGCGAATTGCCTAACACGCGGCAGTGGGGCGGAGAAATGACGCTAGCTCTCAGGTCGCGGCCCATTCGAAGCGACCCGGCCATACGTTCACATTCGATGAGGCTGAAATTCCCGCGAGAGGAACTACTCGTGTAAGCCGCGAGTTGCTTGAGTCATGGTTCATGGAACCTCAGTCTATCAACAGATGCAACGACATCCCCACTCCATATTCCGTGCTGAGGCATAGTCTGGCGGAAGTAACTAGCCACTCGGGGAGCGCACAAGCTGATGAGCCAGATGGCCGAGCAATCACCAATACAGCATCCAACACGGGTGATGAGATTTCAGCAATTAATAACTTGCATGCCGGCCATCAAGCAATTAACGCACCGGCGGACAACAGTTCTTGATGAAGGGGAGCGCGGTTAATTACAATAAATATGCGGCAGCACAGCGGCCGCATCCTATAAATACTGTGACTTCCTGTGCGCAAATCACCCGTTTCTGTCAGTGTATCTGATTCTGGGTTCAAGTGAGAATCCGAAACGCCAGGTAAACAAAACCCTTTTTCCAGCGATCGCTTCATATCTTCATCACCATCATCGTCGTCATCGTCGTCATCTTCTTCTTCTTTCTATTCTTCTTCTTCTTCTTCATCTTATCAACTAGTTCCTGAGACTCGCATCTTCGACTGTGTCGCTGTATTGCACGTATTTAAAGAGCAGGAGGCAGAGCCCTTAATGACTTTATTTATGTACAATGCTTTCGCAGACTCGCACTCAAAATAATGTTGCATATATTTGCGATGTGATCGCCTCACACCACAAGCGCAGTGGTAAGGAAGCGCATCTGTTCACTGAAAGTCAGCACAGAACGACTGTGTATGACCAAGTATTTTACAGAGCTGACTGTGAGTAGTCATGTTGTAAAGGCCGACATCTGTTGAAAATTAAGCAAGCAAGTTTTCTTTTAAACATGCAAATATTTTCGACCGTCACAATCTCACTTGGTAGCGAGTTCCATGGTCGGACAACTCGCTGGCTTAAGGAAAACTACCTACGATCTAGCCAAGTGCGTTCGCCCTTGACTTTGTAGGAATGACCACGTAATTGGTTTGTACTGGCAAGGTCAAAAAGTTCTCCGTTTTTAGTGAGCAACCTTGGCCACGGACAATCCAGAATGTGCAGAGTAGATTGCAGTAAAGCTGCCTATAATTGAGAGGGAATAAGCCAAACACATTCAGCCTCACCCGGTACAACAAATGCTTTGGACCGTTGACTATCTTCGTTTCTCTGCGTTACACCTGTTCCAGCAGGTAAAAATCCTTTTTCATCTATGATGAAGTTGCAGGCATACCATATTACAAGGGGGTCTTGCGAAGACGCCAAAAAGTCTTTCGGAGGGTTCGGGAGGGAATGTTTTAAATGCACGTCTGACCACAATTAAGCCGACCCCAATGGGAACAAAGGTCACGCAGGCCTGTCAGCGGTCAGCTCCGGGGAGGTCTAAGCCAGTCAGCGGCAAACAGGCAGGTCAAAGTTCGTACATCCAGCACGGCTATAATACGAGGCAAGCGGCAAGACTGAACAACTCAAGACCGGCAAGTGCAACAATTACGCTACTCTGATGATGGAAACGAGGCAGTTTCCGAAACGTCAGTTCGAATACAATATGGTCCATGAATTCGCCCTCTCTTCTTCTTCGTCTTCTTCGGGAGATGATGAACGCGATACAATGTCTGCACGTCGAATCTTTACGCATATCGATATATATATATATATATATATATATATATATATATA
>CACRXP010000263.1:588939-642575 GCA_902702965.1 Spirometra erinaceieuropaei
TGACGTCTTTTAGTCTTTCCAGGAAGTGTGTTGACGATACAGCTGTGTGTTCTGAGCCGTCCGTCAGCTTCTTCAAATGCTTGGCAAGCCATTTAGCCAGTCCGTATGTAGGCGTGCCTTTCAGCGCCACAATGGGCCGTAGCGAACGGGACGAACCTATCGGGTGAGAGTGCAGATGGCCTATTTAAACCCTGTATTTCTCGCTCAGCCTATCTCCGAAGATGTGCTCGAGTATGAACACGAAACGTCAGATAAATAAACCTTCTTCCCCAGAGATCGCCTCATCCTCCTCTTCCATATTAACACCTGGGGTCAGCATTTTTGCCTATATCCATATATATATATATATATATATATATATATATATGGAAAGGTAATACCGACAAAGACAAGGGAGACCGGAATGGCCATTTCTGGCTTATTAGCCGTCATCAGCCAGTCATACCCAACCCCAAGTGTGGATCACTTGAGATTCGAACCCGGGATCTTTGGTCATGGAGTTGAACGATCTACCATTGAGCCACGGGCCCGTTGTCCTGTCGGTTGTGATCGGGAATATTAATTATGATAGTGGGTGCTCACCGATCAGGACAACGGGCCCGTGGCTCAATGGTAGATCGTTCAACTCCATGACCAAAGATCCCGGGTTCGAATCTCAAGTGATCCACACTTGGGGTTGGGTATGACTGACTGATGACGGCTAATAAGCCAGAAATGGCCATTCCGGTCTCCCTTGTCTTTGTCGGTATTACCTTTCCAACATATATCACTAGTCGCTGTGCGACTGCCTGCGAGGGTTTAAGTATGAGCCCCAAGGCACAACGGAACGAGCATGTTCCGTAACCTGATCGGTGTATATATATATATATATATATATATATATATATATATATATATATATATATATATATATATATATTAAGAAAGGTGAAGTTTTTCGGAAACGGCAAAATTTTATTGTGAATTTTCGAGACTGGTTCCCCAGCTCGTCTTCAGACAACGGGCGTGCAGAAACAATTAACTTCTAGACTGAGTCTGGCAAAAGGTTGGGGCTTTTATACTGCAGATACGGCCACGAAATTAGATCCGACCGGATTGGCGCTCTGAAACAAGTATTTCAGATTGCCGACGTTTATAAGATCTTCGGGGCTTGTCAGTTTGGAATGTTTATGTCGCATAAAAACTGAATAAGTATTCAAGTGACCTATCAGAGTGAGTTTAAAATGTTCCTTCTTCTGCTGCTTTAGTTTCCTGACCGCCGCCTGACAGATTTTTTGGTTGCCTGTATTCTCATGCGTTACTTTGATGAGCGTAGCTGAACATCTTCAGTCTTCATTCTCTCAAAAGCTCGTCTCTGTAGCTGTCAGGCGAGCTCTTTGTCTACCGGCACTCGATCGATTCTGGTAATTTCATTGCGGCTGTCGTATTTTAATATCTATGAACTAGACGGCATAAGACCTTGTAGGCCGGAGGGAGGTCAATGTGCACATTTGTGGAACGCAGATCTGAAAGCCATGTCCCTTGTGTGGGCCTTTCTGCCCTCAAGCTGCCACAGCCCAGGTCGGTGGCTCATTAAAAGTCAAAACCGTTGACAATTTTTTTGACATGCATTACAAGCTGAGAGTTGCGATCTAGTTTCCTTGCGGTCTATCTGTGCTCGTACAGGCGAGTCAAATATTTCTGTGCGATGTTGGATGTTATTGTGGCCACTGTTAATGCAAAATACTTTGTAAGTAGTTGCCGAAGTTTAAACAACTCTCAGTGTGTTCTGATGTTACACCGCACATCGTCGAACGATCGCCATTGGTCCACGGGCCATGTCTACACCGATGGGTTGCAACAGTATTATTTTTTCACAAGAGCTGGTCTTCCAGACCATAGGTGTTGCACTTTTACACCGTCAGCGGTTCAACTAGCGTTTCTCTCGCTTGACAAAATTGCCTCTATATCCGTCAGACCTAATAAGGCTGCTGAAGTATGGTTGTGCAACTCTTTTTCAGTTAGTGTGCCAAAATGTGATTCAAGTCTTCTTACAAAACTGTGCCTATGCAACAAAGAGTGGTTCCTATTTATGTTTTATTTAAACACTACAACTGACTAGTCGCCAACTGCACACCGACTCACAAGGGCATCGAGGAAGTGAATTGGGCTATCTCTTTCCACTTACGTCGTGAATTAGTTATTCAGGTCAACCAAGTTCATTAATCCCCTGGGGTGTTCAGCGCTGTTTGTGTTGACCGTTACGAAAGTGTCATTGATACAGTCAGCTTAAAACTGCCGTTGGTACATATTCAACAAGAAGTGCTCTATCCGGCTTTAGCTGCCAAACCTGGGGAAAAGAACGAATCGAAGTTCTTAAGGTTACACTGCAGGTATCTGAGGATTTAGACTTCAAATGCTTCCCTTCCATGTTATGAGGCTTGGCCATATGCTGGCTCCCAATGTCTACCGATAGGTTCTGCGAAATGGAGAGAAAGATTGAGTCTGCATCAACGAACATTATGTAAACATCTAACGCTTTAAGTGTTTCTCAAGGTCGAGGCATTTAGTAGTACGTATCAGTGTTCTAGGCGAGCCTCCAGACAAGAGCTTAGGACGACCATTCGAAGCAAATGCCGGACTGGCGTATACTGGGGCATGAGTGGTAAACGAGGAAGAACTTGGCCGAACAATGCCTACTTAAATAAATGTAGTAGCGTGTCCTACATAACAGGCAGTAAGCTCTGCTTCGGCGCAGTGAAACGAACTTTTCCCGTCGGTACAATAAGGAAGACTGTTGGGTCCTCACCGTGCTCCTCTACAGGTGATTTCGTGCTTTTCTAACATAAATTCTCGACATGCTTCAGAATTCCCCAAAAGATCTTCAGCTGATACATTTCTGACCGGGTAGCGGTGAAGGAGGCTCAGTTTCGCGCCAGCTTACTGCTTCAGAAAGAAAAAGCTTCCACAGCGGTCTGAGAAAGTATGCTCTACAGTTACCTGTCATAAATGAACCGTTAAATTTTTCTGGTTTAGGGTACAAATAACTTATCATTATTCGCTCTCATAATGAGTACTCCTGGTTCACGACCACCACGTTCCTTCTCCGACGTGCTGACCCGCAGCCACGCGATTGGCTTCGGCTCAGATGCACGCTTATTCAGCCGGACACGGTCGTCCATGCATCACTTGAACACACCACGCCTCGGATAATTCAACGCACGCCCCTTGATCGCAAGGAATCTTGTTATATCTCCGACACGCACAAAATCAGCCAACACCACAAACTCTTTAGCTCTCCCCCTGAGGCTTTTCTTCACGCTCTTGGCCCGTTTTCTGGCCTAGCCATTGGCCATAGCTGCTTGTGACAGTTGGTCGGGTTTGTGCACAGAACAAATACCGCATTATATTGTATTAACTTTTCTGTGATCAATCAAAAATTGTCTCCATGATTGTGGCGCTTAAGATACAACCAGTACTCTGTGTGGAGTAAGTTCGACCGCCAACTGTTGGCCCGTTCGCGTTACTCACACAGAGTCTGTTGAACCTAGCTGCTTTCTAGCCTGTCTAGATTCAGCCGCCTGAGTCGGCTTACTTCGTGCAGTCCGTACGTGGAAACAGTGTAAATAAGTGCAGAATTTTACTGAAACACGGTTCTATAATTGGCATGATTAGTAAGATTTAAATGTTACATTTACAACGAAATGTCTCCAGGCCTACAGTCAGAAAGATGTGGCGTATGGTCAGACGGGCAGTGTCAAGTTGCGCGGGAAGAAAACGGGAGTTTAAAGCAAATAGCACGAGGGCTGGAGGAAAACGGAAGGCCATAATTTTCCGAGGCAAACGAAAAATTTAAAGTATACGGCAATAGGTGTCAAAAAGGGGACAACATACGTGGGCACGTACACTCTGGTTGTTACTTGCTAAAATCGCCAGTATGATGTTTCTGTACCTTGAAATAGACAAACGAATGATTCGTTGCCTGGTCGGCCTCAGCAGTGGTGTTCATACATCTATCGGTTTACCTGTGGCCACCGAACTTTCCCTAAATATTTTTCTGTAAATTGCATTTAACGGAGTTTTGATAGCTTATGATTGCTGTTGTACTTAACATCACTGTCGGAGGTGCCGTTTTGATATGAACCAACTGCTAATACATGAAAAACGTGGCACAAGGAAATCACACAAATGTACGAATCTAAATACGCCCAATCTTCTCGATGAAGATGCCCGGAGTTGTCGATGATTACAGTCTACCCACCGAATTGCATTTTTAATCAGCCCGAAGTTCTCAGCAGAGATTTTCCCATCAACTGTTGGCCGTAGACCATTGTGATGTTATCGAAAATGTTCCTTACTTTTAGCTTCTCATGTTAGGCATTTTCTATTGTGGTCGTGAGCAGCAGCGCATGTCACTTTTGATCGTTTTTAGGTGTTTTATTTAGAGAACGTCATGTTTCGTAACCAGTATCGGTAATGGCGAGGGAATCGGGATTGAACGGACGGAGACATTAAAAATAGCGAAATAGGAAGTTCAACGAGTGCGTGCTAGCGAGAACCCACGCAACCGACGTTGCTTTGTGTGAATGCATCAATCGCCGGCGCGGTTGCTGGCCGCGTCAGGAAAGGAACCCACGGTAATGCTCGGCTAACTAGGTACGTGGTGTAAAGTCCGAAAATTTTGAGGCTGGTGCGCAGTCGGTTATGCAGCACACGCTGGACAGTTTACTCGGCCCTAAGTATGTTGGTTGGAGTCGCTAAATTGGGCATGTTGCACAGACAGGTGAATAGTGTGGGAGAAAAGATTATATGTGCATAGAATATGCATAACGGATAGGAAATAAATCTGACAGTGAAATGGTAGCCAAGAAATAGAAAGAAGAATGTTGATACACGTGTAAATGATGCGTCCGAATGGGGGTGATCCCGTGGCGCCTGGGCGTTTAATGTGTATTCGGAGCGCTTACTTGCTCGTACTTGATACGGCTGCGATCATGCCTGATCTAGCCGGCCTCGATGATGTCCCGAACTGTGCCTCTCCACGCGTGACGATCCGCGGCAACAGATCTGGACAGTTCAACCCTTTCCCTTTGCCAACGACGAAGGCCGAATACCGAAGGTTCAAGAACCACCTCAATATCTTCACGAACTGCGTCGAGCCAGGTTTTGAACTGACCCCCCTCTTCGACGCTTCCAATGGGGCAACGGTACCGGATCGAGGGCAGTAACACTGAGCTCCCGAGGTGGACGACGAAGAACATGCCCGAACCACCTCAGTCGTCTTTCTTGGATGGTCTGAATTATCCCTGCGATGTTGTCGCAGCGAGCGCAGACTGGCTCATTTGAGACGAAGTCGGTGTACTTCACTCAGAGGATGGTCCTCAAGCAGTGGTGGTCAAATACCTCCAGTTTTCGCTCGTCCTCCACGCGCAAAGCCAGCATTCACAACCGTAGAGAAGGACAGACGGACAGATGCACGGTACACGCGAATCTTAGTGACGATGGAGAGGTCACGTCGGATCCATAGGCATTTTCGAAGGCTTAAGAAAACCCAGCGGGCAACATCAATTGGGGCGACAATGTCCTCCTTACTCTGTCCATGAGACAGCAGCCTCGTCCCGAGGTATCTAAAACTGTCTACTTCTTCGAGTTGACATCCATAATTCACGAGGGGCGCCTTCTTCTGGTCAGGGATGCAGCTTGAGAACACTTTGGTCTTCCCAGCGTTTATGGACAAACCGACCGATTTAGCGACCTCGTTCACCCGTGACACCATAGATTGCAGATTATCAAAACTTGAAGCAAGTAAGGGGATATCACCGGCAAAGTCAAGATCGGTCAGTCGGTGTCCGGGTGCAAACTCAACACCGTCACTTTCGTGTAGGGCCCTCCCGCGGATCCAGTAAATAACATAGTCGAACAGAATGGGCGACAGGATACAACCCTGTCAAACACCAGACCGAATACCGAACGGTTGGGAAAGATTGTTGCGGACCAGGACTCTCGCATTTATGGGGCAATGGAGCAATAATAGGCTTTGATCATGGCGATGATTTTTGGCGGTACAGCATCGAGCGCTATTATCAGCCACAGGGACTCACGGTGAACGGAGTCGAACGCGCCGGCAAAGTCAATGAAGCAGACGGCCGTCGGTTGTTGGTAGCTATGACGAAATTCGAGAATGCGCCTCAGTGTGAATACCTGGTCTGCGTTTCCACGTCCAACACGAAATCCGGCTTGGTTGGGCCTCGTCCTTGAGTCACGCACAGCCTGGAATCGTCTGAGTAGGACAATAGCGAAGATCTTCGCAGCAACGTCGATGAGACTTATGCCGCGGTAGTTTTCGCATCTCGTCTTATCTCCCTTCTTGAGGATAGGTACAAGGATGTCTAGGCCCCAGTCATCAGAAACAACCTCGTCCCTCCACGCTCGTTCAATCACCTCATGGAGCTAGGGCGTCAGTGTCGACACAGGACTTGAAGATTTCAGAGGTTATACCGTCCTCTCCTGGTGCCTTATTGTTGCGCAACTTTCCTTCTCCATTAGAGGAGGAGGGGAGGGGGTTGCATGGCACTGCATAGGTGGGAGAGGGAAGAAACTCCGCTGAAGAGGAGAGCAAGGGCGAGGTAGGTTGGGTATCAAAGTTGAGATGGTGCTTGAAGTGCTCGCGACAGAGTTCGACTTTGGCCGAGTTGTCAGCAATAAAGCCGCCGTTAACATCGCGAACAGAGTCACTCAGTGTAGGGGGCTTATCACTAACTTGGCAGTAAGTTGGTAGAGTTTTTGAGTGTCACTAACGTTCGAGGCCTGTTCCATAGAGGTCGCTATTTCAGCCCGATATTGCTTCTGGTCGTCCCTGTCCGATTTTGTCGTCATTTTCGGAAGTTGGCGGAAGCAGTCATCGTTGCGGAACCTCGCTCAGAGCGCTACGATCATCAAGTCAATCCCCGTGTTGTAGGAAAGGACAGAAATCACCAAAACGAGGGGTTTGTCATGTACGAACACTGAGTTGCCCTCTCAGGCGCCAGTGGACGATGGTGAGGCCAGAGCATGTGCTGGGGGTAAGGTCGTGTCTGAGAGGGAGAATGAGGCGAGTGGTGGCAGCCGCTTTTGCAGGTTTGTGCGGCAGGCTCAAATGATGTCCAGTTGGTCTACATTGCATTTGTCGAGGAGTGCTGTTGACATGGAGTAGGTTACATTCACAGGGGCGTGGTGTGTTCAAATGGCGCGTGGGCAGCTGCGACTCTGTGGGCGCATGTGCGTCCGAGTTGAAATCGGCCAAGTGGCTGCGGCTAACGTGTCCGAAACCGCTCGCTGCGACGGCGAATGGCCTTCCGCAGCGGAGCCTTGAACAAGGACGCCATACATGGCCGTTGGCAACAATCCCAGCGCATCGGCGTGACAATCGGTGGGGAATGCAGCGCTTCCGGCATCAACAGGAAAGTGTCAGGAGTGTGCGCCGACGGTCGAGGAAGGGACTGGCAGGCAAGAATTTGAGAAATTACAGGGCCAGCGAAGGAAGAGGCACCGGCTCCTCACACCGACACAAGACCACACCAACCTCATCGTGAATACACACGGAAATGTCCCCTTTCTGAAGGACCAAGCAAAGTCTTCGTCAGTCATGCTGGTGCATTAGGGTGGGAGGTCACTTGTATCGGCTGCAGTCGTGAGCGCGGACAAATTTAACAGTTGGATAAACCATATTTGCGCAGGTAGCGGAGACTGAGTAAGCCTTGTAAGGTCGGACGTGACAACGCGCAAACAGGTGTGGGCTACGCAGCAAGTTGTCAGGCCTGCACTCATTACATATTGTGGTTAAGGGCCGCAATGGAGGTCGGCACTAAAGACACGTAGTCCCAACCGTGATCGAATCTGATCACCCTAAAGACGATCAGTTCACCGGTTTTTGTGCGCTGTCCTATCAATAATTCCTCCCAACATCCTCCATCAAGTGGCTCGCAAGGGAAAAAATAGTGACAAATTTTTTAGAGGACGAAGACAAGGGTTTGTTGATGTTTTATCTTTATTTAAGGGCAAACACTCGTATTCAGTTGGTCAGCCGCCATACTGGCGTTTAAAAGCTATTTATAAACATGATATTAGAAAGCGAAAGGTCTAATACATTGCGGTTAGTGCAAAGACCTCCTTTATTGCACAGACTTTAAAACAGCCGCAAACCTTACAGTAACAGCGTTGCAGGCAGGTACAATCGGCACTTTATATGGAAACTGTTCACTGAGTTTAGGAAGCTCGCGGACGACATCTTAATTCTGTATATTACCTATTCGGAGATATGACAGCATGCTTTATAGTGGACAGCCATAATGGCTACGTCGCGCCTCTCGCTAGCGCCTGCACCTACGCCCTAGCGACAGCCTGCTATGGCACGCACGTCTGCTCGGCTTCGATTTGTCTCGTTGCAATTCACTGTCTGCACCACGCGTTCGGTCGATTCTCTGCCTGCACCACGCGAGGCTTGTCACTACCTTCGCGTGGGCTCGGAGCCGATCAACGCAGCTCCTAACGCTGATTGATAAGACAGGCGGGAACAGTCCAGAACAATAGAGTAAACAATCTGCAGCGACACATTTGCAGCGGCGACATTTGGCAACACACGGCTCGTCGCTCTCGCGGACGCCACCTCCGCGGCGCCGGACGCATCCTCGTCCGGTTGCCAACTTTCTCCTTCACTATTCTGTACAGAATAAAGTGTCCTAACCAAATGGCGTCCTGCTTCTAACAACTTGGGATATGGCCTGAAGTTGTGGCGTACTGAGCGTACACCATCACCGCTTAGTCGCTACAGCTTTCAGTGTTCTTTCATGCGTGAGTGTGACGACTAAAGGGATCGCAGCGATGTCTCACGCAATGGTTCCCGCAGGTTATAACACTGTGGTGTAGAATTTTTTACGCATTTTACGGCAGCAGGCAATGATTGACTTTTTTAGGTTATTTTATTGCCTTACCGATCCTGTCTCCCCGAATGATGTAATAATCAAAGACCTATTCGGTATTTATGCTGAAAAAATCTGAATCGCTACTAACGTGTGCTGAGCCTCAGGCTTTGCTGAAAATATATATTCTTACTGACCCAACTGCGGAAAATTCGGCTGCTTGGTGGTATTCGAATTTGACCCAAATGTGATTAAAATCGCGTCGTCCGGCGGAACCTCGTAGCTCAAGTGGTTAGAGCGTCGGCTGTACTAAAGCCTTCCTCTTACTGCGTGGGTTCGAATACCACCGAGGCGCCGGGTTTTCACAGTTGGGCCAATAAGAATTATTTAAAATCTGCCAAAATACCTATGAATTACGAGAGCCTGGCAGTCATCTGGTGGATTCTAGGCGAATTACTTAGGAAATCCTGCTTGGCCAGTTCACTTACTGTATGGGATTTGGTGGATTCCAGACGTTGCAGTAGGTTGGGCGGGTAACTTGACCCAAATGTGATTAAACTCGCGTCGCCCGGAGGGGCCTCGTAGTTCAGATGGTTAAAACACTGGCTGTACTAAAGCCTTTCTTTTTTGCGTGGGTTCGAATACCGCCGAGGCGCCGAGTTTTTCACAGTTGGACCAATAAGAATTATTTAAAATCTGCCAAAATACCTATGAAAATATATACCTTTCTGTGCCTTCCGCCCACAGTGTGCAGCTCGCAGAGGATGGAATTGATCAGAGTAAAATATGTGGCCATGAAACCGATCTGTTGCCACTACACGTACTTTAGACTGCTCACCAAGGTTGAGGCTTTTACGCCTCTCTTCTGTTTCCAGTGGACCCTGTGGAGGAGAGGACACTACGTTTCTAGATGACTGCGCGTAAGCAGATGAGCATCCAGTGCAGCGGGATAACATACAAGGTGTGGAGGGGGGAGGGAGCTGCATTACCGCTTGCGTTAAAAATGCAGCATCCCTATTTCGGGTTGTCGAACAAACGAAGCAGCTCAAAGTACACCAGATACTGACGACTTAGCGAAGATTAGAGAAAAACTCACTTGAAGACGATCAATCTGAAAATTTCTGTCAGAAATGAAGTCGTTTTACGCCTTGCATTCTTGTTTACCTGTCCATCTTGCATAAAACCCCTTTCCATTCAAACAGCGCAGTCCTATTCTACAGACTACGAGATCGGCCCAGGTCTTCTCCTTCAGAGGTGGCATCGCTATAAATCTGTAAGGGCTCAGGAACAGCATTCGTAAAAACACAATTTCATCAGCTGTACGACAATTTTTTCTCGGTGTACTGTCGGCTACATCGGGGGGCCGGGCAAGCAGGTATTGCAGGCACTACCGAAAAAAATAACGAATGGTCTGTTTTCCGTGTTAGATTGCGTCACCTGCCTCCTCGAACTCCGTTAGAATTTGAAGTAAAGTCTAGGATGCAGTAAAAAAAATACCGATAGGATTTCGTAAGATAGTCCATAAAATGGGGGATTTTAGGTTAGCATTTAACGAAATATCAAAATATGAAAGGAAGATTAAACATTTTGACTTACCTTGGGGTGCACAAATAGGGGTAGCGCTGAAACGCAATTCTTCTCGTTGGGGGATCATGAAAACTAACTAGCAGCGTCAGCCTTTTTGTATTGGCACTCCATTTCCCCCTCTGTTATATAGTGTCCTATACTATCACGTTTTCTGACTAAACAACGACTGTCTGAAATCGAAGCAAAATACACCAATTTGTGAATCTTTTAAATATGCATCATGACATACACCTCACCGCTCATGATGCGGCATTGACTGGTGCGTATGTTGATGCTCACTCTTTAGGCCAGTATGCCTGACATGTATAATTGTGTACATTCTACCACTCAAAACTGGGCACATGATACGTAGGTGCGTAACATTTTAATTTCTTAATCGTGTCTGAGACTATTTTTGGTGAATTAAACTTTGTCAACTGGAAAAACGGTTTGATGAACTGGGTCCTCGATAAGATCCAACTATGACATTAAACCTTGTAGGAGCTGAGATAATTGTCTGCATGAAAATAACAGGCATTTGTGGTCAAGGTAGGTTTTTGAAAGATATCAGACTGCTTGCCCCTCCCTTGAGGAAATGGCATTACAAAATGAACCCAGCTTCTCTTCGAACGCAAATAAGAATATATTTTTCACGCCAATGCTTGCGCCATTAAGCGTGTCCCAGAGTTTAAACGCCAGTTTAAGTCTGAGAACGTTTATTGCTCCTTACAGAAGAATACACGCTTGGAGAATCTATACTGAATAAAGAGCCCCTTTCCTTCTTATTAACAATTATGCCGGTTGGACATGGGAATAGGTCCTCCCGTATAACAGCTGACCTTGTGCCAAATTCCAGGCGGGGAGAGGGTAGGTTTAGCGCTATTGTTGGGGCTAGGGTCGGTGGCATGAGGGTTAGTGTTAGGGTTAGGGTTGAGGTTAGGACACGACACAGAGTACCCCGCAAGGTTACCTGCAGTTCGAGGGGTGCTTATTCCCGTATTCGAGCGCTGAATCCTCCAGCAGTCATAGATGTTCTTCGAGGGGATGTTTCATACTTGGTTTTTACCTTATCAGATTTTTTTGGTGACTAGAATAAATGCAATTATTTTTCACACCTCAGTGTGATCAGAATCTTTTGGGTTTCTTACACTTCACCCATTCTTCGTCAAATCTGCTCTTTAAAAACTTTGATCGCGTCCGCTCAGTGCAGTCTTTGGTCTAAAAACGTCTCAAAAATGCACTTTCTTCGCGAAATGCTCACATGACCGCAGTTTGCATTAGGCAAGCCAGCTTGTGTTTTTGCATTTTCAAAAGCTCACCCCCTTTTTTAACTTGTCCATTTAACTGTTCTTCTTTCTGCTCAGTTAGATGTATGGGTGTGAGAATCATAAAGTGCATGAAAATGGGAAAATGCTCAATCTACACATCCTTTTACCTCAAACTGTGAAGAGTCTGCGAGCCACTATCAAGGTGGCGGCTTTTTCCACGTGAATATGCGCATCGAATATTGATAACATGATCTAATTTCTCGGGAACGAAATAACTGTTGGATGTTTTCTTCGTTTTAAGCGTAAACTCTTCGACATCTGTAACAGATTAACTTGTGTTTTTTGGGCATGCGCACTAATATCTATCGGTAGGGGACGGTCTAAAGCCACCAGTAGGCAATTTCCAAGCCCAAAAATATGTTGTGAACATGGCAATTCGACCGTCGTGACTGACGATGTCCACCGTATGCTCCAAAAGAGGATGAGAGCGGATGAAGACGGTGACTTGTGCGTGAATCCGTTTATAGTAATTTTAGACTTGCACAAACATCCACCGCGCTCTCTCCTCCTCCCCCATCTGGGCCCGGTGACAAGATATTGAGGGGGCGCAGGTGGCTGGCCAGACCAGACAGGCTTATCAATACACCCCCTGATCCACAACGAACACTTGATTAGGATTTCAACCGTCAACAAAAATTGAGAGGAGGTGGCAGGGATCCAAAATGACGCGACGTGAGCCGACAACTGGGGCTGCCACCACACGCCGAGTGTTGGCATTTGTAAGAGGTACATATTTCCGATAACGCCTGTCAGAATTTAGTGTGACTCCGTGTTGAGCCAGCGCATCCACCGCGTGGCGCGTATTAGGGGCATATGAAGAGAACTTACGGGGCTAAACTCGACTCTTCTACACAGCGAAGTAAAATAATGCATTCTGCGGGTACACGAATAAAGGCGGACATGATCGCTGGAGCAAGAATCTTGTTCATCTGATGCTTCAAATTCATCTTTAAATCCAGTACTGAAAACAGTAACCGTTAAAAAAGGCAGGCGGCATACAGGAGGAGTATAGTAAACCTGGGGGACGGTCGCTAGATTACCATGAGCCTGCTAAGATCAACAGCATCCGTCGCGGTCACATCGCGACCGAAATACCAGTTGTCAGGGCAAGAGACGTGCAGCCTCGCTTACTGGGCTTGGTGCGGATGCAGACAGAACGGAGGGGTTAGAGAATCCCAAAAATTAGTCTTGGAACGGATGACCGAACACGCACCAGCAGTGGGATGAATGGCGCCAACGCTCAGTCGCGGCTTATGCAACGAAACGCGGCAACACGTTTAAGTCTAATACGACCGAAATTCTCACAGGAGTGGATAATCGCGTACGTTGTGAACTGCTTGTGTCATGGTTCTTCGTCTCGCAATCCATCAACACTCAGACTTTGTCTGATCGAAGTAATTAATCTCGTCCGGAGGGTCGGAGAACGCAGCTCCCAATAACAGTATTGGTGAACCAAAGGACTAACTCAGTACCATCCCAACCACTAGCACAGATAATGTTATTTCCGTCAGTTAAGGACTCAGATGCGAGCGACCAGACCGCCAGTGAACCAAACAGGGACGCTTGAGATGATACGCGAGTTGCTAATTTAAATAGGTGCGCAGTGGCACAGCAACTGCGCCAGTCATGTACTGTAGTCTCTGTGTGTTTGCTACCCTTGAACTGTTAATGTCTATGGCGCTGTGTTCTAAAGTAAATCCTAGACGATATGCAAATAAATCTCTTGCTCAAGCAATTGAGTCTCCTCCTCCTCCTCCTCCTCCTCATCCCCATATCCCAGTCTAGGGTATTTATCCTGTCTAGGCAAAATGCCGTAAGTTTTTAAGGCAGCCACTTTTACATATTTCAGTTATTTCACAGTTTATATCTGTAAAAGTTGGCGGTCCACAGTTTAAGGTGTCTCGGATTACTCAACGGCAAGTCAAGGCCAATTCCTACCTTTGTTTTAGCAGACTGCCGGTTGCACTGCTAAATTCCTTTACATTAGCCACTTTGACAGCAAACCAACTATCAAAACGAAGTATAAAGATGTAATGATGAAGGTGGACCCAGATCCCTTTCTGATGTCGGAGATAACCATACTAGGTATGCTAATATGGCCGAATCCCACCCCAAGAAGGCTGCCGATATACGGTTGGACTCTATGGGTCTTCAAAGTGCCTGGCCGCCTGACCACTGGAATTGAATAGTATGTCCTGCATACCGAACCATTCTTTGAAAAACACAAAAACACTAGGGATGAAGGAAGCGAAGACAACCTTCTATATGTTATTGCTATCTGTCAACACGCTGCCTATCGGGTAGGCATGGGGAATTCTCGCTTGCATTGTTTAACGTATGGACGTGAACACAGACTATCAGAAGATACCGCTATCTCGTCTGCTACGATTGTAAGTTCTCGTAATTTGTCCGGAAGATCTAGAGTATTCATGTTTTAAGTTTCAACTCCCCCTTATAACGGAATGGTCTTTAAAGAGTAGCCCATTTAAATGCCCTGGGTGGACAATTCTTAGGCAGCGCGGGATGGTCACAGCAAGTGTGTAGAATCGTGGATGCCGCAAATGAAATTAACGGATGCTGTTGTCGTTGATTCTATGACCTGCCAGAGATCCATAAGCTAAATTTTCCACCTGAGCCGTATGTTGTCATAATCAAGGCCTCTTCAGGGCAAGTTGATTACCTTAGTCCAGTTAGCCTCTCATTTATTCTTATACGACTGCGGTCGGAGGACCCAGTCGGTCAACATCCTTGTCATCTTCGATATCAATGTTAAAATTCATCTCACCCGACGAAAGGCAATGCGTTTTGCCCGGAAACCTGCATGTAACTTGCAACGAGACCTAGGAATCAGGCAAGATTAAGCACCCCATGAGGATGTTCAAATTCAGACTAAAAAGCTGTATCAGCTTTGTTGAACAGATCCTCGAAACTTCAGTTGATTTACCCATGTCCGGCTAATTGACTGAGATGGTTCTGCGAGATCTAGGAAGAGCTGCCTCCAGCCAGCTTGAACTGGTCTTTTGGCATCATTGCCGGGCGAGCATTGTCGAGAAGCTCATGCCGCTACAGTCCCATAATCCTCTCAACAAAATCTTTTCAAATGTACGACTCGCGAGGGAAGAAGAAAATCAGGAGCAGCAGTCCTCCAGGGAAAGCATATGTTTGCTAAATGAATTTTCAATCGTAATATGGGAATTTTGGCAGATGTTATCTGTCAACATGCTGACTTCAGGAACGGACTGTTAAGTCGTCAGTGGCAGAGAATGCGAGTTGGAGGCCGGGATAAGTGCTGAATGTACCAAATTCGCTCTGCAAACCATGTACAGATGTGGTTAGGTAGTATCCAACCAGTCCAAACTCACCCAATTTAGATCTTAAGTTTAGCTTCGTTACGATACTGTTCTCTAAGAGTCATAGTCTGAATCAGATCTAGGTTGCTGACCTGCGCAGAATTTTTAGTCCTCAGTTTGTTAGCGTACAAATCTTAGCCTGTTTAATTTGCAAAGGCCCAGTTCTTTCACGTCTGTTGTCGCCACTGCGGACACTATAGCCTTCAAACCGAGCTTTCGGTACGGCTCGGTTTCCACTATGTCCGTTCTTGAAAGTGTGTTCTTCATATCTGTATAATATTTCCTCTGTCTTAGTCAGAATTTCGTGGATGCTTTGTGCAAGTAGTTGGTTCTAATTTTTTTCTGGATGAATTAGTTACGTAGCCAAGAAACAGTGAGTGGGTGCATTATCTTCATTGGTCAGACAGGGGAATGAAAAGCCCTCTACCATAGGTGGCTTTACATTGATCTTTCGGAGGTGCCTATTCTCGTGTTCCAACCTTAACCCTAACCTTAATTACCCTAGCAGTAACCCTCCCAACCCCAACATTAATCTTCTTAACCCTGACCTTAACTCTCCTACCCCCAACCCTAGCACTAATCCAAACTCCAACCTTAGCCCCAAACCACCAATAATGCAGGGGAGTGCATATTCCCGGACCCTCTTCCACTGCTTTTTGCAAGGCAGTTTTGTTGCCCTCTTAACGAGAGTTCTCGTTAGCTGAGTGAAGATTTCGGTGCCAGACTCCATCTTCCTCGGTCTTCCTAATTTTAGTACATTTCTACGTCCTGCAAAACGAAATGATACCTTCTTGACAAAAGAGTATTCCTGACTTGTTTAGTGAAGCGCGTGATATTTCTATTCTTTACTTGTGGACTAGAGTGTCCCTACCCTTATGGAATAAGCCAGACTAACTGATGTTTTTATGTCCTAGTTCTCGAGAGTTGTCAAGTAAGTTGGAAGCAGTGTACTCCTCAGATCCTCGGATTGACTGGAGCTTGGAGATACCGTGTATACACTAGGTATGGCCAAGTCCTCTAACTGGAGAACAAACTACCTCACAACTCTAGGTGGCTTGCACATACTTACCTCTTCAACTGTGGTGTGTTGAATGACTGTCCGGCTGGCACGCGCTCCTAACCTCCAAGGGACTAAACATCACATTTAAGTGGCAAAACGTCTGGAGACGAAAATGGCTGGAGAGATCGACATTCACGAGCAAAGGCGGCAACTGAAGATGCCAGAACAAACTAGGTTTGACGAACATTGGTCACGCGTTTAGCAAATGCTCCATTCACGTCCCGCAACGAATGCGCAGATGCTCCATCGGGCCAATGCACGACGAAATTCGGACCACAACTGAGACAGGTTGGCACAGTGTCAGTTATGCTAAGAGTTGTTGTCCGCCTCCTGAATGATTTTTCTTGGTGTTGAATTCGGCAATTGGCAACGAGAGCAAACCAGGACTGAAGAGCTGAGTCGCACTGAAGGCAGTTTTTGATAGTTTCTTCAGTTATTGCTGTTATCTTGAGATAGGCGGCGCGTACGTGCTGCGATTCGTACGAAGACTTCCAAAGCCACCAAACCGGGCCGTAAATGTGCGTTGTCGGTTGGTGGATTTAAGCCCTTGTGTGTTTCGTCCTCGGCAGTCGAAGTTGATGCGTCTGCCACTTCGCTTTGGTCGCCTGCCTTCCATTGGCTTTAAAGGATTCTGCTCCAGGTGTAACGGCAGATCCCATTCCTGTCGAGTCTGTTAAACAGTCACAGGGGTCTTCTGATTACTTTAAATGTGTGGCGGCGATTTTATATGCGTTCCTCTGTCTTCGCTCCTAACTACATTGGCGCCAAGCAATCATAGTTATATCACTGAGAACTTATCACGACAGGAGTCCACTAGACAATCTTACGTGATTGGCATTTCGTGGAAGCTGGATATGCTTCAGTTTTTTAAAGATGCTGAGTATGCCAATCAATTCCAAGACCTGACTGCCCGGAATCTGTTTATTTTGCTCCGTCTGTTATATACTACGACGACAGTTGATGCAGACTGCTCCAACTTGGTTTAAGTGAAGTGCCAAGTCTCCGCGCAGTAAGGAAGCGTTGTCGCAGTTACAGTCCTATGCATCCCCAGACTGACCGTGAAGAGGATATCCCCAAAGTCTAACTTCAAGCGCGTGGTCTGACGAGCATACCAAAGTGGGCCAATTCCACATGCGCCATTCATGGCTGCTGCGCCGCAATCGCCATGATTCACGTAGATTTCGTCATTTTCTCAGCATAAAAACATCACGTGTCGTCGGTGCTGCTTCAAAAATAATTCCGATAAAAGGGGGGAGGGGACAAACGGCAACTGCTTATGGGTCAAAGTGCACAACACTTTCCGGGGAGTCTCACCATAACCAAGCCCGAAAGTGAAGAAGAAGCTTAAAAAGCACTTTTAGTGAGAAAAAGACGATGGAGCGAGCTATTGAGCGAGTTCTCATCATATGCTCGTAATACTGCAATCCGGCATCTTCGTGCCGCACTAGCATATCGGATGGCGTCTTTTTATTTTCCCCATTTAAAATTATGTGCACTGTTTCATTGGGAAAGTTCTTATTATTCAATTTTGCTTTCTGATAAAACTTACAAGGAGAGGCCAAGTTCTCGTTGTTTTCCAATTTCTATGCACGACATATACCAAACTTCGCAAAAAATGACTGGAATGTTCAAACATGCCTTCGAGTAGGTATGCTTGGGGTGGGGTGCGATTGGACACCGGAATACGTATTCCCGTATTACATGTGGCTTTGTGCCAAATTCTCGACTGCACCTCTTCCAAGTCCTAACTTTGGTCCTAACCCGAACGCTTGCCCTCCTAACCTAACCCTAACGCTGACCCCCTTGAATTTAGCGCAAGGTCATCCGTGGTACGGGGTTACCTAAAACCGAACCCTAAATCGACTATTGATTTCGGAATGGATGCATGCATTCCAAAATCATGTATGGAAAATCATGCATACATGTATGCATTAAATCACAGTCCCTCGAAAGGGCGTACAAATTCTGTTTCCTTTTACCCGGGTTGAAAAAGATTGATTTTGCTGCTTTCGTGAGTAGTTGTTTGAAAGACAGGCCTCCGTTTAAAGAAGTTTGTGATTACAAGAATTTTCAAAATGCCAACATTATTATTTCTGCATGATGACCCATACCCAGCGTAATATGTTATAATCGTCAAAAATGCTGTTCTCAGTCCACTGGAAGGACGTGTAATTTTGCTTCAGAGAAAGTGCATAGCAAATGGCTTGGATGCCTTACGGTATATGTAGAAGCAGGTTGCCTTTGAGAAGATTCAGGAATAAGTAATTCCTATTCCTAATCAATGAATCGTTTTCTTCGGGCAAAGGTTTAATAAATACCTACACATTTAGAACAAAAATGCGACTTGTTTTATAGATTTAGAATTAACGCAAGAAAAGCGTACTGTTTGAGTCGTGCCTTTTTCGAGCACGATTGACTCAGGTGATTAAAAGGACCCTTGTCTGCTTACCAACGCTCTCATATGTCTGCCCCCAATTTGGATGGCATTCCATGAAAATCGGTGTAATTGTTTCTAGTTGCAAGCATGTTTGACAAATGCAGCTGTTTCGCAAGTTGTGGCGCATAAAGTGCTTCGCGATGTGTTTGATGGGCCCAACTTTAGCCGATAAATGATTCTGTTTCATAATGACCTAACCGTGAAAAACTCGGCGCCTAGGTTGAATTCGAATCCTTAACACCAAGGGGAGGGCTTTGGCATAGTTAATACCCTTGCCACCTGGGCTACGAGGCCCCACCGGGAGACTTGAGTTTAATCTTATTTGGGTCAAGTTGATTCGAATCCCTACGAGGCGTCAAATTCTCACAGTTTGGTCAATATGAATTAATAAAAATCTGCCAAAACATCTATTGATTCTGTTTCAGCAAACCAAGGCACAAATTCTATTCTTCGTTATATACAGCTAGAAGTTTGTTGAGCCAATGAAACTGCGTAGAGATATTCGAACCCCAGACGCCTACGCATACGTCTCTGCATGTTGCAAATGACATGAGAGTAAACCCTCTCTACCGGTTGAATTTATTCGGTGGGCACTCTCACTCCTAGCTACACCCCACGTGAATTCTGGTCATTGTTTGCAAGAACAGACGAAAAGTCCTGTCTATCAGGACCTCAGTTTCTGCGCATCGTCACACCCTAACATGCTCGTGACTCTGGTGAGGTTTGGAGGATCAGGACTCAAAAGTGAAGGACTTAACGGCATTTACTTTTAATCTAGTGGAGTGAATTTGCCTTGATTTGTACGTCCCTGTCAGTCATCCTCATATGATATTGAAGATCCAGATTCACGCGAAATCTAGGGAAACCACTGGTAGACTCGGGTAGATATATTCTGTGGAAGACGCATCACGCTAACCGTCAGCCCCCGGACGTCTTCAATAAGCATGTTGCCCTGGCCACATGCGCACGTATTATGTCTAGAATTTTTCACTGATGTCCAACGCCCAATAATAGTCCCCATGTTCACCCAGCCATCTGTCTTACTAAGTGCATCAATAGGGTTTCCACGCTCCTTTGGCCATAATTAACAGATGCAATGTCTCATCGTGTGCCATCTTCTGAGCTTTGGCCCGCTGATGACATAAGACTATAAAAGCTTTATGGAGCTCCATGCGGTAGTTGACAATGTGGAAGCCCGACGGTCAGCTTTTGCAGCTCGATCTAGCAACCTCCACTATGTAGACGTTGAGCTCGCGTCCAGCTTCTGTGATATGAATGGTCGCTTGAACTTCGAACTCGATCTCAACAGCATCAGCTGGTACACATGCACCCTGCTTTGTATTTTCCGGTCAGCATCTAATGAGTGGTTACGCTTTTTATTGGTGCCGTACATCTGTTAGAGGCAAAACCAGTCGGTAGTGATTTTGGGAAGTGAAGCCTCTGAACGAGGAAGCTGGCCGCTGTGTCTGTAATAAATGCGTACATACTGCGCTCTCCCGTGAAAATGACCGTTTGGCTTCCTCGGCTCTGTTCCTTGGGCGGCGTCAATACCCTTTTTGATGTGGTTATCCGCTGGTTCGGAAATACTTCCGGAGTTAGTTGTGGTGGGTTCTCTTAAAAGCTGCTGCATCACAGCAAGTATCCACGGCCTGACAGAGCATTTCGCAATTGGTGTTGTTGGAGAAACTTATAATCGGGAACGGTTTCCCCAGTTTTGAAACGCATTTCGCGCACAGTGTTTGTTAGGGTGACAGCAGATGAGGTCACCCACGACGGGGAGTCGGTGCTTTCCTTCTCCCTCGGCAGAACAGCATGGTTCAGAAAGACTGAATTCATGGTTGCCTCTTCTGCCAAATAATAACACAGATATAATCAAAATTTTGCAGGTAAAGCCGGAATTGATGTCTTTTGACTTCAATTCTTCGGATTTCAGAGTACAGTCTTGGCAGTTAGCAAGAAAGAGAACCCTTAAGTGCGTCTTTAATTTTCTCGTAAATGGCACTACCGGGGGGAAAACGTCGTTGGGCAGTGTTTCAAGAGGTCACTGAAATCCTAAGCGGTGGTCTGGTTGTCCTTTGCTTGATTACGCGAAAGCAGCAGGCCACCTATAATCGGGGCGTTTGGACGTTTAAAGCTTGGAATTTGCCACTATGCCAACTGCTAGTTTTGCTAAGTACCTGGAGAATTCTTACAGCTATAGGCCCACTGATCTCGGACAGACTGATGCCTTTCAATCATGAATGGGCGCACACCGATCTGTTGGCTTCCTGAAGCAAACAGGCTGATGTTTCTATAGATGCGAACCCCTGATCTGTCCCAGTTTTCGGTAAAAGCGGATGGGATAACATCTCTCCTATCTCGGATGTCAAGGTTGGTGCGTAACGTCTGCGCCTTGAGCCTTATCCGGCAGGAGATGTTCGACAATATTCGAATTAAAACAACCTGAAGCGATAGAGTCGCAGTCATAGAAGGGCGCTACAGGAGAAACTGCAGCAGGGATTACAGTTAATGCAGCCAGAAATGACACCTGCCAAAACTTTGCAAAGTACTCTTCGTCAGAAGGATGTGGTAGTTCAATACTGGCTTTACTTCAGGAGATCACGTCGCTATCAGTCAAAGAAAAATGGGACTCCCAAAATGGGGAATTTATCCTGTACAGAAGCCCGAGTTGCTGTCCCAAGCAACGGTGGTCAGTGGTGAGGCCAGGGCGTGTGCTAAGAGTGAGAACTCAGGCTACCACTCTCTCTCTCTCTCTCATTGTTAACCCGATCTCATGTATCCTGCTTTAATGCAACCCACCGTTTTGTAACCTCTCCTATAAGCAGTTATCATAAACACCGTGTCTCAGATTCTCCTGGACCGCAACGCTATGGTTGCTTGCACAGTGTGACTTGATCTTCAATGCACAAAATAGTGATCTAGCCTAAATAATTAACCTGGTTCTCTCTTCTTCTCATGTCAGGCCACTCACACCGGACTTTGCCATTTCGGAGAATAAGTCACAAAAATGCCGGGAAAGTCCTTACTTCGGATAAGTTTATTTGTTCCTCGGGGCTTTGAAATTGTCAGTTTTCCTAAACCAGCGGCGTTGAAGATGCCTGCAAGCAATGTGGATAGCAGCTCGCTAACCCGGCAATTCACAAGAGTCTTCCAAGGTCTACGGTTGATTATTTTCTTAACAACTTTAGTCAACTTACCATGCAAAACTTCCCTTCGTCCCCTTCCTACAGATTCCACCCCAACACATATCCGTACTGCAAGACCTCTGGGATCAATGCCATCACTTCCACAAATTACGGCCCCAGGAGTTTTGTTTGTCACCCCATAATCCTTCGCAACAGTTCAATTTCTTACCTCTCACCCCTTCTTTATGAACAGTGTTGAGAATAATCTGCATTCCAAAAATATGCACAGCACTACTGTACTAAACGCAAGATCAGCCGCTCTAAAGATCAGCCAGCTGAGAACAGTAGCTTTCTCGTTGGACCCAAGCACATTGCGCGTCACTGAATATAGAGTCCACTTTCTAATTTCTGACTTGACATCCGTTTTCGTCAATCCAAAGCTATACCGATAAGACCACGCTGACGAACGTGAAGGAGAGCGGTTCTCCCACTTACTTAAAGGTCACTCTCGCAAATTCCCCTTTGTAGCCAGAATGCCTCATTAATTTCAGAAAATTTCCGTTTCGCTTCAACTACCTTCTCGAAAAGGCGTTTATTGGTCGCATGGATAATCGCCCTCTGGCAGAAGTTCTGCTTCGGGAAATCCTTGAAAAGATTTCCGTGATTACGTTCTACATCGGAATAATTTAGGAGATTTGAATTTACCGGAAGTTTAATGGCTCGCGAATTTCGGCGAGGCAAAGCCGACTTGCAAATATTCCCCCTCCTTGACTTCAAACACTTGATGATACCATTCACTTTTCACTTTGGTTGCAGACAGCTAACTCGGTGAACATAAGCGATCGTATATTTGATCTCATTTACATTCCCTGTCTACGTATTTCCATCAAGACCTTTCCACGAGCGACCACACACTAATTCACTGTTGCTCTCCATTTTCCCTTTCTGCTAAGTCGATGTTAAAGTGAAACTGGCTTGTTTTGCATCGTGTTAACAACGAGTTGGCAAATAGCTTTGAGGGCTCTCTGGGCTAGCAGAACACTACTTCTGATACCGGCCCATTATTTTTCAAGACTTATCACTGCTGCAGATGTCGTCCTTATTTCCCTCTGCAAAGCCTGGCTTCGATCAGGATCTGTCTGATCCAATATCTTGCACTTTCTTTCCGACAAACGAGAGAAATTACGAAGCACCATCAAGGCCTATACACTTTTGTATTAGATAACGAAAGGAGTCCTCAAATCTTAGCGACGAAGACCCGTCCATCTCAGATCTTTGGATATGCATCTACAAGGCATTCTTCTTTTGCTTAATTTTGGCAATAATTGAGCGTTGGGAGATTTAGAGAAGGCAGACCTGCTGAGGCCCTTTTGCGTCCACGGTTGCGTGATACACCCCCCACCGCCATGTGTTTCACCTTTATGATTATTCATAATCATCTTGGCAATCGCAACAACTCGCACTTAGTTGGGCTGATAACATCTATAAATCTCATGGACTGAATGACTAATGGACTTTCCTGTTTGACTGAGCAAACTTTTTTTAATCTACCCTAAGAGTGGTTTCTTAAATGATATCTAAAAAGTTATATTATTACTCCAGTATACAAATCTGGCTGCGTTCCGATGTCCAGAACTGTTGGGACGTTCACGAAAGGCCTTCGCCTATCAAACTATGAGAAAAATACTTGCAGTCACGGTGAACGACTTTTTTTATAGCCATCTATATTCTATCTCTTCCGAGCATGGTTCCCTGTTGATCACCCTGGCAAAAGCTGTCATTTGTGTTCTCCGACTTTCTTCACTTCTCTTCTTAGGGAGCGTCCACCGGTGGTTGCTATTGATTTTTGTCCCACAGAAAGGTGCAAGAAGTAGTTAGGCCTTAGTAATTCGCAGTCCTCTTACTGACTTCATTAAACCCTGTCCACAGAGTTGAAAATAATTGGTTTTAATTTTTTCCTGATTGTCGAGTGGGTGCTCTCATATAGGTGGTTTTTCAAGGTACCGCGTTAAGTCTTCTCTTGTTCTCTACATTATTGTTTTTTTCGTCGACACGTACGCACCTTCCTCCTTTATCCATACACCCCAGAACTGTCTGGAACAAGTTTCTTCAGATATAACTACTATATGTGAGAGAATTTAAACATGGTTAACGCAATCCTGCCCTTTAAAGAGCCTTTTCTGTGTTGTAGTACCCTTGTGGCCGATCTTAACCTGTAATCTGGATCACTTTCCCCCTGCTGACAGAATTATAGTCAAGGATTCCGAACTTTTTGATTTCAAAAGTCAGTTGGCGAACATATGTTTTCGGTAATTTATCATCAGGCCGGTACATTTATATGGGTAATGATCAGTCTGATTGCCGACAGGATATAAATGCGTCTCGGGAGCAGGGTTAATCGGGCTCTGTGTTCCCACGCCGTCCGCATGACGGAGTCAGCGTGTTGAGGACGCTGGAGTTGGGGTGGGAGGGGAGGGGACGTAGAGGGGTTCCGGTTAGATTGTAGGCACTGTGAGTGCGTATGACTGCTCTCAGTGCGTCGGGACGGCTTGCGATCGCCGTCTGGAGTCGGCCAGGGCAGACTGCTTGTGTCAGCGTCTTCTGACAACAGAGTGCTGGGTTCGCCAGTCGAATGGCCACTGCTTCGGGTGTGGCTAGCACCCGTTTGCGCAGGCCTTTGGAGTAGTGTGCCGGTGCCCGGTAGATAACTTTAAAAGCTTCTTTAGCGTTGGTTTGATGGTTCGTATCGATTAGATGTGCGAGAATCGAACTCGAAATCGATCGATGTTCACCTCTACCTAGCCAGGCAGGCATGTGTTCGCGTATTCTCTTTTTCAGACGCCTGGTTGTACGGTCAATATATCTCGCTCCACAGGAGCAAGTGAATGAATAAATACACATGGATGTGGCCTGAAACGGCAGCCGGTCTTTGCCCCCCAACCGTAGTAGGAGGGGATTTGCGAAGAATACGCGCAAGTTCGCCGCGGGGAAGGCACTCGCGAGAGCTGTCCTGAGACGTCGACTCACTAATTCGCTTGCTGCGTCTCCTAGAAAAGGCAGTCTAAGAAATGAGTCTTTTTTCTCCGCAGTTGCAACGGCAGGTTTTGTGGTCCGCTCTCTAGTATTCCGGAGGATGAATCGCTCTGGATAGCCGTTTTCACGGAGCGTGTTTTGCAGCTGCTGGAGTTCTACTTCAACAGTTTCAGGAGAGCAGATGCATCGAACTCTAGCCACCAGTCCCTGGACTACATTTTGTTTTAGATTTAAGGGAACAAAACTGTGAAAATTAATGTATTGTCCCGTCCATGTTTTCTTTCTGAATAGCTTGCGTTGGATGGATCCATCCTCTTGTCTGTGTAGAAGGACATCGAGGAATGCGATCTTGTTATTCGCCTCGATCTCTGCGGTAAACATCAGAGATGGGTGCGCCCCGTTAAACTTCTGAACTAGGCCATTGATGTCGGTGGTATGACTCGTCATGCAAAAGATATCGTCCACATATCGACCGTAGAATTTAAGGTCATTAATGGTATCTTGGAGACTTGTTTGCTCGACCTTGCCCATGAAGACATTTGTGAGAAACGGTCCAAGCGGTGAACCCATTGCCACACCGTCTATTTGCCTGTATAGCTGGCCGTTGCAGAGGAATTGGACATTCTGCGTGCATCGCGTAAGGAGCATCTCCACTGTCATGCCTATCGGGTAGTTTGTTTACCCGATGAAGTCGACCAGGAAGTCTACTGTCTCCACAATGGGTAAATTAGTGAACAGTGATGATACATCTAACGAGAGCATCGTTTGTCCGTCCACGTTAATGTTCGTGATAGCCTCGACAAACTCAAAGGTGTCTTTCAAACTTCGCGGATACAGACAACTTTGAAGCCTTTTTTAACTTTTCTATCAGCCGTTTTGCTATTGCGTGATAGGGAAAATTTCTCATTTTTTGCATTTTTGTCTTTCCCAAGTTAAATTAAGCATTTATAATATGTCTACCCTTCCAATTCTTGAATATTGTTACACACTCTTTGACCTACTTGGATAAGCTGGCCATTATGAGGCTTAAAACGCCCAAAAGCATTTACTTTTATAACAGACAGACCAACATGCTTCGTATTCGAACAAGTGCCAACCGGTTAACCTTATAGTTTTTTCGACTAGAAGCATGGAGGTTGGCCTCCGTTTCCTTTTCGCATTTATTATAGTCCACATTCTCCTAGGACTACAGACCTTAGTCCTTCAGGTTGTCCTTAGTTATTTCTGCTGTTGTTTTCTCCACATTCAAGCGTACCCTCTTCGTTCCTTCCATCGATCGAGTACGCAAGAAACAACGTGGCCTTTTGTCCGATGTTTTTATAGAGAAGGCGCCAGATACCTGCATTAAGAGACCAGTCTACTGAAAAACCACTTGGAAAGGGCAGTACATACACTTTCAGAATTTCGTTCTAATTACGTGAAAACGAAACATGGTTTTCTCTCTCTCTCTCTCTCTCTCTCTCTCTCTCTCTCTCTAATAGAGATAGTAAAGTCTGCAGTCCAGTGACGATCAACGGTGAGATTAGTTTTATAAGGAGCATTTTTCTTAGAATCGGATAACCGGAGAAAGGCATAGATAAATATCGTTAAGAAAATCTAACAGAAATGTCCCCACCAAATCGCCGGTGAGCATCTACCTCCTTTTCAAGCGACGGCTTCGATGTGCGACCGAACGGACGCACGCCGCCTCTAACTTGTTCATTGGCATCGAAATGACCATTTCCAATTAGATCATTTATAGATATCCTGCCTATGCACGCCAATAACTGTATCAGTGAGTTTACATGCAACCGCAATGCAAATACAGTGGGCGCAAACGAGGGCAATTAGTACTTCGATCCAATCAGTATAAGCTGAAATGGCTGCTGAGATACAGGTAATTCCAATTACGGAACACCCGATTCACAAACGGCTGTCTTTAGGATCCTATTTCGAGTGGCGACTGGGGCGTCTCCTACGCTATTCAGAAGTCGCGGCAACGCGGAGGAGAAGGCCAAGACCATGTAAGCAGTTAGGTCACGTGATCCACCCCGCACCGTCATGGAAAAGGATATAAACACATTCCCTCCCCCACCTCCCCACGCCCTGAGCACAAGATTAACTAATAACTCATGCTGCGCAGCCTTAGTCACTCTTGACGAGGCTTCGCTGTATCCAAACTCGGTGGCCTGCACGAGTTCCTTTTCCCCCTCGCATCATGCAAATACAAGTCTGGTCTGCCTTCCCTACCGTTTACATACCCATTCCGTTTGACCGCCCTAGGCTGCCTTTTATTTAACCGTTAGTATTGTAAACATGCAGTGGACGTGTGCACTTGAATAAAAGTTCGCGAAATTTATTGAAATCGTTAATTTCTGCATATTTCACCGCCTTTAATCTTGTCCAGATTTAATTCGAGAAAACAATGTTTTAAGTACGCGATCGTTGGTAATAACCTACCAGTCGGTATTAGGACATCAATGGTTAAAAGGAAAGTGCGTCTTTATTTCAGAATCGATTCGACTGACCAATCACATTCTTCATCCCGTCCCAGTAACTTTCCCACGACATGCCATTCTTGCATGTCCTTATACCCTTGCACCTAGACAGTTGCCCTCGAAACTACCTTATACGCACACGTATTTTACCGCTCGTTTGGTTTCGCTCGTCAGCGTCTCTCAATTGAAATCACGTATTGCTTCATAAAACACTCTGGTCTTTGAGACAAAACTTTCCGGCATATGGTTCGGACTGCGTGGCGCCGTGGTTTTGTGCGTCACCCACCCTCACTGGGATCCTGTCCTGGCCGCTGGGATGTCACGCGTCCACTCCCTTGCAGGTTCAATTCGGGGTGCGCCACAACTTATCTATTATGACCTCCATTTGGCCCCTAAAACGGACCACGCGGTAGATGCGCTGGACTAACATACAGTAAGTGACTGATCGCATGAAATGTTGGCTGAAATTCTGAAATGAGTTTTCGATTAGGAAGGATTACTTAAGCGCAGTTGCAATACTGATTTCTTGCGGCATAATCTCATATTATTTCGAGGTCGGCAGGATATCAGCTTTGAAACGCATTGCTTTTCAATCTCTCGTAGAAGCCGTACTCGGTAAAAGATGTCTACTTAAGCAGCAGGCATCTTCACCTTGATTTTCAATGGTCTTGCAAATTCAAATATATCTTCTAGAAACCACGGACAAAAATATGCTTTCTCTCAGTCTTTTGATAGATAATTACGCCATCTTTATGTTTCAAGCTCGAAAAAGGAATATAATTAGGTTTTAAAAAGTTCCTAATTATAAGATTTTTTAAGGCCGCGCAATGTCTATTCACATAGCATCGTACCTGGCCGTTTACCACAGCTCATTATGAAATGAACAACATGGTCCTCATCCACTGCTAAATTTTATGGACTCTATATGATATCTTTTTACAGGCATAGAAGAATATGTGATTTTCTTTACGCGGAACACATGCACCTTGTAAACTGCAATCAATAAGCGCTACTGCAACGAATGATCAGGCTCCAAATTATTCGGCAATTAGAAAACTTTCTAAAAACCTGGTTACACTCCTTCTTAGAATATAAAATATCAAAATGCCGTGATTATCTGACAAAGGACTGAAAGGAGGCATATTTTTGTTTATGGTTACTATAAGATATATTTGAATTTGCAAGACCATCGAAACTCAATGGGAAGAATACATGCTACTTACGTAGTCATCTGTTACCGAGTACAGTTTCTACAGGAGTTCAAAAAGCAGTGTATTCAAAGGCTGACATCCGGCCGAGTCCGAAATATTATAGGATTATGCTGCAAGATAATCAGTATTACAATCACGTTTAAGTCATCCTTCCTAAGCGAAAACTCATCTCGGAATTTTAGCCAACAATTCATGAGATCGGTCACTTACTGTAGATCTGGGTCCGGTAGATGCACCCATAAAAAATGCCAACGTTGGAGGGGTGGCGAGCGTGGTTGGTGGCACGCTTGCGTGCCGGCTCACGCCGCGCCCAATGGGATCCGTGCCACATCCCTATTTTTGTTGTGGTATAAATTTTCGGTTAGTGTCTGTTGTGAACAAGGGTGTATGGTGGCACGCCTGGGTGCGGGTTTTTGTCGTGCTAGTCACCTGCGCCCTCTCTTTCTTCCGGTATTCTTGACTCTGTCTTAACGTCCGATCCAGGTGGGGAGGAAGAGAGAGTACAGTAGATCAGAAGACGAAGACGTGATCACTGGAACAAGAAATTTATTGGCCTGACGTTTCGGATTCTTACTCGAATCCATCATCAGAGACAGTCACAGACAAGGGTAATGGTGGCACAAGGAGTGCGGTATTTATAGCAAGTGGCTGCCGTGGGACCATATGCGCACTGTAATTAGCAGCTCTCGCAATCACCGCTGGGATCGAAATTGATGCGATGGTGGCTTTTCAGCCCGAGCCCGAGTCGTTAACTGCTGTGATTTCGTCATCCGTGCTGGATGCTGGTGTGACGATTGTTCGGCAAATTGGCTCAGCGACAACTGGGATAATGGCTCGCCAGCGCCCTCCCTTCGTGACTGATTCCGCTCCCCAGGGAAAATCTCAGCACGGAATATGGTACCGGGAGGTCATTGCACTTGTTAATAGATTGCGGGCCTGAGAACCATGAGTCAAGCAGCTCGCGCCTCACGCGGTTGTCACCTCTTGCGACGATTTCGGCCTCTTGAAACTTGAAAGTATGGCCGGGTCCCGTCGAATGAGCCGCCACCTGAGAGCTAGCGTCACCCAGCCTCACTGCAGCTGCGTGCTCGACATTTCGCGTACGGAGTGATCTCCCAGTTCCTCCGACATAGTTGTTTTGTCCGCAACTGCACCAGATCCGGTAAACGACTCCAGACGTTTTCTGCCGTGGCAGTGGGTCTTTCGGCCGCACGACTTGACGCCTAATGGCTGCTTTCGGCCTGTGTGCAACCCCAACCCCAAGTGGAGTGGGAAGATGACTAACGGCTTCTGAGACGTTCTTCACGTACGGAAGAGCCCGCCAAAATAAATTTCTTGTTCCAGTGATCACATCTTCGTCTTCTGAACTGCTACCTGTAACTCGCCTGTTCGCTTCTATCAGAAATCCCTATTTTTGTTGTGATATAAATTCCTGGTTAGTGTCTGTTGTGAACAAGGGTGTGTGGTGGCACGCCTGAGTGCGGGTTTTCGTCGTGCTAGCCACCTGCGCCCTCTCTCCCCTCCGGTATTCTTAACTCTGTCTTAACGCCGGATTCAGGTGGGGGAGGAAGAGAGAGTACAGTAGTTGTTGTGCAAGTGTACCATTACTATAAACGACTTTCTACTCAAATCACTGTCCCTGCTCCCACCCTGCTGTGGAGCACACAGTGAACATCGTCAGAAACCACGGCCGAAATACCTCTACCCATGGTTAAGGCAAGCATTCCACTTTGATTAGATGGTTAGTCGCATTTTATATTTACATTGTGTGAGGTTCCAGCGTAAGCAGTAAATAATATCATCCTCATAGGTACTTATGTTGAGTGTTTTTGTTCCCTAAGCTCGCAAAGACAAGGGCCTTTTTTGTAATCAAGACTCTATACGAGCTTCAAATGACCGCTAATGACAACATATGCGCTAATCCCACAGTTATAATGACGCCCCTGACTGACTTGCCGTTCTGTTTCGGCTGAAAGTGGGCAAAGCCGCCCGAGCTCCTGATCCGCTGGACACCAGATAAAGGCCGTGGTCGTATCATCCGTTGAAAGCGGAGCCGAGGATATAATCTGTCAGCATCTGCAAACCGATTTAATCTGTCGCGGGCGTTGTTTTTCACCTTCCCCATTTAATTCAATGTTCTGTTCGCATTGACAGCGCCTCCAGAGCGCTCAATAACATGACTATCATTCTTGTATTCCCTCGTGGCAGAGAACTGTGTACCCACTACTGGTGTTGCTGTCTTCATTGATGACTAAAATACCCCCCACTGTAATTAGCTGGGGAAGCGTCATCGGCTAGATCGCAGTTGGTAGCCAGGCCCCGTATTAGAGATGGCTGGGGGGGTTGTTTACTGGAGCTATTTTGTGGGGTTCCATAATCACATCTGACCCATTTGGCTTCCATTTTACGTTTGAGGTTAGGATTAGGGTGCCGGCTAGTGGTTTCCGATCTTCGGGTTAGGGCTATGCATTTAGGCCTAGGTTTTCGGGCTACGTTTAGGTTTTGGGCGTACGAATAGATTTCAGTATTACGGTTAGGTTTTTCAGTTACGCCTATGTCTAAGAGCTACGGTTACGTTTACGAGCTCGGTTAGGTTTAGGGTCAAGGCTGTCGTTAGGGTTAACGATTAAAGTTTAAGGTTGAGGTTGGGGTTAGGGTTAAGGTCGCCGTCCGCTTCCTAAGTCCTGGCTACCAGCTTCGATCTAGCCGCGTCTCATCTGTCAGGACGTAATCGCATCTTGTTTTGCGGAATGCCTAGCCGGACAACCAAAACATGCTGACGTTATGTAGTTTGGCTAAAAGTGAAACGATCACACTGAAAAGATCAAATAGCTCACCAGAAGATCAATGCTACACTAAGACTCCACTTGCGGCAGCAGCCATACCAATTTTCATTAAATTCTTTTCACTCGGTCGCTCCGTCATCGTCTGCGGTGCCTAATTATTGGGAGACATCTTGAAAAATGTGAAGTGAGCCTAGGCAACCTCATACTTGTTAGATAAGAGCGACCGTTGCAGTTCAACTGGGTCAGGGAACAATTTGTTGCCGGTCTACGTTTGAGGACCCGATTAACGCGTCGGAATAGGGCCACCCGACAAAAATATACTCTGGCCCGCCTGTTTGCTGGGAATCCTGTTTTAATAAGTATTCCCCAGCATCGTTCGGCCTTTTCCGACAAATTAAAGAAGTATGCATCACTTAGACAGTTACTCTTTAATGCCTCTCATACGTTGGATGATTTCCAACCCCCTAAATGAATTCAGCATTGCGCAGCTTCCGACTCAGGTAGTTGGTGGAGTATCTGTCCAAGTTTTTATTTTGTGCTTGTATTGAAAGCACAATGGAGTAGACTTTTGCACAAACTATCTACTACAGGTAACGTAATAGGAATAAATACGCAGCATTCCCCTGGAGTTAAGAGCGCTCAAACTAATTGATTGCATAATATCTGCCTCCAAGCCCTGCAGCCCTGTTTTTGAAGCCTCAGCCGCAGGCAAAATAACATATGACTATTTATGCTCCCAAACGTCCGGACATTTTGCCGAGGACTGTTTGCTACATGGTACATAATGCAGCTGGCAATGAAACACAGGCGTCTGGACGATAACAAAGACGGCTCACACGAAAGGTCTTGACTGACGGTTCTGCAGGCAAAATAAACTTGGCTTTCGTATGTGGCAACCGAGGTCCAACAGGTTTGCCAGAAATCGCGTCATACCACTATCAGCAGCGCGATCGACCTTTGAAACATACTTTTCTCATGCTAATTGGGGTGCATCAGAGGTCTACGGGGGGGGGGGAGGGTGGTGATATAAGTGCAACATTTCTCACTTGTATCTAACGTGCATAGCATAACATTCGCATACGGCGTTCAACCGTAACGTCAATCCTCCGCCAAAGCTCTTCGAAATATGTCTGAAGTCGGTCTACCTTCCCCCCAACCTGTTACGCGTTGGACTTGAAGTCTCGGATTGGAATCTCAGGTTATCCAAAATCCAAGTTTGAGCATGTTTGACTGAAGGCGACCAATAAGACAGAAATGACCACCCTGGTCTTCCCTGTATTTGTTGGTATTAATTTTACAAAAAAACGCCCTGCTCTTTTCGACAATACGGTAACACTAATGGTTCTGTGATGAAGCGATGCTGTAGAGGAAACGAACAATTTCGAGTGCAAAGGTCAATGCAGCAACTTGGCTGCAGAAGTCTCCTTATCGGCACAGGCATAATTCGCTTACATTTTACTAAATGATAGGGAAGGAATGTGTAAAGGTCACGCGCAACATATCATAAAGATGTTTACCCGACCCTAGCAGGCTAACATTATCTGATATGCGACCGACATGAGAAACAATATCATTTGCTTAGAACCCAATTGAAATGGTTGTCTTCAGATCGTAGACAGATTTCAGAAGCTACGAATTATGCCTTGTTAATTTTGACAATAAGCGCTTCATAGGTATTACACAAGCAATTGAAAACGGCGCATAGAAAACGAGGCAATGGCGGAGACTAGGAGAAGAAAAAAAACTGGCCTGCTGTGGGATGGTCGTAGGCGTTATGCTGAAGCCATTTCGAAATTGTGAAGCCCGAGTAGGTGGATAATTAACCCTATCCGATAACTCAAGACCCACTGCCACGTCGGTGGTGAGGTAATTCTGCTTGATTTTCTTGATTTTCAGCAATTAAGCCTTCTCTTCGTGCACCCTCCTTAGAAAGGACAGGTTGCCTCTATTAGTTCGAACCCTCTGAATACTCGGCTCACCGGATGAAGGTTAAAGCGAACAGTAGAACAGTGAATAAGTGTAAACTTCTAACGCCACTCTCTGCGAATCCTGCCAGCACGAGGCAGTACAGCATACGAAACGACCCACCTGGCGTGCTGCGCATGCAACGCCCAGCGGATTGGGGTCTGCACCGAGGTCGACTCACTCAACCAATCACAGTGGGCTCAACAGTTTCTAAACAGTAGGCTCTTATCATCCAGCTAGCAGGTAATTCGTTCACGCAGAGTCCTTGAAACTGCTAAGAAGATAGGTAGTTCAGTGCTCTGGGCTGATGAGCTTGCACCGCCAATCCGAAAGAACAGCTCAGCCGGAGTGTTTCATGTCGAAATATACACATTTTACTTGAGGGACTAATCATTTTACTTGAACACTTTTATTGTGCACGATGCCTGACAGGGCTGACGAGCAAACTTCATCGGCGCACTTGCTTAAGCGGTGAGTGATGTTTGACATTCGTGCATTTTGTGCACCACTGCAGTGACAATACTTGCGGAAGTCTTCCGTTCGAACACTACTGTTAATTTTCTCGGATTCAGTCGTCTTTCTTTAGTATTTGGTTGGGTGCAGGGAATTGAAATTACTGCACGACCGCAGCAACAGCATACTTTTCTGGAGGCTTTTAGCATACGCCACAATGTTATCGACCTCAGCCTGCTACCAGTAGCCTTGCCTTTGTCGAGGGATTTGAGGACACAAAATCCACTTAACTGAATTGTGAAAAGCCAACAGTCTGACGGACTGAAAATCATTAACTTTTCTGGTCCTAATGAAATGTTTGAATCAGTTGTTTTGGTTAAGTCCGCTTGACACTATAATATATAGGATGATTTTCATCCCAGTCTGGTTGGTAGCCCGATTGGCTTCACCACTGAAGTCCATTTGAACAAACCGTGCCTGTTAGAATGATTGCGCGTTGCTAGCCGCTTGCCCGTTCGACTCCCACCCGGTAGACCGACCTCTGATAGACTCATCGTCACTTATGCTGACTAATTTAACACGATGGCTCGGCATGAATTTTGAAACCAGTACGTATCCCTGGCTGACCGACGAAAAGGCGTGCTTCAAGTTAGTTTGAAAACTGAAAGCAGTTGGCTCAATTATATGCAGAAAACAACGTTAATATTCTTCCGTTACAAGGCGGTGGTAGGAAACTCAGACAAGCAGAGAGAAACAAAAATATGAAAAGTGTGTAGGCCTAGGTAACCGCGCTTGATATCTACTAACGCTTTTTCGAGCGATGTGACCAGCAAGAACTTATTCCGGCTGCTCTCTCCAGCAGAGTCCTCAGGGCAGTTCGATGCGTAAATCAGCTCGTTTTGCTTGATGAGAATATGGTTAACACACGGCGCGTTGTCTTGCTAGACCTTTTATACCTTCATCCCGGTTAAGAATAATGAAGTAATCCCTCAAGCACGCAAATGGCCCATTATGATGTTTTCTTTTTGATTTATGAGAGGTTGCCATTAATTGTGACCGAGCTGTGAAAAAAACTCAGTTACCTCAGTTGGATTCGAACCCACGACGTCAGTTGGAGGGCATGGGTACAGCCAACCCTCTGGCCACCTAAGCTAAGACGCCCAACCGGGAACCGTTGGCTGTACTCGGTCCTTGCCTTTGTTGTCGTCGGTTCGAATCCCATCTAGGTCGCCGAGTTTTTCACAGCTGGGTCAGATAAACGCGAGCTTTGTTTGGTAGAGACGTGCACCGGCTCATGCCGGCTTCGTTCGCCCTAGAGCTCTTGAACGTTCTCTCCCTCTCTCTATCGCGCGATTATCGAGAAATCCTTTACCAAGAAGTCTGACAGTTCTAGGTTTCAAAGTCTTCGCTGCAGTTCACCGACTGGAATTTCACAGATCTCTTACAGAAGAAGGATTAGCGCTCAGTCTTTCTCATTTTTGACTGGTCCTCATTTCAATCAATTACTCCTGCTTCTGACATGCTACAGCAGTTACTATTCCCCTTTTTAAATAATACACTGTCCTAAATAATTTTCATGCGCTTACTTGTATCTTTTTGCATAAGTGCGCAGGTTTTTGAGTTTACCATTGTTCCTCATTTTAAAACTGGGTTTAGATTCTGAGGACGAGTGAGCACGCAGTATGTGAAGAGACATTGAGGCCGTAGCATGTTTTTAGTGTTTTCGGAAAATCCACAGGCGAATCCTTCTTTATAAAAAACAATTCGTTTAAAGCCACGCCCCTTCCTTTGAACAGCCTAAATGGCTTGTCGGATATTTCTTGTATCCAACAGATGCCTCCTTAGTAGCTCTTGACGAAATAATAATAGCATTTAGCGTCATATTTCCGTTCATCCCCATCCCCAAAGAAATGGCCGTGTGAGCTGGCATTGATCGGCTACAAAAAGGTGCGATCAAGATAAAAAAAAAGTCATGTGAAGACGAATGTGGAAGCCCGAGGCTCTTGGTGCAAGGAGGAAAAGCATGTAATCGTATGTTAGCAGTTATACCTATCCAAAGAATTTCTGAACGCAGTTACATTTTTAGGCGTTTCTACCCCTAGGCGCTGCATTCGCATCGGGTGAAAATGATTCGTAGTGTCTCTAGATCGCTATGCTAGTTCTGTTATGTCCTGCACATTAATCTTGCATAATATTACGAGAAGAGTGTTCGAAGTTCCCTCGCCTTGATGTTTTTTTCCCATCGAAGAGAACTCCGAGGATTTTCGTCGGCACCAGCTTACCCTGTGTCACCCGAAACATCCCTTTCGGCCGATTCGTTGTTGTGCATCGTCCATAAGACTGGTTTGATCGCATACGGCTTTCTTCTCTTTTTGAGCCTTTTGCCTCACGTCTTCAAATACCCTTAAGAAGAAAATATGTCTGGATCATATATATGTACGTATATGTATATTTACATATAAATGACAGTTCGTCCATCGCTTCCGATGATGTGCACCGTGTGCCTCACACCAGGGTGGGGCAGGGACGGTGACTTGCGCATGAATTAGTTTATAGTGATGGCAGGCTTGCGATGCATCTCACATACTCTCTTCTCCTCCCCCACATGGATTCTGTGTCAAGACATAGTAAAGAAGACTGGAGGCGGGGGAGGGCGCATATATAAATATGCATATATGTACATAGGCATGCAGTAAGTGACTGATTTCATGAGATGCTGGCCGAAATTCTGAAATGCGTTTTCGATTAGGAAGGATTACTTAGGTAGGGTTGCAATATTGATTATTATGCGACACGATTCTATGACATTTCGGACTTGCCAGGATGTCGGCTTTTGAATACACGTCTTTTTGACCCCCTGAAGAAACCACATTCGGTAAAAATGACCACTTAAATTGCGTGCATTTTCACATTTATTTTCGATGGTTTTATAAATTCAAATATACTTTATTGAAAACATGCACAAAAGTATGCCTTCTTTCACTCATTTGGCACAAAATCACATTCTCTTCACATATTATACCCTAAGGAAGGTCATCTTCGGTTTTAAAAACGTTTTTAATTATGACATTTTAAAGACCGTGCGATGTCCAGACATACAGCATCGCACATGTCCGCTTACCAATGCTCCTCATGAAATGTACGACATAGTTTGCATCCATTACAAAATTTTATGAACTCTAAATAGTATCTTCTTAAAGGCATAGAGGAATATATTATTTTCTTTACGCGGAAAGCATACAGCTTGTAAACTGAAATAGCTAACCACTGATGCAACGACTGATAAGGTTCGAGATGATTCAAAGAAAATGACTGTAAAAAATGTATGCTACATAAGCAGTCATTTTTTACCGAGTATGTTTTCTGACGGGTGTCAAAAAGAAGTGTATTCTAAAGCCGACATCCTGTCAAGTCGAAAATATCATAGAATTTTGTTGAATGCTAATCAGTATTACAACCCCACCTAGGTAATTCTTCCTAATCGAAGACGCATTTCAGAATTTTGGCCAACTACCCCTATGAAGATACTGTCGATACCGAGTTGACTTCCTGTCTGCATACAAAAGGAGATGTAGGTGCTAGAGAATGCCTATGGAGTTGTGTACATCCTCAGTTCATGCAAGCCTCTTTTTTCTTATAACCAATGCAGCCTCCTAGGCGCATTTTCCGTGCAGATTGAAGATTACAGTCTGACATGACTCTCTCAAGCGTTGCATTTATGTCTCCATTTTGATCCGTAGCACCAATGACCGGAAGGTCTTATGTATCCTCTACTTATCAACTATGGCGGCTACTAGCATCGCGGTGTCAGTTCAGGCCATGGATGAAACGAAAGTAAGTCTGTGTCTGACCTCTCTCTCGCTCTTTTATCTTCGCATATTATTTTCCTTTTTTTTCTTAGTACTCAACTTCATAAGTTAGCTAACACACATTCTGTATCCACATCAAAAGAAAGGCATGTGGAAAAATTTGTCACTCGCAATATTTTTTTTCACTTTTGATACTGTCACACTGCTGGTTTTTCATGATGTGGATTTTCACTTTGAACGTTCCAGTTACAAGGCATGACTGAGTCAGGCATTTAGCACAGCAGCTGCATGGGCAGGAGAACGTTGTTGGGAGGAGAATATGCTCCCTGCTCGCCACCAACACCGACCACGTGGCACGAAATTTCTGGTACTTCTTGTCCACTTCTCGACCAGTGAGTTTCCACGCCACTTGGCTAGGAGACCTGAGCAAATATTAATAGTCGCAAACTAAATAAGCTCTCGACCCCAGGCAATTAGGGAATCGACCACTGAACCTCCCTAAAAAGATAGTTTGCATGTGACCTCCAGTCATCATTCTCGCTGGCCCTCTGCTGATTAACTCTTCTAAAAAAAGTTTGATCGCTTGCGAAAGCTAACCGGTGAGCTTGTGGACCGGGAAAGCAAGATTTACGTTGAGATTTCCCTCGTTTCTTTGGTAGAAGAAAGGATCTCAAATTCTCGGTCCTGGCCTGCAGGATTCTCACTGTTGCGAAACGTGATGAACCGGTGACAAATGAGTCCTGGTTAATTACCTGGTTGTCTGTTCTGCCACCTTGTTGTACGTTAGATAGCTTTTTAGCAGAGATTGAGGCAGATGATGAGAATCACGAAGAATTAGTTACTTTCCACTTACATGTTAAGGAACGACCGTGACTACAGACGTAAAATAGCATACCTCTGTCAGTGCTGACTTTTAGAAAAGCATGAAAAACTCATGGGTGCAATTCTCTAGGATAATCGTCACAGATGATCTTAATAGTTAGCTTGGCACGAATATCTTCGTTTGGTATGAAAGAAAATGGGTGTAGAACTCACTAAGTAACAGCTAGTTATGAGCTTGTAACTTTTTCCTGCAGGCTTTGCCCTTAGTAAATACGAATGACTACATTGTCTCCTTTTTCACATTTATGACTACAAAAATACTGTAGTCATCCCCTACATTGTCCAGTAACTGGGAGGCACGCAACATCCTGCAAACTGACTTGCCATTCAGGGTCTTAGTTTGCGACTTTCGTATAGAGGAAGCGGACGAACTAGGGTGTTGTGGTTCATTCAGTCCACTTCGTAAGACTTCCATATACGTGGATGACCAGTAGATGCAGCTAGTATTTAATGGCCAGACCTACAGGGAGCGGCGACTTTCTCCACCTCAGAGTCGGCGCATCATCAACAGAACGCCACCAGAAGCAGCAACGATTATCAGATGTTTTACCTATTGACTGCTACCACCATAAGCATCCATAAAAGTGATCCGCCCAAAAAAGGTATTTCATAGCGCGGGGGTAGCGTTCACCGGCCTAGGTTTAAGTCTCATCCCGTTGGGCCTTGAAGCTCTCTCGGTGGCACAGTGACCAGTAATGCTGTTGAATGCCAACGAAGGACGAAGGAGACTGGGATTGCTATTTCGGGCTTATTAACTGTTTCCAGCCAATCATAGCCTAACCACGAATTTAGGTAAACCAGGACACGAACCGCACCCCGGAGGGATGAAGATTGATTTCCAAATCGTAAGGAGATGAGCACTGTAAGCAGACTGGGGAACAGCCCTGTCACGCCAGTTATTATTTCCAGAGGCAAGCGGCAGGATAACGGGCGTGTGTCGTAATGTCAGAGCGTTTGGTTTAATGTTCACTGCGCAAAGACCACGGCTCGTGTTCTCCAAATCTGAAGTTGGGGAATGGTTGGTTTACTACGCTAATGAGCCAAAAGTGACCATCATGGTCTTTCCTGTACCTATCGGTATTTATTCGGAATAGGCATTTACTGAAAACGACATTCACCAACCTACCATTCATGAAACTACGCATAGATATCAGAACTACAGTAGATGTGCTAACTCATGAAATGTCAACCAAAATTTCGAAATGCGTTCTCGTTTCGAAAAGATAAATTAAGTAGTGTTGTAAAACTACTCATGAAGCAGTATAAATCTATAATGATTCAGTTACCTCAGGGTGTCGGCATTTGAAATAACTTATTTTCGGCTGCATGCAAGATCTATACTCTGCAAAAAATGACTGCTTAAGTAGTATGCAATTTTCTAATTGATTTTCGATGCCCTTGAAAATTCAATTATATTTCGTGGAAAACATGCATAAAAATATTCATTCTTTTACTTATTCGTTAGAAAATCACACCTTCTTCCAATTTCATACTCGAAAGAAGAGTATAGTTCGGTTTTAAAAAAGTTTCTAATTGTGAGATTTTTTAATACCGTTAAATGGCCGTTCATGAAACGTCATGTATCTGCATTTACGAATGTGGCTTGTAAAGTTAACAATATTGCTCAAATCCACTGCTTAATTTTATGAATCTCATATGATCTCCTGTTGATACCGTAGAGAAATGCATGGTTTTCCGTACACGGAAAATATACAGCTTGTAGTTTTGAAACCCTGAATGCATGTGTAACAGCAAGTCGGGTTTAAAATTATTCGGGAATTAGAAAATTTTTTTAAAACCGAATTATACTCTTTTTTTGAGCATGAAATTGGAAGAAGATGTGATTTTCAACCGAATAAGTAAAAGAATGAATATTTGTATGCATGTTTTCCACGAAATATAATTGAATTTTTAAGGGCATCGAAAATCAATTAGAAAATTGCATACTACTTAAGCAGTCATTTTTTACAGAGTATAGATCTTGCATGCAGCCGAAAATAAGTTATTTCAAATGCCGACACCCTGAGGTAACTGGATCATTATAGATTTATACTGCTTCATGAGTAGTTTTACAACACTACTTAATTTATCTTTTCGAAACGAGAACGCATTTCGAAATTTTGGATGACATTTCATGAGCTAGCACATCTACTGTAGTTTAGAATATGATTATTGCGCCACCAAGATCCCCATCTTGCGCACGTGGTCACAACATTTTACAAAAGCTATAGCACAAAAATGTGACACAGAGAGATGCATCCTGCCCCGCTTCTATAATCAACAGCGGGTCGACACAAATTGTCTTGGCACGCTGCAATGATCAAAAAATTTGTCGAGGAAATATTAACAAGCAAAACCGGAAATATACAGCGGGACGAGTGAGTTCCGTAAGGACGATCGGTGAGCGTCCCTCCACCATTATACATTCTTAATATCAACCAACAGGTCAACTAGCTCGTGGCTCAGTGGTTAGGGGCGCTGGACTTCTAACCAACAGGTCGCGGGATCAGGCCTCAGGTACTCGACACTTCGGGATTGGATATGACTGGCTGATGACGGCTAGTAAGCCACAAAAGGCCATTACAATCTCCCTTGTCTTTATCGGTAATGGTATTCTGGAAGAAACAAGTTTTTGTCAGCTTCTTGACCAGTTGATGACGAAAAATACGCCCTCGCGAACTCTGCCTTTCTTTTACTCTAGAGTGGACTCACCGCTGTCATCCAAGACATGATCTTGGGCACTTTGTACGCGACCAGCAGCCTTCTACTCTTCGGCATCACCGTTTACTTTTTCGTGCGACGGAACCAGACCTTCGAGTCAGCTCGCGACAGTATTGAACAGGTTTCTTTCATCGTGAAATATTCCAGCCACGGTGAACCTATCAATCTTTACCTTCGAATTGGCCTCGCTAGTAAGTTTTTTTCTTGTGAGCGACACACTCGCTCTAAGGCCACTGCTCCTTTCCCTAATCTGTTTCTTCAGACGCTGAAAATTCGCAGTCCTTCAGTTTATTCTGCCATTTATGTTTCATTTCAGTATTTGCTCTCATGAGCGTTGGTCAAAGCAGTGTACGAATTTCACAAATCGCCAAAGGTGACACCGTTCGCTGGCCAGAAATCTACAAAACTGCATTCGAGCTAAATTTCTACGTCTGCCAAACAACCTTCATTCTTGTTTACCATCGAGTAAGTAGTGCCGTCGCCTCCAATTCCCTATTGATATCACTGGTTAACTGCCAAAATCAGACGCTTCGTCTTATCCGCTTTCGCTTTTTGATGAAAGAGAGTTCCTGCGTCATGCCACGAGAGCCTGATGGGTACATATGTCCCCCCCCCCAAACGGGCCCCGTGGTAGATGCACTGGTTTAACACAGGGGCTACATCGGATTCTGGCAGGCGTAACCGGATTGCGAAGCATAACAAATGCCAACAGTCAAGGGGTGCTGTTGCAGACCCAGTTGCCGGCAGATGTCGCGCACATTTGGGTTTTGCGGCCCTCCCCATTGTTGTTGTTGGTTATAATTCTGGTCATTTGTTTTGCGGACCAGGGGGTGCGGAGCGGAGAACCGAGGTGTCGGCTCCACCGTGCCATCCACCTGCACCCTTCCCTGCCTCCGGTCTTCTTGGCTCTGTCTTAACACCGGGTCCAGGTGAGAGAGGAGGAGAGAGTGCGGTCGGTGCTGTGAAAGTCTACTGCCGCTATAAACTAATTCATGCGCAAGTCACCGTGCCTGCTTCATCTTGCTCTGGGGGGCACACGATGGACATCGTTGGCAACGACGGTCGAATTCTCGGTAGGTGCATAAATTGGGTAGCAGGCGTCAGCAGGCTTGCTTGCTTTACGCGTTCATTGTCCTGCTAATCAATAAATTATGGGAGGGAGAGGGTTGTGGCGAAATCACCTCGTGCTGAAAGAAAAGGTAGCTCGGCTCGTTTAAAACTCGTTTTCATCCAATTATAGACATACAGTTTTACCCCGCGTCAATGAAGGCGGCACATTCTATGGTATGGAACGTCTTAGAGCAAGCTTTAGTGCCGTCCGCGAATGACCTCAATAGGGGACAGCAGGCAGGAGATGTGTCTTGAGTTATAGTTCCAGCATATAGCACTCACAGACAGTCGCATATCGATGATAAGTCGTTGACAGAGAGGGTTTACTGGAAGACACGAATGGCCACTTTTTACCCCCTTGAGATTGTCAGTCAGCCATAGCCTAGTCTCTGTTAGGAAAACCTGTGAATTAAACACACATCGTGTAGGTCATGCTCTAAATTATGTAAGCCACCTGGCGGATTTTGTGCGATCTGGCCCGGCTGACCACAGTCCTGGTATTTAAATGGCAGGCCATTCAATGCATGCTTCAGCTGTGCTTCGGTTAATATGACGGGGTTTTCCGTTTTCGAAAACCGGCAGAGACCGGTAACGTAGTAAATCTGACTGGCTGAAATTTTTCCACTGGGTATTTTAGGGCCAGTGGCGCCGACGATTCTCAGGTGGTCAGCATAAGAACCCGCACCCTTCCACTAGAGTGGCCCTTTGTCGCCACTACCTGAGTCAACGTCTAGTACACGGCCCTATGCAAGGGTTAATCTGGATCATCACTGCCGGTTGGGGCTTTATAAAGCGTTGATGATGGAGGAGAATGACCCGACCAAAAGAAGCGAGCAGTGGGAACTTATGGAAACTAGACAGACCCTTAAAACAATTACGCGAAAGACCTCGGTTTATCACTTACTGACTGGAAATTTCCCTAAGCCTGGTATACAGACTGATGTAACTGTCTGGTATTACTGAGCATCTTCCCTTTCACGCCCTAACGTTAGACCAGCAGAGCACAATGTTTTGTTTCGTGATCTGGTGCAACAGGAGGCATTTGAACGCCTCTGTATGAATTGCAGTCGCATACTATGCCCGTCATCTCTACATATTGTTTGCGCACTTATACAATCCTTATGACGTCATTTGGCGAAACAGACTGTGACGCATCAGATTACTAGAATTCCCCTGTACAGGTCTAGATGTGAACCCAGATTACGTTTCTTAGATCGTCTCTTCTAGAATAGTAGGTTGGCAGAACTTACCGTAGGCGTGCTAAGTCGTTAAATGTTAATTGAAATTCTAAAATGCGTTTTCGTTTCAAAAGATTATTTAAGTATGGCTTTAGAATTAATCATCCCGAGATGCCGGCATTCGGACGAACTTCTTTTTGGCCGCATCCGAAAACCACACTGTAAAAATGACTACTTAAGTAGCCTGCGTTCTCTCACCGATTTTCAATGCACTTAAGAATTCAAGTATACTTCACGGGGAACATACATAAATATATTCCTTCTTTTACGAATTCGGTAAAAAATTACGTCTTCCTCCAATTGTATACTCGAGGGGAATGTATAGTTCGGTTTTTGGAAAGTTTCTAATTATGAGATTTTTAAATACCTCGAAATATCCGTTCAGAAAACATCATGTCTTTGCATATACTAATGTTGCTTGTAAAGTTTACAATACAGCTCAAATCCACCGCTAAATTATATGAACCCCATGTGGTGTCCACTTAATATGATGGAGAAATGTACGGTTTTCCGCATGCGGAAAACATACTACTTGTGGATTTAAAACCCTGAGTACAAGTAGAACGGCAGGGAACGTTTTTGAAAACCGAATGATATCCTTCCTTCGAGTATAAAATTGTAAGAAGACGTAATTTTTACCGAATGAGTAAGAGAATGAATATATTTATGCATGCTTTCCACGAAATATAATTGGATTTTTAGGTGCGACGAAAATCACTACTTAAGTAGTCATTTTGTACCAGAGTGCAGTTTTTGCATCAGGCGGGAAAGGAGTTCGTTCGGAAGCTGGCATCTTGCGGTAACTGAATTACCATAGATTTATGCTGCAGGATGATTAACTTTTAAACTTTACTCAAGTAATCTTTTTGAAACGAAAACGCATTTCAGAATTTCGGTTAACATTGCATGAATTAGCACAGCTACTGTACTTGCAGGATAATGGTGACATGCGAACTAGATGACAGTTCATAGACGTCCATCACAGTACGGCCATCGGACTGCGATATTTTCTGAAGCAGTTAGTGTGCTGGGCCCCTGTCCTCCCCGATCTGTTGACACTGGCGTTTCCGGTCTGCGACCGCTTATTCAACGGACGCACAAATCTACTTGTTTCACAGGTTGCATTCATCAAAGATCTCTCTTTTATCTGTTTCTTCGTCCCCCTCTTCAAGACGCGCTGAGCAGGTCCGTCTTATCCGGCAGACCTGTCCTTCTGTAGACCAAAAGGCGACTTTTATCGGACAGGTCTTAAAAGCTGGCTACACTCAAAACTATAGCGAATTAATTTTCTAATGAGTTATAGGTTCCCTGCTACGAGCTGTTGCCTCCACAATGTAAGTTAGGACTTTGTTGCTGATGATTCCGTAATAGTCAAGCCTTAGCGTGAACCCTTCGGACACCTTCTCTTCTTTGTCGCCAAATCCATCGCCACCTCTCTCCCCTACAGAGGAAATTTTAACCGAAATTCTGACAAGCGTTTTGAATTACGAAAGATTGCTTAGGAGATGCCGTCTTCTGAATGTGCGTCTTTCTGACCGCCTGTAAAAAACCTCAGTCGGTGCGGGTTAACTGTTTAAGTGGTTTGAACATTTTCTATCGATTTTCGACGTTCTCATAAATTCAAATACAGTTTACGGAAAACAAACGAGCATTTTCTTTCTTGAGCTCATTTAGTAACAAAACCAAGTCTCCTTTGAATTTTATATTCGAAGATGGAGTATATCTAGGTTTTAAAAAACCTTGTAATTATGAGATCTTTTAAGAACATGAGATGTTAATCCAGATAGCATTGTACCTGCCCTTTTATTACTATTCCTTATGAAGCATCCAAAATAGTGCACGTCTATTGCAGAATTCTATGAGTCCTGCATAGTATCTTTGTAATGACACAGATGCGTGGTAGATTTTCCTTATATACTGCCTGTAGGTTGTAAATACTAGACACATAGGTTGGGAATTATTCAGGTAGTGAAAAACTTTTTAAAGACCGAAAAAGGCCTTTGAAGAGGATGTTATTTGTAACCAAATGAGCACAAGAAAGGCCATATTAGTAGTTTTTTCCATTTAATATATTCGGATTTCATTTAATCTGGTGGGACATCATAGCTCAGTTGGTTAGAGCGGTGGCAGTACTCGGGCCTTGTCCTCACTTTCGGGCTTCGAATCCTGCTAAGGCCGCCGAGTTTTACAAAACCGTGCCAAATAAATTATTCAAATCTTTCAAAAACTCAAATGACTGTTTGTATTCATAAGACCATTGGGAATCAATGGAAAAAAATTCAGTGTACTAAAGCGGCCATTTTTTTCCCGAATTCCGTTATTACTCGCGGACGGAAGGAAGTTGATTCAAAAAGCCGGCGTCCTGACGCAATAGAACTATCTCGAGATTGTGGCAGTGATAATCATTATTACAACCCCACATAAGTAATCAGTCCTAATCGAAAACGCATTTTAGAATCTAGGCTAACATTTCATGAGATTGGTCACTGACTGTGTCTACGGGCGAAGTTCACCCTGACTGACACCAACTGACAGTTGGTGTCAATCAGTCACTAAACCCAACAGCCGGACCGAAACGGGCGACCTGCCTACCTCAGTAAGAGCACACCTACTGATAACAAGTTCCCTAGACAAGGTAAGCACACTTACTGATAACAAGTACGTACGTCGACAGTATCAACGTATAATGTCTGGCTACCAACTGTGATCATACCGCCGTTATGATTTCGTAATTTCATTACAGCTTCAGATTGTGTTCGTTGTAGGTAAATGTGAAGGAGACATTTGCTTGACAGCATGTTGACAAAATAATCGCTATGACCAAAACCTATTGTTTCCTCATAAGGGCGTGAGATGCATTCGGCTCCTCTAACAACTCGACATTCGGTCTAGCATTCGTCGACGCGGCCGCATCCTGTCTTACAGCCTATTTCATTACTTCATTTGTCGCATTCTCAGAATGGTCAAATTTGCACCAGGACACCGGCTGACTGAACTCGACTACACTGCATGCGCTAAGCTGTTAGTGCCAAAATATTATCCGCTATAGAATGCAGTCTGAGACAGAAGGCGGTTGTCGAATCAGCCGATTTATCTGTACACGCAACCAAGACTAGAGTATTATGGAAGGAAATCTCTGTCCAGCTAAATACTTTCGTGGCAATCAGCCGTCAGTATGAACTGAACAATTTAACTATCTAAAACCAAGACCTCCTCAAAGGATCAGTGTAGCGTCACCGTCGTTGCAGGGTCTGTATAGATCCGGCGTGCGTTCGACCAATCCTCCTGCATCTAGATCATTCTTGGGGCCTGCACGTAGGAAACGAGCGAAAACAGAAGTACTAAGTCGCTTTCTGCGGACAATCCTTTCAAGTGAAGGACGTCGACTTTGTCTCAAATAAGACAGTCCGCAATTGCTACCAAACCATTATATGTATGTATTAGACCATCCAAATAGACGGCCGAGGTCGTTTGAATATATTTCTTACCATCGGTCTCAGGAGTTCGATGCTGCTATCCTTCACTTTACGTTAACTTCCAAGGGAAAACATCGAAAACGTAGTCAGCTCAAAACCTGTCCCAACATAATCGGTATAGACCTGTGGACGTTTCTCGGAATATCGGTATTTCGTTACTATCCTCGGAAAATAAGCAAATTAATCGCTCCAGATCCGTAGCCACCGATCATGATGTGGGGACGAATAAAATTTTCTACTTTACCGGGACTGTCTAAACCCAACATGACCCGAATCTTGTAAAGCATACAGTTCGTGACCTATCTCATGAAATCTGATAACGGAAACTGATACGAGAATTTCTGGGGGACTTTAACGTTGAGCATTTTTTTCGCTCATCCACACCCTTCAATGAAATGCCCTTTTCTTGTGCAGAATTGTGTTTACGTAATTATTTCAAGTAAAATATAAGTGAATTTTATCGAAAATGATCACTAACTGCGTATAATAAATACAAGGAAGTACTAGCCTGGTGATTGCACTGGTCTTCGAAACGGTGATACATAATGCCAGTCTTTTTGATTTCCGCCTTCCCTGCTGTAGATTGTTATTTTGGACAGCCATGAACTATTCGGTGCTTCCCTTATCCACATTCTCGGCACAAACCTGTGCATGTGGGCTGATGTGACCGTGGAGAAGATCAAATCAACCCTTCATCTCTACGGAAGCCTCCCTAGCAATGATAGTGCGCATGCCAACCACAACACCAACGGTTATTCGGCTAGCGAAGAAGAAAACTCCACAGCCATACATGCCTCCTTCTATCTCCTGCCTGCGGTCAGCGAGTACTGTCTCCTCTCTGCGGCCCTCATCTATGAGATTACAAAGCGCATTGGTGAGCCGAGTTATATCGAGCTGGAGGAGGATGAGGGGCACAAAAAGCGGGTAAGGCTACGGATTCCTGCCTGTTTTCGTTACGGCTCTGCTACCATTTTGATACAAAAAAAAGTTAAAATCCCCCGGCTTTAATTGCAACCGTGCATTTGAATTATAGGACATAAAGAAACAAGTGAGATACTGGGGAGCCATGATAAAATCTGGCTACTGGTCACCCATCGTGATTGTCTCCGTTATCGTGATTCTGACAATCGTCACTGGTGTCACACCGAAGGACAAAGTGTCCTACTGGAAGTGCGCCGTCCTCTTCACCGAGGAGATGTTTCTCGACTGCATGGGCATTTTTGTTACACTGGCTGCCTTCCTCAGGCTCCGCCACCTGAAGTTCACCATTCCATTGCGCCCAAAAAATATTGATGAATTCCAGTTGTACATCGCCTTCTCTTTCACTGTCATCTACCTGGTCGCTACAGTGGCGCTGGCTAGCTACCTACTGCGAGACCTTAATTACCCCGTGAGTTATAAAGCATTTTGTCTGTAATCTCTGTAACTTCTTGAGATGTGCAATTCGCACTCAGATTATGCCATACTAATTTTTTTAAAGTGCTCTCTCTCTCTTTTTACCCCTTTCTTCTTTTACAGTATAAAGTTCAGGATCTCCTAATGGGCCGTTTAACACTAGACCTGTTGGAGCTGCTGGAAGTAATTATACAGACCTACCTCATCCAGGACTGTTTCCGTCGGTGCAGTGAGGAGGAAGTTCAACGGAACTCGAAGCCTGGTAGGCAGATGATTGCAATCCTCCTCGGGATTAACCTTGCTGGTTGGGTGGTCAAGAGTTTTCAGGTAAACAGAAACTTCAGTACGCCCGTACTTTTATAGATTACAAAAGTTCCTGTGTCTGACTGGCGGCTGTTTTAAGTTTCTGTTTTTTTTTCAAATTAACATGACAGTCGTGTCGGGAGGTCATAATGTTCTGAAGGTGGTTTCATGAAATCCCAAACACAAGATACAGTTCAGTAGTTTTCGATTCGCAATGATTACTTCCTTAGGAGAGAAATTTTCATCCTCGTGTAGTATAATCCCAAAATATTTCGGTCACGTCGGGGCACCGGCTTTTGAGCTAGCTTCCTTTCGGCCGCTGGCAAAATTACACTCTGCAAAAATGGCTGCTTAAAAAAGGGGAATATTTCCCATTGCTTTTCGGTGTCTTTGGAAATTTAGATACATTTTACGGAAAACCGACACAAAAGCATTCTTTCTTGCACTCATTCGGTAGAAAATTACCTCTTTAAATTTTATGCTTATAGAAAGATTAGCTCTCGGTTTTAAAAAGTTTCCAATTTTTAAATAGTTTTCATCCCGGCCCACCGTTGTACTCGCGATCAGGGTTTCCAAACTATAAGCTATATACTTTTGCGTAATGAAAACTGTAAATTTCTATGCTCCATTAAGAAATCGTTATATAGCACTCATAAAATTTTGCAATGACTTGAGACCGCGTTGGACGCTTGGCAAGCAACATTAATAACTGGAAAGATACAATGCTTTATAAATGGACATGGCGCGGTCCGGATAAACCTCATAAATAGAAAATTTTTAAACTGAAATCATAAAATTCAAAGCATTTTTGAACGGGTATAAGAACGAATATTTCCGTGCATATTATCTACAAAGTATATTTGAGTTCACAAGGACATCAAAAATAATTGGAAAAATGCTTACTGCTTAAGTGGTCACTTTTTATCAAGTCAACTTTTGCAAGCAATCGAAAATAAGTGCATCCAGAGGGCCAAGTCCAGGAGTTTCTGAAATATCGTACGATTATACCGCCAGATAAGCAATACTACAACCCTACTTAAATAACCTTTCGGAATCGAGAACTCCTCTCAGAACTTAGGTTGACATTTCATGAAATAGCGTACCTACTGTACAAGATGGAAAACTCGTGTGAACAGCAATTGGTACTATGATGCCGGAATATAGAACCTAACGACAGGCGTTATTATCGGAAGGCTGATGTTTACATAGGTTTTTGACTGTCCGCATGGCAGATAACTGACCAACTTCGATTATACAGAAGCCTGCGAACCTATCATCGAAGCTACCACTGCGGCTGTATTTGATCCGAGTTCAACGAAACCTTCTCCACGAGCGATAGCTGTTCTCTTCTGGGTGTGCTTGAAGTAACTGAGCTCTAGTGTCTAAGCGTGTTGGCTGTGCTTGTTAATCAACATTAATACTGACTCCATTAAGCTTACAGCTTCCGATTTATCTTAGACCTACCGTCTTTGTAAGCTTGTTGTAGGTGGACGGCTCTGGAGAAGGGCCCGAGCGTGATTCAAGTGTCATTTTCACGGATTTCGTCTTCAGAAGCCGAATTTACAAGGAGTTTCTTTTTTGCTTAGTGTGTCTTATGCAACGGCTACAGGAATAAACGAGTCTCATCGACTTTCATTCGATGACGCCTCTGAGCGCAACCGTTTAGTGTAAGGAGGGTTTTGAGATTGGTCCTACTTCTCACATCCGGTCTCTTGATGCGCATGGTAACAGCAGGACCAAATTTAACGCTTCTTCCACCCACTTTTATTTTCACTGCATCGAGTATTCTGGGTGCCTCCTTTAGCAGCGTACAGACTATTCACGAAGGTCGTGCGTGATGTGCTCTTGACGAGGTCGCTCAATATTTTTTACTACTACATATGAATTGCGTCTTTGGTGTTAGTACCAGAAACAATGTGTAATAAGTCTTACCGGCAAACCCAAGGATGAGTCATTCTGTTTTAATTTGCGTAGCCAGTCAGCCGTATCCAATAACTCTTGGAAGAAAGGCGAGAAACGAAAGTTTCCTACTTTTCTGTCTCCATCGACAAAGCTCCGTTGCTGATTGCTTCTAATTATACGACTACCTGCCAGCATCCTATACCAGAATTACAGGGAGGGGCTGGGTGTCTGTATTCAGAAGAGCCCTACCGACAAAGAAGAGGGAGGCTGGGATGGCCACTTCTGGCTTGTTAGCCATCATCAGTCAGCTGAACCCAACTCCAGGTTTTTTCAACACTTGATCCTCGAAGCCGGGACCTGTTGATTAGAAGTCCAACACTTCAGACACTGGATCACGGACTCGTTGTACAGTCAGTTGAAATCGGGTATATTAACAATAATAGGGGGAACTCGCCGATCGAGTTAGAGGACGCACTCGTCTCGTTCAACTTTGGGGGCCATTCGTAAACCCGCAAGTAGCCACTCAGCGGCGACTACTACAGGCAGAATAACATCACCAAAAAAGACAAGAAAGACTAGACTGGTCATTTCTGGCTCATTAGCCGTCAACGGCCCCCCATACACTAGTCCTGGTTTTTGCAATACCTGAAGTTCAAGAGTGGTCTCCAAGGTACAACGGCCGAGTATGTCCCGTAACGCGATCCTTGAGCGTCCATTTGCCAGGGTTCATTATGCCAACTTCATCTAAATCACCGTCGGTTTCCTCCTGAGAATTAGCTGGTAACATGGAATCCGTCTCAGCAATCCTGATACTTCTTTTTTGGATATTACAAATACGCTGTCTTTGATGATTGGAAAAGATGTAACGGTTCCTCTGATCTTCATACAGGATTGCTGTATTTGCATACAAGTCTCTGGATATGCCGTTTATTTTAAAAAAAATCGACTTCGATTTAAGCACTTCAACTAGATCCTTCTTTGCTTTAATGACAAGAGTAAAGGCAAATTCTCGCTTCCGATGAGCAGGTTAGAGCATACTGACGGTCCACTTCCTTACTTCTCTGATACTCTTCTGATAACCTGAATAGTTTTCATTGTCGTCTCTTCTAAAGGAATAGGAGGCATTATATCTACTTGGACTTTCTGCTTCTCGATTGTCATTTTCTGCACCGATGCATTTCCCTTCCTCCTCTTTTTCTTTTTCTTTTTCTTCTTTCCTCCTTTTCATTATTTTTTCCTTGTTTATTTTTTAGCTTAAAGAGGCCGATATCCTGTACGTCTTAACAGACAACGCACCTTACGCCTGGGTACTGATCGCAATAGCCATGCCTGTCTACCTCTTCTACCGTTACCATTCTACGGTCTGCCTATCAGAAGCCTTCACCATACTCTACGAGGATGAGGTAAAAACAATCATCTCTTTTCGTCAAGGCTTAAAGCATTTCTCCCTTAGGAGCATGTAATGGCATTGGGGAAAAAGTGCACGAAGAGTTTGGAGAAAAAAGTTACCCACCGCTACGAGGGTAGCACTTATTCATTTGATGACATTGTTTGGTCGGAAGATTTTAGTCTTGATGCCCTAAAAGGGACCCGAACAAAAATTTACCTTCCAACAGTGCTGCCAAGGAGGAACTTAAACCCTATACCAATGCATACAGTTCCCTCATGCGATCATACTCAAGACAAAAGACCAAAATAATGCACACACTTTCCATTGGTTATAGCTGGTAGTGTGCAACACAGCGTTAGACCCCCAGTCCATGAGCAAGCACTTCAGGCGACAGGAGCTTGTGTAAAACATATTTTGAAGCTTATCTCAAGCAAAACATAAAGACATCGTAGCTAGGTGTATTTTTATTTAGGCACCTCGTATATGTTCAAGTGCTTGAGTGCACACTGTTCTGTTCTTCCAAATGCGCTGTTCGACCTTGGCTCCTTACCGCCTCGAAATTAGACAAAATATCAATAAAAGAGCTTCAGAAATAAAGCGAATCCGGAGAAGCGGGTGAGGAAAAAACAAACTTTGCCTCAGCGTGGTTTGACCTAGAGCAGTAGATAAGTTCTCATAGGGATGGGAGAAGACGCAACATACGACCCAACTTTGCTCGTTACTTATTACTGCCTACTGATTCCTACGAAAGTAGTGTTGTCCAACTTGGGCGCACTGATTACCTTTTTTGAAGATAACAAAAGTTTTTATAGTTTTTTTAAATTTCCTTAGAAATTAGCTGCGAACTTGGAGTAGATCAATATATCTAAGGTCTAGAGGCTCAGACATAACTTTTTATCTAGCGGCAGAGACAGAAATCGGCGAAACATGCGTGTATGGGCTTTTGTTTAGTACCTGTGCTGGCATTATGGAACTACCTTACCCCGAAGTATACTACTAGCTACCTGTGGGCAGTTAACGAATATTACGCGGTTATCCACTGTGACTGATGGACTTCGGCCCAGATATTCCTACATAAAAACCTAGGTCTGAGCCTATGGACCTTAAATATACTGATCCACTCCAAGTTCGGGGGTAATTTCTGAGGAAATTTAAAAAGCTACACTTTCTAAACTGACGTATCTACAAGAAAGCAGACAGGGAATGCTGAGGGACCAACTGACTAGCCGAACACCTCACAGCTGTGTCATGTAGCGGCAGAATATCGGCGAAACACGCGTGTATGGGCTTTTGGCTAGTAGCTGTGCTGTTATTATGGAATCACCTTACCCTAAAACATAAATTTCTGCTTAAACAGCACATTCAGCTTACCTGTCGATTGGTATACACGCTAACTAGGCATACGTGACCTTTGCTGGCTGCCTTAGCGACTCCATTGTATCCCGCTATTTTGCATCATTATATCGTGCCGTTAGGTCATCGTTCCCACTTTACGCTTGTGGGTTCGCAAACGTCATTCGTCCTTGGGTTCCTATCGGCTATTTCGCTGCCTTGGGCTGTGAACATAGCGTCTTATTGAAGAAGAAGAAGAAGAAGAAGAAGAAGAAGAAGAAGAAGAAGAAGAAGAAGAAGAAGAAGAAGAAGACACGATCGCCGGGACAAGAGCTTTATTAGCCTGACGTTTCGGATTCCTGCTCGAATCCATCATCAGAGACATAAGCAGATAAGGGTGGTTCATGCACA